>OU015500.1:85366740-85556740 GCA_907164885.2 Dolomedes plantarius | reverse complement strand
ACATATTTTCATTTATATATTTCCAAATACATAGGATGGAACTTTAATAGTGGCAACTAGGTATGTACAAACTATACAGAAGATATACAGGTGTGAAACTTTTATAGCCATTCAAAGTAGTAACCAGCATTGTTTAACACCCGCTGTTAACGTGCTGGAAGCTGCAGGGTGCCGTTGGAAGCACCTGATCTGTTGATCCTTCGAATTGAGCGTTCTACAGCCTGCAGAATCTCTGGTGGAATCCACGGAGCGGTTCCTTCATCCAGGGCAGGGGTTCTCAACCTCTTTCAACCCACGTACCCCTTTTTGTGTATCATTAACTATGCGTGCCCCCAACAAAAACACTTTAGTTTTATTAAAATATGTCATATTAGTTAAAATTTAACTGTTAAACTGTTAAAATTTAATAACGAATAAGTAATTTAAATTAAAAACAAGAAATATTATTTTAATGAACATTATATTACAAAGATTTTATTATTTTAAGACGTTTTATTTACAAAGCCAAAGAGTGTTGGTCTTCATCACACCTACTTTTCTTTCCAAACGCAAGCCATTTATCCATCGTCGTAAATTAATAAATGTAAACACTTATCAAAGTATACGACCTTTAACTATTACTACTGTAATAGGTCCACGCACAAAGTAAGATTGGAAAATTGAAAGTTACTGAGACTGAGCAGTTAATAATGACTAAACATACACAGACAGAATGACGAAAGAGGGAAATGAATGCACGGTGGCCGACAGCGCGGTGGAGGTGTTTCGACGCCAGCGCTGCTCTCCCTGTCTGTGACTCTGTGTTGCATACTTGCACACTACTGTTCCTATTTACTACAGCCACAAGTACAGTAGTAAGAAGCGACGTGTTTGCTTGTTCCTTTACTGGTAGTTTTCAGTTTTAAATCATTACTCAAACTTTTGTAACAAATTCTAGCATGCATCAATATAATTTTGTATACTTTTTGGTAGTTAACCGCGTACCTCTTACACATTTTTCCGTACTCCTAAGGTGTACGAGTACCACCGGCTGAGAACCATTGATCTAGGGGATGAGGTCAAAGTCACAAAGTCCGGGGAATATGGGGGATGGTAGAGCACTTCCCAACCCCAACGAGCAAACACGTCATTCACACGCACAAGCATTTTCCTGACGATGCAACACATTATTTCGTACGATAAACCGGTAACTAAAATATGGCCGTGTTCATCCTGTCACTGTGCAGGCGTGTGATGTTTGTGGGGAGAGAGAATTCCCTCTGAGGTAAGGCAGGTATGTACGTACGTAGGGTTTAAGCTGCTTTCCTGGGATCTTCTGCGTGGGGACTCTATATAGGTTAGGATAGAAGCTTAATAAGTTTTTGCGTGCATGTGTAGGACAAGCAAGGGAACAGAGATTTGGCCGTTATCATACTTTTATTTGACAATACTAAAAATTCTTTTAAAGTAAAATTAATAATAAAATAAGGTTCACATTCATATTATCAACTACTACCTGAAGAATCCAGAAGCAGAGTCAAAGTATTCAGTCAGAGCAAATATTTCTAAGTTCTTTTGGGAGGCACTTACGACTGTTGAAGAATACAGTGATGAAGGCTTCCGTTGACAGGTGCCCACATCAGGTCAGACTCGGCATCAGCATGTCAGACTACAGGAACCTTTTCAAGTCTCCGCGAAAGCGCAATCGGCTCTACAGGGTCAGAGCTCGTTGTTCAGCAAGCGAAATCTGTTGACCTTTTCCTTTTTTCTTCTTTTGGAGGGGCTGGGGTCCGTTTCCCGGGGCCATTTCGACCCGCCCTTCTCTCTCTCATTGGACAGTGGGCTACCCTTATCTTAACAGTTCCTGCCCCAATTTGTCCCCTATTTCACTGCTCGTGTTCACAGTATACCAAGTGCCTCCCCACCATAATTTTTGTTTGCGATACCACTTTGACAATTATTTGAAAGTTCATTGTGGGCCATAAAATAACTTAAACTTAACTTCACCATCTACCTTGCTACTTTATAGTCTTTTCATCGCTATCATAGTGTTCCTCAAGTCTTTTTAAATTTTTATTTTTTGCTCTCTGGAGTGGTTATAAAAGTTTTATTATTGACAGTCTCTGGACCACACACCGAGGTTTCTATATCTTGGAATTATATCATCCAGCGCTTATACACTCTGCAACAGTGTTGACACTATTAAAGTTCCATCCCTCGTATACGATATTATTAAATAAGGTGTCAAAATAGTCTTACAAGGCTACATTGCTTTCATTCGGCATTACTTATATGTGCGAGAAGGGTTTCAAAATTGCTAACTATAATAACCAAATGACGATGATATGAGAGTAGCGTTCTCAAATATTTATCCAAATATTGAACAAATACTATCCGAGGTCCAGGTTCGCCCTTCTCATTAATTTTTTTTCTTGTTTAGTTTTATATAGATAAATAAAATTTATAATTTTTTATGTTTTAGCATGAAGCTTATAATTTTAAACTCATGCTCCATTTTAATTTTAATTTTTGGTAGTTTTTAATCTAAATAAAATGCAGATACATATTAATACTTAAATTTTAGTCACATAAGATCTGGCAAGAAAAACAGGTGTAGATGGAAGACATTTTTTTAATGTTATTATGGAAAGTAAATACATACCCAAAATCTACAGTTCATTGATGTTTGAAATAGTTTCTCAAAATTTGCTTATTTCGTTTTTGCATTCTTTTGTTAACATTTTCCTAGATTTTTTAAAAAACTTGCTATTACCATTAAACTTTTATTGGGGTCTCGTGATTTTTTATTTAAAGAAAATGGGTCACGGTTGAAAACAGTTTGCGCACTACTAGTGTAGGGGAACGATGATATTCTTGAAAGCGTTTTGTTGTTGTTGTTGTTGTTGTTGCTTATACCCCTTGACCTACAGAAACATCAGATCAAGTCCCGAAGGCTATTTGCGATGAAGGTGCGGTTCCTGTTTTGAATTAGCACCAAAGGGTCGGAGTCCGACTTGTCTAAAAGACCGGTCCCGTAATTTTGAGCCGAGTCAAGTGACGAGACCGGAACACTTGACCCCGCACCTCCAGAGGTAAATTTGAGAACTTGGAGGACATTGTAGCCACGCCTTATTTTACGCGCCCCGGCCATCATTAGTGACCACGGCGGTAGATTTGCAGCGACGAGCATCGAACCGGGGACGTTCAGATCACTGGGTCGCTGCTCTCGCCAACTGGGATACCGCGCCCTCGAAAGTGTTTTACCATGGTTTAGCAATGGACGCACATTCCTTATTTATTATTTTCGAGGTGTAGGGAGTACAGTAAAAGCTCGTTTATCCGGACTGACTGTGACTATAGGCAATCCGGACTAGGGATGCGACATCGATGTCGATGTTTTCAAAACATCGATTTATTGAAGCCGATGCTTTTTTAACATGGATGTTTTGTACTCGATGTTTTACGTTGCCTCGATGTTTTTTTTTTAATGAGAAAGTACCGTAATAAAAAAAATTTACCACGTAGCATAATTTTCAAACTCAGTAAATGTAAGTCTGAATTCTGAAAAGGACGAATACAAAAGGGGGAATGAATCCTTAGCAAACAGACAAATGGCAATTAACAACTAATGAACCAATCAGAGCGCTTGGAATGTTCCTGACACTCCAGAACTTTCCATGGCGTTTTATTTTACAAATAGTATATACACGAGTGCACCCATTTAAGTTTTTGTTTTGTTCTGGTTTTATATAAGTTGACGTTAATATTATTAGTAAGATGCCTCCCAAAAGTACCGTTTGGAAATATTTTTACAAAACCTCTGACAAATTGGCGAAATGCAATATTTGCCTTAAGTCCCTCTAAACTTCTGACAATACCACGAATTTATCTGGACATTTGACGGCAAAACATGACGATATTTACAACGAGAATTTTGAGTCATCAATGTAGTCCAAAGCAACCAAGTTTTTGTCATTTGTGTCTGCCCAATCAGAGAGTAAAATTAAATCACCCCCTCCCCCCACGACTAACGGAAGTAACATTAATGTTAGAGATTACTAAAACAGTTTTAAAAAATGGATGTTCTAAAACATCGATGTTTAAAAACATCGATGGTTTTTGGGCGATGTTTTATTAGCATCGATGTTTTAATATTGAATATCGATGTTTCAAAACATCGATGTTTTGTTATCGATGTCGCATCACTAAATCCGGTCAGTGGTAAATCCGGATAATCAGAGTAATATGGGTAATAAGCAAAACAAAATCCTTAACTAAGCAGATTTACCGTTTATTACTATAAAAAAGCTATGTTTTGCAACAAAATTACATAGTATTGTTTACAATCCATTAATGGGCGTAATGGACCAGTTGGCAAGGGCAGCGGGCCAGTGATCTGAAAGTCATTGGTTCGATGCTCGTCGCTGACAAAATCCATTGTCGTGTACACTAATGGCGGCTACTGCACGTAAAATCTGTCGTGGCTGCAATGTCTTCCAAGTTCTCAAAAATTACCTCTGAAGGTGCGGGATCAAGTGTTCTGGTCTCGTCATTTGACTCGGTTCAAAATTTCGGGACTGGTCCTTTGGCCAAGTCGAACTCCGACCCTTGTGGTGCCAATCAAAACAGGAGCCGCACCTTCTTCGCCCATAGCCTTCGGGACTTGATCTGATGTTGCTGTCGGTCAAGTGGCATAAGCAACAACAACACAAAACATTCAAAAATTAAATATAACTTTTCACATCTTTTCTTAACAAAGAATTTATCCACTGTCTTCTGTTTCAAACACGTGTGACGAACTGTGCTCCGAATCAAACTAAAAACCAAGTTTTTGCTATCATAGTTAAAAATTACTAATGTGAACATTAAATAAAAAAAGTCTGCAAATCTGACCCCGATTATCCGGAGATCCGGATCAACGTGAGCCGGATAAACGAGGTTTTACTGTAGTTACGAGGCTTAGGAAATGATGGGTAAAGGAGTAGATGAGACTGTGGCCAGAGACTAAACTCCCTGTAATATATTTTGTAGATTATCCGTGAAACGAAAAAGGTAATTCAGGTAATATACAAATAATATACAAATTGCCAAATAACTCGTCAAGAAAGGAATATGGCACTATTTTTCCAAAAGAACATTTCATAATTCAGTATTTTAATTAAACCGTTTTTATCTCACTATAGTTCATTTAAAACTTCTGTATAGTCCTATTTTGTAGAAATATACAAGGCTGTTTTTGGATTTTTCCTGTTTTCCTACACTTTTTACCCACCTCTGCTTCCATTGTAACTGTTCATTGTATTATACCGAGATTCGGAATCGAGCAAGTAGCATAGTGGGGATCTCCCACCATCAAACGCAATGGCTGTTCTGTTTCTCAAAATAAGAAATGTGATTGAGTTTTCAGTTGTAGCCAAACTCATGAGTTAATTCTTTCAGGGGTTGCTAGACCATGACACAAATTCACTGTAAATAACTACATTTCTTCTTCGGTTTTTCATCCTGATTTCAAAAGTCCGTAAACAGTATTTTATATGCTGTTTTCTTTTATCAGTAAAATGCGTATAACATTAGCCATACATTCAGAATCTGCCTTATAATGTGTGTTGTGCATGTGATATATATATTTTCACTTAAAGAGACGGTAAAAATAATAAGAAGAGTTTTAATGAAAGAATTAGAATTTTTAAAAGCGATAGCAACTGGAATTCTAAAAACTTAACACGCACGAAATTACGAGTATTTAATTTTCCTCCAATCAGAATCGAGGCCCGAGGCACCTTCTTTAATGCGAATTTTACAAAGCGCATGAAGGTGAAGATGACTGCCAGGGCCATTTTCGAGGTGCGCTGCTTGCTCGGTGACGTTATACAGCGGTGCATACAATTTTTTCGATTGCGACCAACTTTTTTTTTTAAAAATAAAAATCACTCGACCATCCCAACCCCCTCAAATAATTATTCTTATGTTGTATTTTTTACCATGTTTTTATTAACTGGCTTTCTTGTGTGTGTGTTTGCCCGGTACAAATCTTGCAATCGATTTTTAACTAACTTCCCGACTAGCTAGACATTTGAAACTTTTAGAATAGCTCAGAACACGATGACAATGCATTATTTTAATACTTTTAGCCATCTTTAAGCAGAATTGAATTCTTTTTCAGTTAATTTTGTTTTGTAGACTGGTGCAGCCACCTGTCGGCTGGGACGGGAACGAAAAGTTAAACGCAAGTTAACTTCCAATTAACTTTATTTTCTTTCAAGTTGATGGGATAATTCATCAAAAATTTTTAAAAGTATTTATTAATATATAGAATTGTCAAGTTTATGGAAATAAAATGCTTTTTGTTCAGTTTAATAAAGCTTTACTTGACTTACCAATTCTTTGTTAAGAAATGATGTCAAAAGTTATTTTTAATATTTTTTAATGTCTTGCAAACAATATTATGTAATTTTGTTACAAAACATAGCCTTTTTATCGTAATGAACGGTAAGTCTGCTTAGTTAAGGGTTTTGTTTTGCTTTTTACCCATATTACCCGGATTATCCAGATTGCCTATGGTCCCAGTTAGTCCGGATAAACGAGGTTTTACTGTATATTTACACGTTTTTATTAACTCGCTTTCTTGTTTGTTTGTGTGTGTGTGTGTGTTTGTCCCGCCCAAATCTTGCAATCGATTTTTAACTAACTTCCCGACTAGCTAGACATTTGAAACTTTTAGAATAGCTCAGAACACGATGACAATGCATTATTTTAATACTTTTAGCCATCTTTAAGCAGTATTGAATTCATTTTAAGTTAATTTTGTTTTGTAGAATGATGCAGCCATCTATCAGCCGGGACGGTAATGAAAAGTTAAACGCAAGTTAACTTCCAGTTCTCGAGCTAAAGGATTATTTACGCATTTGATACCTCTTTATTACGCATTTGATCATTTTCTTTCAAGTTGATAGGATAATTCATCAAAAATTTTTAAAAAAGTATTTATTAATACATAGAATCGTCAAGTTTATATGATTCAACAGAAAATTTAAAAACATGGTATATAAAAAGTTCTTTTTATCTTGCAATTATTTTAAAATCAGGTAGACCGGGGCATGTTGGCCATAGGAGCAGGTTGGCCCATCTGCGATATTTTTCAAACTATCCGGTAGATTGCGTTACTAGCTAAGCGACGTGTGTCTTAGCACGTTTTCTTTCACCCATAACAGCGTCAGCAGCGAAGAAGCAATCAAACGAAAGCCACTTCAAATTTTCTCTGAAGTGATTTTTTTTTTTTTTGCACTTATAAATAATCGTTTCTGATTTGTTTCTAAATTAAAATTTCACTTAGGGTAATAACAATCTAAAAGACCGTTCTTCAGAGCTAATTATCTACCTACTGATTTGAAAAAAATATTAACAGAATATTTGATACAACGATCAAAAGCCAAAATGGCGATATGGGGCTAGTTGGCCCATTTAATTTGGGGCATGTTGGCCCAGTGGCCCAAGATGCCCAGCAGTCCAAGAGTTTGTTTTCTACATTCATGAGTCTATAAAAGTGAATAAAATTGTCAATAAATCAGGAGAAGATTCAATGTACCAGGTGCAATCGTTGGGCACATGAATCATGTGTCACTGGGGACACGATATTTTACGTTTGCATTCATTGTGATGATGAGAAAGATCGATGAAGGCAGAAGTTAAGTTGGACAAAATATCTTTTCTTTTCCTTTTTCTTATTCGTTGTTGTTATTTTCCTCTTCTTTTATATACCATATTAAAATTACGTTTGATATTTTATGTGTTTTTTCATTTCCGTCAGTAATCCGAAAATCAAATGAACTTAGAGGGAAAACCTGCTCCGTTCGATGGGGCAGGTTGGCCCAGCGACTTGATGTCCTGCCGAGCTTCATATAGGAACTATTAATATTTTTCAAATTTTTTCATACGTGGTTATGCTTTAAGATGTGGTGATTGTACAAACTAAAAAAAAATTCAAAATTTATTAAAATTACTATAAATTTTAATATTTTTCTTAAATATTGAAAAAATGGGCCAACAAGCCCCGATTTACCCTATATACAGTCGAACCTCCATATATCGAAGTAGCAAAATGTCGGAAAAAAATTCGATATATAGAAATTTCGATATATAGAATTGATCTTAGTTTTATGATAATTCTCCTATAACATTAAAATTAAAGCTAATTTTCGTATACGAAATTTTAATTTATATGCGAATCACATTAAATGAAAGTTAATAACTAAAAAAAGGAATTAATATGAACGATTTATTGAGTACTATATACCTTTAAAAAAAACAATCCAGGCGGTGGTTACAGTGATCACAGTTACAATCTTTAAAAAAAAAACTACGAATATCTCGCTTAACAGCCAGTTTCGCGGAAAGTTCATCAAAGAAATGCTCGCATTCATTCAGTTCACTAAAAACTTCATCTGACATTTTCCGCGAATTGAAGTCCACGACGTATTGTTTCAAACGCCAAAAATTGGGAGATTTTATTCTAAAGAGGAATAAAATCTCCCAATATGTCGTGAAAAAAAATTTCGATAAATAGAGATTTTTTCGATATATAGAAACAGTTTTTCTATGTAATGAACACGGAGATTTGCTAAGAGTTCGATATATAGAAAATTCCGATATAGGGAAGTTCGATATATGGAGGTTCGACTGTATTTATTTTGCATAATAACATTAAAAAAATATCTTGTTTACCTTCTGCTTTTGTATTTGGTGAATCACACATGACTAAAACTTCATATTTAAATGTTAATATGTGTTTGTATTTAGGTAAATATTAGCAAAAATTAAAATGAATAAAGAGCATGATTTTAACATTATAAGAAAACATTGAAAATTATAAACTTCATTTGTTTATATCAAACTGGAGAAATGTATGTAAAAATTTAATAAATTTTATTTATAGAAAAAAATTAATGAGGGGTGAGCCTGGAGTCAGATAATATTTGAGTATGCTACTATCATATCATCGTTGTTTTGCATTTATAGCTACTAATTTTGAAATCCTAGTCTGGCACACATAAGTAAAAGCAATTTACTTCAGACTATCCGCGACCCTTCTAATTTTTTTCATGACCCCTCTGTGGGTCGGCAAACCACTAACGTAAAATATCGAAATTACACATAAGCGCCACAGATGCATAATCGAACGATGCATAACTTATATTTAAGTTGCATATATTTAAGTTGCTAAGCATATATTTAAGTTGCTAAGCTGATTCTTTGGGTAGAAAACTACTGCATCAATTTACTTCATTTTGGCATTAAGCGAAAGATTTTGATCTATAAATGTGTCAAATTTAGTTTTTCTAACCGCAATTTCTATTAATTAGCGATAATTTACAGTTAAAAATTGCTTTCTGCGCATGCTCAGTGACACTTTTATATCTGGCTTTAGGTACTCACTAAGCACGAGGCCGCATAAACACATTAACTTGTTTCTGCGCATGCTCAGTGACATGTTTAAATCTGGCTTTAGATGCTTACTAATCACAAGACCGCATAAACAAGCTAATTTATTTATTCCGAGGAATCTCTCTAGCTCTCTCTACCATTTTTATTTTTAATTATGTTTGTGAGATATAGAATTAAACCTGGCGGAAATTGATTATTTCGAGCTGTTGAGTAACCATATTTCTTTTTATTGGGTTCAATAGTAATTTTTCAGTGTGTATTTCTTTATTCTTAATATTATGATTTTCAACATTTGGCAATGATGTGTTTAGTATAATTTATGTATTAGCCCATTTATTTACTATCCAGGCCAAGTTTTGACGAGTACCAACTAGTGTATTTGATATTACGCAACAAAAAACACAATTATTGGAATAACTGTATCACAAGCATATGTTTATATGTAAATACTAATGTGTACGTGTTCATTTCTGGGGGCAGGGATTCTAACTTAACTCGCCCTTTCGTTGATGCACTTCTGCGTTGAAAAAAACATTAATGCTATTTCAGATTTCTTTAGAGCTCGATGATAAAGAAACTGTTTCTGCATGGGCGTATTCAAGCACATCTAACGGCGTACGTAATTTTCGCAGTGCTAAAATAGCGTCATCGTGACGTATATTCGTAATCAACTACAATGCTCACTGGTAGATTTTACAAATACGTCCTGACGTATATTCTAAATTAACTATAACTCTCACTGGTAGATTTCACAAATATACGTCACGATGACGCAAATTTTGACGTCGACATTTTCTCATCTCCTGATACTAAAGCAGATAAAATAGAGCTTGTATCTCAAATATGAGTGGGAAACCAATACTGGTAGGAAAAACAAAAGCCCGTGATTTTTTCCAGTTTACCCTTAAATAAGCTCCAAGGTTTTGACATTCTCACTACCAATTTTTTTCCTGTAATTATCGCTGCATTTTTTTTCAATATCTGACTTTCCTTTTTAATTGAAGCATTCATCCTTCCAGTATTAGGCGCATCTCTCTAATTCTAAAGGTTCCGCTGACCACAGCGATAAGCTTATACGGCATATTTAATTGGAGCCAAGTCCCCCCCCCCCCCACAGCAATCCGCTCAGCAGGGACCCATTGGCTCGGGGGGTGTGACGTCTTACTCGGACACCACCAAAATCTCTCTAACGTGGGAGAGAGTACGATCCCCGCAGATGTCACCCCTGGGGGTGCTCGGTCAAAATTGAGATGGCAACTGGCTAAATCGGACTTCGCACCCCTCTGCCCGATGGCCTATATGGATCTGGTCTGGAATAGATTCTGACCAGGGGGCATTAGAAACAACAACAACAACAACAGTAAATAACGTATTGTTTCGTTTTCCTGGGTTTGTTAGGATTGAATAAGAATCTCTTCAGAAAGATAACACAAACTAAATTTATTATTTTGTAACTTCTTAGGACGTATACACAAATTCAAACATAAAGGACGTAACAACTTTCTTCTATACAGCAGAAAATTCTAAAAACACAAGTCAGGATACCAGAATTTTCAATACAATACACGCCAATTAACGCAGTTACAAAACATTCAATTCTCACTAGGAAATTGAACTGAATTCCTATGTCAATGTCAGGTATATTTACAGATTTCCAAAGCGCCCTCTACAGGTCAGTCATAGCTAGATATTTCTAGAAGCTTCCATAAAGGTTTAGTCGGCAAGTTGGCGAAATATCGCGAAATCTGGCGACCAAAATAAGTCCCAAAATTCATCGCCAATTTGGCGATAACTCTCATATTTGGCGAGATTCCCAGAGACTCCCATGTTAAATACATAGCTATAGGAGCTCTTCCATAGAAGCCCTTTTAACAAAACAAAATGCAATATTTACAAAAATCGTAACAGTATTACTATCTTGAATGCGAGACCGAAACAACATTAACACGTTTTTGTGGAATCCTCAACTCAAAATATTAGAAACATAAATAATTTTTATTAAACTCTTCAGGCTTTCATAACAGCTATCTTGGGGGTTAATTTTTGATTTTTTTTAAGGTTTTAATCAAGTTTATCTAGCTTTAATGAGATTTGTAAACACGAAACATTTTCCAAGTATTGTCACGAAAATGTTAAAAAAGAACTCCAACAAATAAGTCCCATATCCAATACTGAGCTAACGTATCAGGTCAAATTACTTTTCTTCATTTTATTGAATGAGTTACATTAAAGAAAGTATATAATGAATACGTGTATTAATTTATTAATTTGATTATCAAGCAACGTATTTATTCGTATTATCAACTCAAAATATTAGAAAATTGTACTTGATACTAATTCTTTGTGCAATAGTTACAGCTTTCAGGGAATTTATTGTGTCAGTGTCGGAATATTATTAAGTAAATTTAAAGGCAATTGAAAGAAAATTATTTCCAAAGATGTTTACTTGAAAATAGTTGCGAAACATGGATTTTAAAAGTATTTTTTTCTTTTTGAAATACAGTGTCGTCACAAAAAAAAATATATATGCACCCAGAAGAAATCGAGCTACTACCACGAAACTTGGCAGGAATGTGGTCTGGTAAGAGATATGCAAAGGATTAAAATTTCGACGCCAATGAGACAAGGGTAAGTGCGCTATGCGCATATGAGATGCGCAGCTGGGAGAGTTTAAAAGCATGATTGCTCGTGCCATAGGGTTATTCAAACAAATCTGTCGACTTGAATGGACGGTATTGTGACTAGAGATGCCTCTAATACGTAACCGGTGACAGTACGAACAATTTTCGGACTTTGAGAGGGAGCGTATAGTAGGCCTCAGAGAAGCAGGTTGGTCGAACAGGCTTATCGGCCACCACCTCGGTGGGAGCAATATGGTAGTTGCACAACATCGGTGTTGGCAACAATGGATCACGGAAGGGATAGTCTACCGTCGCGGAGGGTCAGGGCGTCCCAGGAACACAAATGCGCTCGAGGATCGCGCAATTATAAGAGCGGCCGCATCCGCACCAACAACGTCGCTAGAATCGGTTCGACGCCATTTACCACCTTCCAGACATCCGGTGGTATCAAGGGAAACCATTCGGAGACGACTGGCCGACGCAGGTATAAGGAGCCGACGTTCATTAAGACGACTACCACTGACCCCACATCATAGGCAGAGTCAAATGGATTTTTGCCGACCTCGGGCAAGCTGGAGTGTGACCGACTGGAGGCGTGTAATATTCAGCGATGAATCCCGATTCAGTCTCAATGCTAATGACCAGCGCATAGGCGTGTGGAGGCAGCCAGGCCACCGGTCCGATCCGGCATTTGTTGTCGAGAGGCATACGGCGATTACACAAGGTGTGACAGTGTGGGGAGTGATTTGTTGGTACACACAATCACCTCTAGTCGTCCTTCATCGCACTTTGACGACACGCAGTTACGTGGACGAGATTTTTAACGCCAGTTGCACTGCCTATGCTATCAAGTCACCCAGGTTCCATTTATCAACAAGACAACGCTCGTCCACATACTGCGCGACTCTCCCAAAAATGTCTTCAAGGATATGACGTACTCCCATGGCCTGCCAGGTCACCAGATCTCTCGCCAATAGAGCATGTCTGATACGTTCTTGGAAGGTGATTGCAGCTGTCCTGGAATACTGGTGAATTAACAGCCCAGTTGCAAAGATTATGGCACGATCATCCGCAGGAGGTCATAGGTGACTTCATTGATTGGATGCCACGCCGTGTTTCGGCTTGTATAGCTGCCAGAGGTGGATTTACTACTAACTGATTTTTAACCTTTTTCATGCCATATCTTCTTAATAAAACGGTCTGTTCTTCTGAATCTGTAATCATTTGCTTATTTCCTCATGCACTACATACATGTTAAGTTTCGTGATAGTAGCTCGTTTCCTTCTGGGTGCATATATATATATTTGTGACAGAGTGTATTTGAAGAGATAGAGGAATATTTGGGCTTTTGAAATATTTAGACGGCCAGAAAACTCTTTAAGAATTTTGAAATTCGTAGGCGTCAATGGCGTCGAGAAGCAGAAAAAAAAGCTTTGAGTCATGCTGCTTGGACATTGAGAAATGTTTCAGCAGATCGCTCAGGTTCGTCAAATACTGTAAGATGTTATTTTGACAAAGTGAAAGAAATTGGAAGTTTTTAAAAATTAGAGGATGACCTGGAAACTCTAAGCATTTTAAAATTTTTATGCTTTGAGCTACAGGGTAGAAAAAAATGTGTACACATCTGTGAAAATAAAGGAAATATTTTTAAACAATCGCATCTCAAGTTTACTTGATCAAGAGCCGGAAAAATCATAAATTTTTTTAAAAGAAAGATCGAAGGATGTGATTAATATACAAAAGATTTCAGCCAAAATTATTTTTCTTCTTTTTTCGTTCATATTGCTAAATATTCTATTATTTATATCGATGAAATTCTTTCTCGTATCTATGATGGCAAGCGCTCTTTATTGCTCTTTACATAACTTCGAGAAATGAAAAACTTTGGCTTTAATACTTTTTTTCTGTACTGCATATCTGACATTCCTTTGGTCTTTGTGAAATTTTTTTTGCCGATATTTGAAAAATATTTCATGTCTATAGAATGGAGTTATTTTATGATTAGTGAAATTACAGAACAAGTGGCAGGGTTGTGTTAATCATTTTCCGATCCTGAATAGATATGCCTTTTTTCAATAAAAGCTCGATTTTGAATTTTATCACTATTGCGAAAATTTCCTTTTGTTAAACAGAAAGGAAAAACTAAAAATCGCTTCGTTAACTTTACATTCTCATTAACTCAGAGAACTAATTAACCAAGACATTGGAAAAGCGTTCCCCATTTCGGCTTTGTCAAAAATTCGTTAAATTTTGTTGACTCGTAGTAATGCGAAATTCCCTGAATTTTAATTATTGATTTAAAGTAATCACATGATGAAAAAGTAAGCTTATCGAACTAGAATATTTGCTCCAGTAGCTAACCACAAAATATTCAAGACTTGCATTTCTTCGTTTATCGAAAAAAAACATGAAAAAAAAACGGTAAGTCTTTGTGCAAACTTTACATTTTGGTTTTTTGTGTTCTTATATAAATGCGTCATTAGACTCTGTTTGCATAGAACGGAAGTTAAGCGAAGAAATATTAGAGAGAGAGAGAAGACATCATTTTATAATGGTCTTTGTATATCGGGATTGACTTCATTTTTTTATTTACATTTTCATATCTGGATCAGTTCCATGGAATAAAAAAGGCTTCTATGCAATTCTACTAGATAACATTTTGTAGCGTTATAAATCAATATAATATTAAAAGTTTTCTCTGGGTCTGTAATTCAGTGCAGAAAAACAATCATTGAAGTGTTATATTTATAAGGTAAGCTTAATTGAGCAGAAAAAGAATCAACAAGATTCCAATAAAATCGGGAGTGAGGATTACTGAGTGATAGGGAATTTTTATTACATTTCGTAGTATATTCATGATTCATTTGAAAGGGATCGTGGGAATTCCTTTCAGGATACCTCTGTTAGCCGAAAGAGGGTTTTTCTTCTAATGGATAATTCTGTTTCCTTTTTAGAAGAAAGGTTCTAACACAGTAATATGTCTCGATGCAGGAACAAATCAATATAAAACGTTCCAATTTCTTAAAAGACAGCAAATCAACCAAAACTGTTGTCATCTAAAGCATTCTTTGATGAACCCGTGTAAGTTAGTCTCCAAAATAATAAAACATTAATTCCGATTCATGAATCCTTCACAAGCTGAATGGACTGGAGTATTTAATTAGATAATTCTCTTAAATAAACCTCATTTAGATGCGCATTTAAATTGGTTTAAATGCTTCGTAACGTACGGATAGTGGATTACGCGACTCTAACCACCCTCCCACCTTCAGTTTTCAACCTAAGAAAACATTTTTCTCCAAAGCGGAAGGCACTTTTCTCTAGAGATTTTTCTCACACCCGCACCGGTATTTTGTGGGCTACTTAATTATGAGAAAAACATGTAAGTGAAACAACACTTCCATTTTGTGCAAAGGAAAGATTTCAAAACAAATTGGCTTCAGGATACATAAAAAATATAATATTTTAAATCACATTAATGGGCAAAAAAATTGCATTTTTCCCTTAGTAATTTTTGCTTAAGGAAAAAAAAATCTGAATTACGCTCATGAAAACATGTCGATGAAAATAGAGAAAAGGAAAAAGAAGCAAATGTCTTAGTGATAGCTTATAAGGAGTTTTATATATATCTTTATTAAGACGACATATCGGGAATAATTTCGTCACGAGATAAATGGATGAGATAAAATCTACAGATGTACAGCATGCTGCGCTTAGAGTGAAAATGTGCTATCTGCTAATGCAATTATCATAGAAACATATGGTTGGTGTGAATTGACTATAAAAACTCTTTACTATGCTAAGAAAATAAAGCTATGAAAGTAAGAGTGCCTTTAATACCACCATAAAGGTGAAACAACACTTCCATTTTGTACAAAGGAAAGATTTCAAAACAAATTGGCTTCAGGATACATAGAAAATATTCTTATAATAGAATAAAGGTTAAAGGTTAAAGGGTTAAAGGTATCCAAAAGTTCTGACTTATTTTTACGGAACTATCGACTAGAATTAAAAAAAAAATTATTTAAATAGAAGTTCTCACCAAGTTTTAATATCAATCATAGAATTCTATCATAGTATCATAGAATTCGACGTGTGCACCTTTTGTAGCACGACAAACGTCAAAATGGCAATCCAGTTCTCTCCAAGTGTTTCGTAGCATATCAGGAGTTATTAGACTTTTTTTGCTCATTAAACCCGTTGTGTATAAACCAAAAATTGAAACTGTGGATGAGTTGAAGAAGCGTATCAATCAAGCAATTCGTGTGATAACCCCTGATATGCTACGGAACACTTGGTAATCCAGTTCTCTCAATCCAGTTCCCATTTAGACGTTTGTCGTGCATCAAAAGGTGCACACATCGAAATTATGATACTATGATCGAAATCTAGGATTGATTTAAAACTTGGTGAGATGTTCTTTCTATTTAAATAATCTTTTTTAATCCTAATGAGTAGTTCCGTAAAAACAAGCCATAACTTTTAGATACTTTTAGCCCGGACACCTGTACTTTAAATCGCATTAAAAGGCAAAAAAAAATTTACTTTTTCCCTTAGTAATTTTTGCTTAAGGAAAAAAAATTCAGAACTTTACTCATGAAAACGCATCGATGAAAATAGTGCAAAGGAAAAAATAGCAAATTTCTTAGTGATAACTTGTAAGGAGTTTTATATATATCTTTATTAAGACGACATATCGGGAATAATTTCATCACCAGATAAATAGATGAGATAAAATCTACAAATGTACAGCATGGCACGCTTAGAGTGAAAATGTGCTATCTGCTAATGCAATCATCATAGAAATATGTGATTGGTGTTAATTGACAATAAAACTCTTTACTGTAATTAGAAAATAAAGGTATGAAAATAAGAGTGTCCTTATTAGAATTTTGTATTTTTTAACCTATTACGCCCTTACTTGTTCTATTGTGTCTCAAACGGCTTGCTTTCTGAAGGTCAACTATATGTTGCTTTCTCCAGATTGGGGATGAAGAAACGTTCATTCATCTTCACCCCAGTAAATTTTTAACAAAAAATGTTACGTACTTCAATGGTTTTGAATAATAAATTATCCACGTTCTTGAAATCTTTGTATGTAGTTATTACGGCAGAGCAAAGTAATAAGGTATGGGTATTTGTCAATTATATATCCCTATGAAATGATACAAAGATATTTTTGGAGAGTTTTGTGTTCCTAACTCCTTTAATGTTGCATTCCGTTAATCCTTAGGTTTAAATTAAAGTTTAAACTAAAAAACTTATGACGTATATTCCATTGTTTCTTCAGGTTTTCAAACTTAGACACACTGACTCAACATCCTATAAATATCCAAAGTTATCTTTTTTTTATCCTTTACTATGTAATAGAGGTGGGGTAATTTTTCTTTCCATAATCAAACACGTTCTATGTCTAGATAAGCTTTTCCATTTACATAACCGGTATAGACTTTATCTTTGCGCGGTTAACGGTATTCAGGTCCCTAGAGTCGCATTTGCGGGGATTTTATCGAAACAGTGTCTCTAATCACGTTATTTAACATAATCTTAGTTTTTGCGCACATATTGTGATTGCATAAAGAAAAGTCGTTTATTTGTTTTTTAGTTTCGCATGCGAAAATCAAATTAGGCAGAGTAAGTTTAGGGAAGAAGTTCTTCTTAACATCCTATATTTTATCATTATATCTATAATATGTAAGTTTGAACGTGAAACTGAATTTAAATGGAGCAATTTGATTTTTCTCTGTCTGTCTGTCTTTTGATATACAGGTGATAAATATGGGCGTGATACATATGTGATTGATTCTTTAATGAAAAATAGTATTAACATTAAAAATTATCAGATCATTTTAATAACCTTATGCTCGAACCTTAATTATAGTTTTTTTGCACACGGAACCACATAAATATAAGCGTGATACATGTGTGCATCATAAATTTTGTGGGTAGCCATATATGTTAAAATAGTATGATGTTGCGTATAGTGGAGTACATTAGCGTTGTGTTTAAAGATCTGATAAGACTTTTTTATATTTGATTTGCAAAGCTACTTATCTGCACAAGGGAAAATTAAAGCATTTGTTGAAGCTGCAGTTTAATGGGGTGAACTCCCGGGAGAGTGTAGAACAGTCCAACCGCACCTATGAGAAATCTGACGAGGAACCGGCGACGCTGGAGAAGTTTTATCATGCCGCTAACAGCCGGGGCAGCACTTATTAACGATGAGTTCAGATGAAGACTGCAGGCCAGCTGGATGGTCGATGTTGCTGAAAATTTTCATCTAGATGCAGCAGCAAATATGGTGGTAAACTAGGTGGACAACATTCTTGTGAAGAGGTAGTGATTATAGTAGAAAACGAACTTGAGAAGATTCTTAAGTAGTTGTAGTGATCGACACAAATTAGCACTGATTGTTCTCGTCAAAAAAATCTTTATTTCATATTATAACATCTTCGTACAAGAACTCTATTCCAAAAACAGTTAACATAATAGAGTTTCAAACTAACACGCCAGCCAGTGGTTCAAAGAACCACTGGCTGGCTCGATGCAGGGCCAGTGTTTCAAAGAACCACTGGCCCTGCATCGAGCACCTACTCTCGTCGTGTCAAAAAAATGCAAGCGAACCTTCCTGACGCTGCCGACTCACACTATCGAGCTTGTGTGTCTACGCTCTGATAAGTAGATCCCAGATCCCTTTGCACAAAACAACAAAATATGGCTTGTAGGAAGGGAGAGTTAACAAAATAATAAATGCTAGCTGTAGCAAAAGGGAATATCAATGCAAAGGACTAAAAAAAACTGCGATTACATTGTTATTATCTTTTCCTCTAGAAAGTTCGAGATTGAAAACTCTGCGCATGAATACATTGAAGGCTATATTACACGTACCTTGCAGTTTTCTTACAGTTAAGAAGTAAATTCGAATCGCTATGCGATTGCGAACATGATTATGGATATTGTTATTGTAGATTATTTAAATGAATATGAATTTAATGGATAATAATAATGTAATTGCTTTTCAAGAATTCAAAGGATACCTGAAAACTTATAGTTATATTTTAAGCATAAGGGAATAATTAAAAAATAAAAAAGTGATTAAAGTTAAACGAGCAAAGTTATTTAACAGAAATACAGCTAGCAAGTAATTAATTAATGAGATGATATTAATAATTTGATAATAATCAATAAAGTTAATAATAATAATAATAATAAAAGTTAATAATGATAATTATAATTAATATTTAAGTTATGAAAAAGTGATTAATTTTTTACTATAGTGACGTTATGTCTCAACAGGGTGTTCGTAAACTATGTCGACAGAATAAAAGGGGGATAGTACTCATCAAGACGAACAATATTTACAATGCAACCTGGGGCCGCATTCCACTCAAGTGTGTCAGAAAAGCGTAAAGTTCAATGCCCAAGTTGAACTTTCGTAAAATGTGAATTACCGGAATCATAAGCCAGTCCACATGCTACTACCCCTCGTAAACACTAGTACAGAATTTCAGTGAACATCTGGGCAGGTATCGTTAATGATTGGCTGGTGGGACCATATATCTTGCCAAAACGTCTGATAGGCGCAGCTTACCGTGTCTTCCTGGAGCAAGCTCTTCCTCTTATCACACTGAGGGACAAGTGGTTTATGCATGATGGAGTCCCACCACACTTTAGCACCGCCACTTAATGAATGCCATGTATCCTGGATGGTAGATTGGACATGAAGGACCTGTGGCTTGACCTCCCCGGTCACTAGACCTTAATCCATTAGATTTGTTCTTTTGGGGGCAAATGAAATCATTGGTGAACAAAGCACCTGTGGATTCCATGGAAGATTTCGTCGCGAAAATCACTGTTGCAGAGGACAAGATTAACACGACACCAGGAGTGTACGAGAGGATGCGCCTTTCATTCGTGGGTGTCAACTGTGCAACGACACCCTTAGGGCCTGTTCACATAGGAGTCCGTTGCGTAGCGTTAAGGGAAAGATGACGTTGAGACGAAAATAAACCAATCATAAGCGTTAAAAATTTCATTACTAATCGTTTGGAGATTTGTCATTGGTAAAATATATTTCAATACTTTAACGCTCCGCAACAGATTCCTATGTGAACAGACCCTTAGACGCCATTTTGAGCATCTCCCAGAGACTTTCTCTAATTCGAATGGGATTGTACAATTTATGATTTGGTTAATTCTCATTTTTTTCACTGGTGAAAGTTCAACTTGGACACTGAACTTTACGCTTTTCTGATACACTGAGGGAAATGCGGCCCTAGGTTGCATTGTAAATATTGTTCATCTTAATGAGTATTATCACCCGTCTTATTTTGTAGACATATTTTACGAACTGTATATGCAGCAATGAACTCTGTATATTCAGCATGTGTTGCAAATAACTGTTACTATTGTCAGATGTTGGCCCAACTGGTTGGGCACCCACCTTCCGGCACACGAATCTGTGGGTCTGAATATAGAAATTGGTGTGGATGTTTGTAGCCGTTCAGAATATGCTTTAAACTATCAACTCTAGGCCGCAGTATGTCTATCTCTCGTTTAGCAACAAGTGGCTGAAGCGCTCCATAAACTAACCAGCCAACCATGTTGTTACTCTTGCACATCATTATATTTCCTCCACCAACTGGAGAGCAACGGGGCAAACTCCCCAGAACGACGGTGTCCTGTAATAGAAGAGGAAAGTATTCTTTAGGGATAATGTATGGTTGGGAAACTTGGTCTCTAACAAGAGAATATAGAATTGGAGTCTTCGAGAGAAGGGTTCTCAGAAGCATCCTTGGTGGTGTCAAAGAAAATGACCTATGCCAGAGACGTTTTAATTAAGAAATCTATAGATTTTTTAAAGAGCACGATATTATTAAAAGTTTCAGAATTAAAAGAATGAACTGGGTCTCTCATATTGCTAGAATGGATAGTAAAAATCCAGTAAAGAAGATTTTTGTTGAACGGACCTTTACTACTCGGAAAAGAGGAAGGCCAAAACTGATATGGCTCAACTCTGTTGAATCAGATTTTATATCGATTGGACTGAGGAACTTGCAGACCGGGACTAGAAATAGGTTCTCCTGGAGGAATCTTCAAGAGAAGGCTCTGGCCCGCCCTAGGCTGTCGTGCCAAATATGATGATGATTCTTTAGGGAATTATGGTACAACTATACATTTTATCTTTGATCAACTAAGAGTAGTTTTTTCACTTAGAGTCTGAATTGTATTCTTCATTTCAGTCCAAAATCAAATAGATTATACTAATGTTAATGAAGCTAAAGAGTTTTTCTTAATTCTTTAAGTAGTTAAAAATTTGACCAGCTTCAAGTTTAGTTGATTATACAGTATTTCTATTCCTCTGTACTGTAAGCATCGCTGTGTCACGTTCATTAGTTTTACAAGGATCCCCCTCCAGGGTATTAATTTTACTTTTTTCTATTTAGGGAATCATGGTATTTTTATCTTTTGATCTATCTCATCTCATCGAATTCATTAGTACCAGTGTGTCCATGTAATTTACTACGTCATTCAAAAATGACTTCATTCAAAAATTAGGAACACAACGCTGGAAATCAATAAGTACATTGCGATGTGCTTATATTGAGATAAAATGTGCATTTATTGGTATAGTTGATGAAGTCAAAGGCTTCGTTTATAACATTCTGAATCCAAATTTACAGAAGGGCTTCATGCGCATCCGCACGCTGCCATCCCACAGATATAGTAAAGGACTGAATACTTTTCGTGATTTAGTGTAGTTTGATAAGAAAATGCAGCCTTTTTTAGATGAGAAAGACGAAAGGATTTTAATAATTACAAGATAAAAAGAACTTTTTATAAACCATGTTTTTAAATTTTCTGTTGAATCATATAAACTTGACAATTCTATGTATTAATAAATATTTAAAAAATTTTTTGATGAATTATCCCATTAACTTGAAAGAAAATAAAGTTAACTGGAAGTTAACTTGCGTTTAACTTTTCGTTCCCGTCCCGGCCGACAGGTGGCTGCACCAGTCTACAAAACAAAATTAACTGAAAAAGAATTCAATTCTGCTTAAAGATGGCTAAAAGTATTAAAATAATGCATTGTCACCGTGTTCTGAGCTTTTCTAAAATTTTCAAATGTCTAATTAGTCGGGAAGTTAGTTAAAAATCGATTGCAAGATTTGTACCGGACAAACACACACACAAACAAACAAGAAAGCGAGTTAATAAAAACATGGTAAAAATCGCTTGATTCCTCAGACATCAAAAGTTACCAAATGCGCCAAAAACCTAAAATCAAAAATTTGAGCGATTGCCCAAAGTCCCCCCCCCCCCTACTCTGGAACTTCGTGTGGGAACTCTAATAAGAAATCCATTCTCTTTAAGCGAAGATAGAGCTAAAGAAGTGTGGCACTCTTAGGAAAGCTCTAAACGTAGCGTATTTTTGGCGCACAATCAAGACCTAGGCCGCAATTGTGGTAAGGAAAGTGTGGTGGGATGGGAAAGGCGGAAGGGTACATTATTGAATTATCGGAAACCGATTGATTGCCGACCATTCTGCTTCTTCCGGAATATCTAAATGGGTAGATGTAGGCGTTCGAGAAAAGGGCAGGAGGTAACACAATGTAGATGAAACTAGCATTTGCTTTTAGCTGAAAGTAACGGCTGTTATGTAATAATACTAATTTATTCAAGAACAGAGATCATAAGTAAGCAATCGGAAAAAATTATTCTAGTTGTTATCTGAATGCTGATAAACTCCGGAGAGATAAAAAAAATATATAGTTAAAAATATCTTTCAAATAAACATAACTTTGGGCACCATATAAACCATTATAATATTGTTTTCGTTGTTATTCATTCCCTGGACAACATTTAAAGTTGATAACGTCTTTGTTATTAACTTTTAGTTAAAATGTTGATAAGAAAGATTTATTAGTTTTCCGGTGCCTTGACATTTATTTTAGAAGTTTCCCCCCGAATATCTAATTTTGCATGATCTTTCAATTGGATTCAATTTTTTCTTTAAAAAAAATTCCTTCTTATGCTTGGGTTTAATTACAATGTGCGTGTTTATTTTATTCTTTCCTCGAGTTTGACTTATCTAGTTTACGTCTGCAAACACCAGAATTGTCTATGTGACTGTACCCTGTATACACAACTATGTGGCTGTTTAGTTGTTTAGGTTAGCATCTATTTTTTATTTAGCGGTTTTGACATGTTTTTTAAATACAGTACACTTGATTACTTTGACTGTGTCTTTTTGCTATGTGTTAATGGGTTACTTAAACTGGTCCTCAATTATTATCTAATCATTCTTAATATTTTAAATTAGCATATTTAAATAGTTTGTCAGATTTACCATTAAATTTCTCACTAGTGAAAAAAACTTTTAATTTTTTAATGTTTCCCTTTTTGATACTTGAAGAGTTTAAACGATGGATCATTAACATAGATGTATGGATATTCTATACTTGTTAGTTTTGACCAGGGTTTTGGTATTTCTAACAAGACTTTCGAGAATTTCCCCCTTCAGACATAATTTTCAATTAATATGTGATTTATTATTAATTCCTTTAGTTTTTAATTTTGTGTCCACTTTAACATAAATATTAAAGTTAAAAAATTTTCTGAACTCCTTTCTGACCATCACTAATAGAAGGCATTTAATTGCTAACAACATGGAGCGGTTAAAATAAAAAAATTGAGGAAGATGTTACTTTAATACCATTTCTCTAATTTGAAAAAAGATACTATTTGTTCTTAAGGTTACCCGTATTTACTTTCGTCTGATTTCTGATTTTATTCTGATCGCAGTGATAGGCTAAAATCGATGGTTGGTTGGTTGGTTGGTTGGTTGCTTTGGGTTTTACGCTAGGTCCATAAAGCACCACGCTCAAGACAAGAGCCGAAATATAGTATATATAAAAGCCCGAACCAACACCCAAATAATAGGTGTAAAACCAACAATTTTCAATGATAAAAGACGTGCAAATTCTTTAAAAGATGATAAAAATGATGTGTTAACGTGATACAAAATATGAGGGGTGATCAAAAAGTAAGGTTACAAAGCCTGCAATGAAACGTGTACATTTTATTTCATAAAACCAATACAGCCAACTGATAGTACATACATTAGGTTATTTTTCGACATAGTCTCCATATCGGTTTAGGAACTTGTCGCTTCGTGGGAGGAGTTTGTATATTCCCTCCTGGTAAAAATCCTTGCGTGTTCCTTGCGTGTTCAGCCACATTGTGGCGAAGTGTTTCACATCCTCGTCTGAAGCGAATCGTCGGCCCCCTAGGTCCTCCTTAAAGTGAGGAAATAGATGGAAGTCGCTTGGAGCGAGTTCTGGGCTGTAGGAAGGGTGGTAGCCCAGACCTCGTACAGCGACTGGGATGATGTCCCAGATGATATTCCAGCGAAATTTCTTCAACAGTGTGGTGGTCCTCTGCGCTATATGAGGTCGCGCTTTGTCGTGAAGGAAGATGCTGCCGGGGAATTTCAGCCGTTCTTACATGTTTCACCCACAGAAATCGAATAACTGAGCGGATTTCTTCGCGAGACCAGTTTTCCAAACAAATCGCCATTTCTGTTAACCTTCAACTAGCGTTGTAGGTCGCGGGTAGGTGAAACTCTCCTCAGTTAGCGACCGTATGTATTAGAATTACGGCACACAACTGATTTCTGTATAACAGACGAAACTCCAGGAATATTAACCTTTTAACCTCAGTTTCTGATCACCCCTCGTATATATAAAGTGTTGATGACCATCTGTTCCTGTAGCATATTCTACAAATACAAAGGAAACTTACGAAGTTATGAGTGCTATACTGAAGTTAATTGAGTACACTACATTCAAATGGCACATTTGTGGAGATTTGAAAGTCATTGGGATATTAACAGGCATGCAACAGGGATACACTAAATTCTGCTGCTTTCTCTGCAAATAAGACAGCTGTGACAGAAAAAATCACTACATCCGTAAAAAGTGACCTCTAAGAAAAAACTTCATTCCTGGCACCAAAAACATATAACAAGAACCACTTGGGAATCCACAAGCTGTCTTTCTTCCACCATTTCACATTAAACTCGGTTTGATGAAAATATTTGTAAAAGCTCTGGACAGAGAAAAAGTGGCTTTTTTACATCTCAGGAGCAAATTAAAAAATTTAAGTGAGGCAAAGGTAAAAGAGGGGTTTTTATTGGCCCACAAATTAAAGCAGTCTTTCATGATGAAGAGTTTGAAAATAAACTGTCACAAGCAGAAAAAGAAGCCTGGCTGTCATTCAAATCAGTGTGCTCACGTTTAATTTGAAATGAGAAAGCTGAAAACTATGAACATCTTGTTGGTGACAGGGTGAAATGTTTTCGTGTTATAGGTTACAATCTACATATTTAAGTTGCTAAGCCGACTTTTTGGGCAGTCAGTGAGAGATAACTACTGCATCAATTTTTTTCATTTTGGTCTTAAACGAAATATTGCAATCTGTAGATTTTTCAAATTTGGTTTTTGTAACCGAAATTTCTATTAATTAATGATAATTTACCATAAAAAAATTATTTCTGCTCATGCTCAGTGGCCTGTTTAAATCTGGCTTTAGAAACTGACTGTTTCTGCGCATGCTCAGTGATATTTTTTAATGATAAACACGTTTATTTCACGAGTCACTAGATCTCTCTCTGCCTTTTTTATTTTTATGATAATTATGTTTGTGAAATATAAGATTAAACCTGAAAATTGTTTATTTCGCACTGTTTAATTAGCGTAATTTACAATAAAAAATTGCTTTCTGCGCTTGCTCAGTGACTTTTTAAATCTGGCTTTAGATACTCACTAAGCCGCTTAAACACATTAATTTGTTTCTGCGCAATATTATGATTTTCAACATTTGGCAACGATATGTTGAGTATAATTTGTGTATTAGTACATTTGTTTACTAAGTAGCCGTCATGTTTTGACGGGTACCAACTAGTATGTCTTTAAAACTACATTTTTGGACTCACATCTGTACTTCTTTCCTGAAAACCTTGGCGCAATTAGTGATGAGCATGGGGAAAGCTTTCACCTGGACATCTCAATGTTTGAAAAGCGTTTCAGCGGATGTTGGAATGGAAATATGCTAGCTGAATATTGCTGGTCTGTTATCAGGGACACACCAACAGATGTCTACAAGAGGGAACTGCCAAAAAAAATGTTTTAGCGTTTGTGTTTTCTATAATCAAGCCTCTGTTACATTTCTCTTTAACCAATTTGTATAAATATGAGAAGTGGGTCACCTACCAAAAACGGTATGTGATGGACCATTTTGGTTTTGATATATGAATCAAGCACCTTTGGTTTAGACAGAATCACATAGTTTCATCTAAAAGACAGAAAAAAGTTCAAATTTGTTGTACAGTGTTATCAGACCCTCGATAGCCCTGCCCTTTCTTTACAAAGTACTCTATAGACTTCTAAAATCACAGTTCATCCTAAATTTCTCCTCATTCTGGCTTCTTATTCTGATGATGACTTTCGTGCAATTTCTCCCTTACCTTCTAATATTAATTTATCAGTCAAGTGACAGACTTTCGGATCGAATTTCTAGAAGCATTCTGTGCACATTCTAATAAACACTCGAGCAAGTGTCACCAGAGTGAATATCGATTGCAAGATCTTCTTTCGGCAAAGAGCCCTTTGTTGTCGTCACGGTATCAATCAGAGAGAAAATAACAGCCTTCGGAATCGAAACATAACAGCTAATAACTGTACAAAATCGATTGCACGAACACGTTGCTAGATATAAATAACCGTTAAAACATTTACTGTTGTAAGCGCGTGACGGGGGTAAATTGTGATTGAATTGGTGCCGGGAAGATAGCCAATCACAATGGAAGGGGAAGAACCCATAAATGACTGAGATAATTTGACGCCATTCGCAGTCATCATATCATTTGTTTTCTCTTTTTCATAGTTCGATAATTGCATCAAAGTTGCTTGAATAGAACTTCTAAACTAGTCGACTAAATAAGACAATAGTTGAGTTGAAGCTACTCGTAATACCTTCCTATGAATACAAATCAAGTAAAGGAGCGATGGTGCTCACGCTTGGTTTTGTTAATTTAGAATCATTTTGGCGTGATACCTAGTTCAATAATCATGCTCGCTAGTGCCAATGAAAAATTGCTCAGCTAGAGCGCAGAGAACTAGCCTATCAAATATGTTTGTCTGAAAAGATTTCAAGAGATTTTAATGAAGAAGTTGAGTGTACTAGATCTGATTTATAGTAATTGGTGTTATCGTCCTTGAGTTATGTTCTAATAGTTGAATTTGAGGTTGCTATTCCTACAGATAAAAAAAGAACAGCAGATTTTTTAAATTCATTTTTAAGTCAGACATTTTTACAGAGATAATTGCGTTATTTGGCGTAATTTAAATAATTAAATGTATGCAAATATACATGCATGTAAATCTACATACATGTAGATCCATCTACATTACAAAATCGTGGTCATGAAAAGAAAATTACCAGAAATTTCGCAAGGTGTCCTGCTGCTTGAGAAAGTTTTTGCCAATTTTAGGAGGGAACTTTTCATTAAGCTTTTTTCCCGCTTATGATGATCTATTCATAAAGACTGATAAATTTATTTACATATAATAAAAACCAAATTGCTTGAAAAATAATATATATATTTAAGTTGCAAAGCCGATTCTTTGGACAGTCCGCGAGAGAAAACTACTGCATCAATTTACTTTGGCTTTAAACGAAAGATTTTAATCTACAGATGTGTCAGATTTGGTTTTTGTAACAGCAATTTCTATTAATTAGCGATAATTTACGATTAAAAATGGCTTTCTACGCATGCTCAGTGACATTTTTAAATCTAGCTTTAGATACTCCCTAAGCACGAGGCCGCATCAATACATTTTGTTTTTACGCATGCTCAGTGACATGTTTAAATCTGGCTTTAGATACTAACTAAGCACGAGGCCGCATAAAGCGCGTTAATTTGTTAATTCCAAGAAATCTCTCTAGCTCTCTCTATTTTTATTGGGTTCAATGGCAATTTTTTAAAGTGTATTTCTCTATTCTTAATGTTAGGATTTTCAACATTTTGCAATGATGTGTTGAGTGGAATTTGTGTATTAGTACATTTATTTACTATCCGGTCGTCATGTTTTGACGGGTACCAACTAGTTTATTCTTTAATTTACACCAGTTTATTATTAATACCTATTATAATTTTGTATTTGTGAAACAGACTATCAATTTTTATTATATAGAGTATGATAAAGAGTATAATTTCT
This sequence comes from Dolomedes plantarius, assembly GCA_907164885.2. Classification (NCBI taxonomy): domain Eukaryota; kingdom Metazoa; phylum Arthropoda; class Arachnida; order Araneae; family Dolomedidae; genus Dolomedes; species Dolomedes plantarius. Next base: position 85,528,416 of record OU015500.1, on the reverse strand, counting down.
TTTGCATTTATACTTTCTAAAATTCCTAGACTTATTAGAGAAATGACCATTTCCTTCCCCCAACATTAGCATGTTTGTTATATCCATAAGACATGATTATTATCAAGTTACGGTATTATGTTAAACATGGTTATGGTATCATTTTAATGAATTCAAATTTTAATTCTATAATCAACGACAGAGAGGCATAGAAGCATAATTATTTACCGGGAAAACTGATAGAATACATAAATGACTTAAGACTCTCACTCTGAGTTTTAGAACCAATTTATGCATTTAATAAACTATTTGCGGATCTCAGTGGACAGGTAGTATTATAAGGATATAGTTTTTCGTTAATATAAAAAGTTATTGTAAAATATGAAGATTGCAGAGGAGTAATCTCTTTTAGCGAATGGACCATATCGACGTTTGCAAACTGATATACCATTATAAATTTACATTTACAGATTTAAACAAAAGGAAAAAATGTAGTTCTGTGCTACGTTGTATACATATAACTCTCTAAAAAAGACCATCTAGGTCAAATCGACACTTAACTTCTGCAGTAGTGCTAAAATCTAGGATTCTGTCTTTCTAATTCATCTTGAACAATTTCTCTGTCTCTCTTAAAGGTTAGGTTACGGATTTTTTTCATTATTTACTTGTCAGTAATTAAAGAATTCTCGCTAACAGTTTTTTTCAAACTTCTAGACGTCAAATCTTTCATTACCATATCCCCTTACTAAATATATTGTACCGTAAAATTACAATGAAAAATTCTGCAACGTTTCTGACATATGTTTGTATAAAGAACAATCTAAAATTAAATATTTATGAGTTTTTGTTCTGATGTAAGTTTTAAATTACAAACAAATATAGATTTTTCTATGTTAAATCTTCTTGAATACTGCTTCGGCTTCTCAGATTGTAGGGATACAATATTAACATCAGGAATCAACTAACATATTCATGGTACACACATAATGTATAATCAATTATTGTGCACTTTCATGAAATACCAATTATAGTATAAAGAGCGATGTTGACATACCTTAATTAAACATATGTCTTCATGTGAAACTGTGAGAACAACAGTGATATTTCCGTTGTGGCATTCATGTCAATACAGAAAAGGCTCGAGAAATTTTGCTCTTCATTTACGAACATCACATGCGATCAAAGACATCACGAACAAACAATGCCCTATTTTCACAATATAAATTGAAGAAGACTGTGGAATTTTAATATATTATGAATCCGTGTAGCAAGCTATCAGGAAAATTGATCATTTTATTTTGCTCTGCCAGAGAAGGGAAAATTTAAAATCAAATTTAAAACATTTATCTGCATTTTAAACCTATTGCAGCATCTTTCGGGGATTTCTTTAATGACCGATGTATTAATTTTTTTATTGTTTTTAGGTGTGTGAATCATGGGGTAATTCTAAGCAGAAATGTACCTGTATTTATTTACTCATTTTGAAGAAACAATTAAATTCTGATTGATAGCAAGAATTATGTGTCTGGGTTTTCCTTTCACATGCTGGTATAACTTTAGTATTTTGTCTTTATGTTAGTCATCTATTTAAAAGAAATCCCTTTCATTTTGACTTATCCATTGGTGATTTGAAGCTATTTTTTTTATTTAATTGGATCGATCACTTTGGAAGTTTTCCAAATTTTGGGTCAACTTTGGTTGCTTGCCTTTGTTTGCTGGATTGAAGCCTCCCTTCAAAGTTGTCCCTAAATCATCAAGATCATTTATCTGTGAGGAAGTTTAGTGTCCCGTCCCAAAGCCATTGTAAATTAGAAAAAAAATGTGTTTGTTCAAATGCGTCCTTTGTCGTGAATGTTATTGCACCTCTAAATTTCTTTGTGTATATCTGTATTGGTTCGTACACCAACTCACGCTTAAATCTGAAAATGTTGTGGAAGAGTTGGGGTCAAGACTTTGCTTTGGCTTTTGAAATCTGAGTTTGAGTTCTGCTTTTATAATTGCTAAAGTCAACCCCTAAAGTTCCGCATACGTACGAAAATATCGAACTTAAGTCTGTGAAATTCTCATGATATCTTTTTCCATATTACTTATTTAATTGAGAGGAGGATTAAACTAGTCTTGGAGTGTATGTATACAGAGGCTATTCACACATTTTTTAGACGATGTATATTGTATTCACAAAACTAAATTACATAAAATTCTTGTGTTTTAAATGTTCTATTTGACATCCCTTATTCTGAACTATCTTTCGACACCACAATTTCCAGGATAACAGCCTTTTGAAGTGTCAGAAGAGGTATTCTATCCCATTCCTCCTGAACAGCTTTCCAGAGTCCTGTAAGGGTTTTGGGACGACGTTTGGATAATGCAGATTTTAACAAGTACGAAAGCACAAAAATCCATAGGTGATACATCTGGAGATTTAGTAGGGATATCAGTGAAGGGTATGGCCTTGATAGCAGTTTTTTGTTCCATTTCTTTTAGGAAATTTACAGTGGATTTTGATGTGTGACTGCTAGCTTTGTCCTGATGGAGTCTCACAGATTGATGGCACTGTGGGTAAAGCGATGGTATTTCATTCAGAAAAATTGGCGATAAAATATGTTCCTGATAGTATTTGGAGTTAATCTTGACATTTTTTTCACTCTCTTTATTTTTAACTTGCCATTATAAGAAAAACCAGCAACAATCATGAATCCCTTAGAAAAACTTTCTTTCGATTCTTTGAACCATGTAATTAAATTTTTTTCTCCCCTTTTATGATAATAAATGGCTCTTTTTTTGTTGCAATCATTTAAATACACCCATGATTCATCTATTGTGACAATTGTTTTCCATTTTTCTTTGGATAAGTGTTTCTCATATAGAATTCTGCAGCGTGTCCTGATTTCAGCGATATGATTTGGAAGAAGACGATGCACATTACGTTTTTTCGCTTTCTTAAGATTTAAATCAAAGTTTATCATTTTGCTTACAGTAGACACCGAGCATTTTAATGATTTTTCAACTGTCCTTTGACTAGGGGGATTTTCTTTTAACATTAAACAACGTACCTTTGCAATAGTAGAAGATGTCCGTTTTTTCCGTGGATACTTGTTTGGAATTTTTGTCCCACTTGAGGCTCCAATTTGACGTTTTTTTCCTTCCTTGTTGACGATATTACCTATCGACGCTTTAGATCTCACAAAACCATGACTCTCACATCGTTTTTGGATAACGGAGTATGCATATTTCTCTTCGGAAAGAGCATAAATGTAGCCTTCGAACCACTGCTTTGTTAAAAACGCCATTTTGAATAAAAACAAAACTTTCAAGCCGCCGATGATAATTTTGACTTTTAAAAACATAGTACAATTGCAATTATTTCTTTTGCAGCAAACGATTTTTTATTACCGCTTACCAAAATCGTCTAAAAAATGTGCGAACAGCCTCTGTATATATATAAATAAAAAAAATAAATAAATAAAATAAATAAATATATATATATATATATATATATATATATATATATATATATATATATATATATATATATATATATATACATATATATATTCAAAGGGATTATTTAAAGTATTGTTCATTTGAAAATTTCATAATTTGTGTTATTAATATTTGAAATACACTCCTGGCCACCCAAATTGCAACACCAAGAAAGACAAGAGATATCACAACAAAATTTATTTTGTAGATAACATGTTGACCAAGTATCAAATGATTAAACTTATAGACTTCTGTGAAGTGTGGTTCCTGCCAAAATCAGTAGCCAGAGTAGCCGCCATTGTTGGAGATCACCGCTGCCACACGCCTCGGCATTGATTCAAAGAGACTTTGGATGAGTTCTTGGGGTACAGCAGACCAAGCAGCTTCCACACGTTGCCAAAGTTGATCTGCTGTGGCAGCTGGGGATGGAATCTGGGTCAATCGTAGAGCAACCATGGACCACATGTTTTCTATCGGCGAAAGATCCGGAGAGCGAGGCGGCCAGGGAAGCAATTCAATCTGGCGATTGACGAAGAACCATTGGACAATGCGTGCCACGTTGTGGTCACGCCTTATCCTGTTGAAATATGGCTGTGGGCAAGCCCTGAAGGTAAGGAAGGACAACTGGCTCCAACACCTCGGAGATGTAGCGCTGGCTGTTTAAAGTACCGGCAATGCGTACTAGAGGTGTGAGAGAGTGATATCCAATACCGCCCCATACCATAATACCCGGTGCAGGACCAGTGTGGCGGTGCATAACGCAGCTGTTCAGCATCCTCTCTTCACGGTGTCTCCAGACTCGAATACGACCATCGTGGTGTTGCAGACAGAAGCGTGACTCGTCAGTAAAGACAATTTCATTCCATTCTGCCGTCCACATCCTTCTGTCATCTCACCATTGGCGGCGGAGACGTCTGTGGTTCTGCGTCAAGGGTAGACAAAGCAATGGACGTCTTGCGGACAGACCACTCTGCTGTAAACGGCGTCGAATGGTACGCGCAGACACTGGATGATGCATTACAGACTGCATGTGCTGTGTTATGGTTCGTGATGTGACTGAGCGATCCGTCACTGCCATGCGCACAATTTGCCTGTCATCACGTGAAGTGGTGCGCTGATGTGGATGCGATCGAACACGCCGGTCCGTCGTACCCTCCTGCATCCAACGATCACATATCCGCATTACAGTTGTTTGGTTTCGGCCAATACGACTACCTATTTCCCTGAAAGATAATCCACAATCTCGGTAGGCCACTATCCTTCCTCTGTCGAACTCGGATACTTGATCAAAAGATGATCGCTGTTTTCGACGAGGCATAATTGATCTTTTTTTTGAAAAAACCACAAGAAAAACACAATTGCCGAACTTGAAATCGTCGAAATCTCCAAGCCTTAAATAGCGCTTTGAAGTGGTGCCACAGGCGCGCGTGATGTGCGCCTGCGCTGAAATTCTAATCATTTGCATATCTCACCTCCGCTAATGCATGTTGTAAATTTCATGTTATTTGCATGTTTCCTTTAGGGTGTTGCATTTACAGTGGCCAGCAGTGTATTTAAATAAATGATGTTGGTATCTTACAGTTACTAAAGGATGCGCTTGGTAGAAAAACTGGTATTGCCCCAGGGTTCCACAAACCAGTTTCTCGGTTCAATAACAGGGAGACTCAGTCTAGAAGTCCATTCCAGAAGTTAAGGACAGTAGTGAACAAAAAATATCCCAAAACTCGATATTTTACGGGATTTAGGGTTGTATAGATTCTTACGTTTATAATGGGAACCAATATAACATAGCATTCCTTCATCAAATATCCAAAAGAGCAATATAATTAACGAAAAATTTTAATCTGATGGTCGAATTTACTTCATGGGGTCTTTAATGCAGTATGAGGTTTATTTTTTTATATCTAACTGGAAAACAAAAATCTTCTAAAAAAATTATCAACAATCTAAAATATATTATTATTATATGAAAATGATAAAATACACTCAAATTATAATGATAGAATTATTAGAGTGCTGTCATCGTAATTACTGTCTTAAAGCCCGAGGAAATTTTGAGCACTCTATAGATACTTCTATGACAATCAAAGGTTAATATTTTGTTGAAGAACTAAGTATTCAAAAACTTTTGAAAATAGAGCTTTAGTAAATGGGATGTTTATGGGCGCATCCCAAAACCTTTTCGTATTGTCGATTTTGAGCAATGTTTTCCATTGTTTCGTTTACAGTACGTAAAATCTCATTGCTAGTATACATGAATACCATTAATGTAGTTAAGGAAAAATGCATTAAAATGAGGCATTTTGCTTGTGTGAATAGATAGATTATTTTGGTTTTATGAAACTCTGGGAAAACATCACCCACACGACTAAAAAATAGAAATCTGAACTTTAGAGAATATGAAGAGATTCTATATAAAATAATATTAGCTACACTATTCAGAGAAAAATGTACTTACAATCATGGATCTAGTATTAAGATCTCTTAGTGAATTCACGTAGACCTATTAATCTGCTTCATTTATCAACCTAATGATTTGTTTGAAAGCTGTAAGAGAAAGGAATTTTTGTAATACATATCGGGATATTTGTGAGTAAATTAGTTTATATATCAGCAAATTTGATCTTCATACATAGTTTACTGATTTTGAAGGAAAACATTATAAAACTTGGATGTCATTTATCCAGTGGATTTAACTTATTAAAAATTATTTGATGCAGTAGAACTAGATCAAGTTGACAAACGGAAATGTGTATGCATAGATGCATTTGTTTTTTAATAGGAGAATTTAAAAACTGACTGGAAGGAAGAATCATATCTGTTTATTTTGAACCTAATATTCTGTAAATACAAGCGTGATACATTACTAGACGAAACAAACCCTTTTAAATTTGGGAAACGAGTCTAAAACTGCTTTAAAATAATTATTTTAAAAGTATTTTTTTCCCGTTTTAAAGTCATGAAAGCAGAATGCCTTCAACCAGAAGATGATACAATAGGTGAAACAACGAAAACATGGATGACTAATTAGTTTTTGTAAAACCCACCTTTAACCTAAATCTACCAAATGAATTGAACCTGAAAAATGCGCTGGTGGAATACAACAAAAACGTATTAACTTTGCCACCATTTTGGACTATATATGAAGCGGAAACTAGTTTGTACAGATGGAGTGAAGAGTAACTGAAAAATTTTAAAAAATCAAAATAAAAAAATAGAGAAACACACAAACTAAGTAGCGGAAATTTCGTCTTTCATTTACGAACAAAAGCCACCCAAATATATATTTTTTCCCCTCTCTCTGACTGTGAACGTATTTATTTATCCCTCCATTTTATAAGCGATTTTTTTTCTTCACATCTCCTTTTATCAAACCCGTCTCTCGTTCATTAAAATCGGGGCTTTCGCATAAATTAAAAGAAACAACAACCGAAAGCGCTGCTTCTAACTAATAGGGGTTGGGATGGAGAGAGGGGGGAGGGTAGGTAGGAAGAGGGAGGAGAGCTCTAGAGCTGCATGAACGACGTCAACCAATTATGGTGCCTAGCGACAGGAGGGGGGTTTCCATCGTGATTTCGGTAGAGGAGAGGCGATCTATAGAGTTTCCATGGCAACCGGAGGCTGTAGAGCGGGCCCCGGGGAGGATGGAGATCGATAGAGAGGAACGTGCGGCCTCTTCCGAATTCCGTTGCTCTTGGATGCTGGAGATAGTTGTTCTAGGAAAGGAAAATGGCGGACGTGGTGGAGTAGTGGTGGCACAAGAGATATGAATGCGTCTCCAAAACATACCTTCAGACACAATGTCGTATAATATGTATTATTGGGAATCTTAAATTTGCAATAAAACATCTATGATCGAACGTAATTAATACAAAAAGACGGTAAAAATAGTTTAGATTCTAGCGGTAGTCGACAATATAATCCGTTTTGTTTTTTCAGTGTAAAATCGTAGAAACAGCGCTATTTGAAATTTCATTATAGGTAATATGAAAGGTAGTTAAAAAGAAATAAAATGACCATCAGCTGTTGATTTCATTGAACTACCATATTTTTCTTTGGCTTGAATAAACCAAAACCATAAAATATCCATTTGAAGTGGTTCAATGGTGTATAAAATAAACGTAAATGAAACAATTAAAAGAACTGTAAATGCCATGAAAATAACTAATTTTTGTTTAGTGTAAAGTCTAAGAAAAGGACATATCCCTTATGACAAGATTTATCTAAAAATAGTTATTTGAAAGCAATTAACCTATTATCAGTTGTATATGATACATTAATACTATTTTTCATTTATATGTGGATAGAAAATAATTAAATTATTTGTTTGAAAGGTTTGAATTGTCATAGTGCAAGAAATATTTTAGAATATAATTTACTGATGTCGTACAAATTGTGGGAGAACCATATTTTCTAGTAGGTGTAGTACTAAAAATATTAAATGTATTTAACCGAAATTCTTTGTTATATATATATATATATATATATATATTAGAAAAAGAAACTGAAAATAATAATCACACTAGCAATTTCGGATGCTATGGAACTATCATTTTTAAGAGTAATTTTTTTTAAATGTTTATTTTGAAAATATGAATAAATTACAAAAAGAAGTAAAATTAGTTTTTACAATAAATACTAACAGCTTTATACGGCATTAAACCTCTGCATTTGTTCACTCTGAAATTAAAAAGATCGTTAAATTTGTGTAATGGTATATTCGGAAATAAATGGGGCATTTTGATGATAGTTTTTAGCATTATTTAATAACCGTTTGAAACCTGTTATCAAGATAAATAAATACTTAAAGAATAAATTGTTCTTATTTACAGTAGACTTACAAAGTATTCAGCTGGTATTTCGATTGCATATTGGAAAAATTAAAATACCAAGAGTAACATATCCATTCGTAATGAGTTACCACGATATATAAGAGATTTGAAAGTAAATGGTTCTAAACATTGCAGAATTTTTTATATTATGGTTGCCATTTTGATAAGACACTTCTTAATAAATAAAAGGAGTGTAACATATATATCTGTTACGTATTACTGAAATGTATAAGAAAAGAACTTAAAAAAAATGTATTTGAGATTTGCATATCCATGATATATTTGCAATAAAGTCATGTGTAAAATTTCAAGGACCTTAGATTGTTAAAGAAAAAAATATATGACACAGGTGTTAAAGAAAATGTCCGAACTTTCAATTGCATTTTAAAATAGAGGATTGTACACCCTAATTTTGATTACTATGCTTTCGAATGCAGTATTTTACACCAATTTTTTTAGAATTTTAACTTTTCACTCGAATATATGCAGACACTAAAATATTTATTTGTAATGTTTGTCACATTTGTACTTTATCTTAAGTTATTTTACAGCAACCATTTTCTTTGTTAAATATTGAATTTAAGAAAAAATCAATATAAGTATCTGGGTTTCTTTTGGAAAAAAATTGCATTTTTATTGCATAGATATTTAACTAAAATACTCTAAAATAATCGGGAAATCTCTATAATTCATGAACGGGTTAGCAAATTTGTGGTCTTCCCGTGCATCTCTAAAGTAAATAGTAAAAACTGAAAAAAGTTCAAAATAAATTATTAAATAATCTGCCGATTACAATTTTATGAATGAATTGTTTAATTTTCCAGGGTAAACGTCAGCGATTTTGTTCAGTGAAAAAATTAAAAGATTTCAAAAATTATTTGAGATCATTCTTGCAAATAAAAATCATCTTCGTCTGCGGAAAAAACAAGTAAGAAAAATTAAATGTTGAGGCAAAAATATATCTTGTGTTGTAATTAGTGATTTTGAATGGTTTGAACTGATTCTTAGCCAATGTCTTCTATTGATGTCATGAAAGTCAAATTCAAAATTCGTCTGAAATTGTCTCCAAACGTAATTTAAAAACATAAATGGTAGCTTATTAAATGTACACCCATTTTTAATTCGATTTTTTACTGCTCTTCGACAAATAGACAAAAGGAGGGGTAAATTCATAGTTCTTATCTCACAGTTAAAAGGGAAATCTTTACCTTACGAAAAGGCTGTTTTATTTTCAAAAACAGTGGCAAGCTTAACAATGTACCTCTTAATTCAAGATAGAGAGACGAAAAGAATAGAGTACTTTTGAAAGATAGTAAATCAAAGCGAAATTTCAGATACACTGATCTTTGTTGAGCTCAGACCAATTATAATTGGTATTACCAATTATAATTATTTCTAAAAATAAGTAGGAATGATTCCAATTTTTTAACTATCATTCGTGTGAGTTATTAAGCATTGTGAGTTGCTATCTAAAACCTCCATTTTGGGGGCAGGGCCACCCAGAGGGGGGGGGGCAACTGGGGCACTTTGCCCCAGGCCCCCAACTGCCGGAGGGGCTCCAAAAAATTTTTTTTTAAATATTTATTAGATTTCCTCCGAAAGAAAATTCTGAAACTTGTACCGTACTTCAAAATTCAAAATAATCTCCTGAAAAAAGGGGCTCCCCAAAAAATAAAAAAATTATTTGATCAATCAGATTTCTTGGGGCCCCCAACAGAAGTTTGCCTCAGGCCCCGTAAAGTCTCTGGGCTGCCCTGTTGGGGCGGTCTAAATATTAGCGAAAATTCTTTGAAACCTAACAACATTCCTGTACGGGGTTTAGTACTTTATAATATCTTATTTAGATTTGTTCCATACAGGATTTGGGGATATGAAATCTGCATTAACTATCAAACTGTCTGTATGCTTTGACAATTGTGAACTGAATTTTAAGGAACTTTACAATGTATTACACAACTCTATTTTGAAAACTCGCGGAAATGAGGTTTTTGGAAAACAGTTATGTTGTCAATGAAAACTTTTTAAATCACCTTATAGATTTTACTAGTTTCGAAGTAACTAGGTCAGAGAGCAAGAGATACAATTGTCTATAAGGAAGAACAAAAAATTTCTAGAAGATTAGACAATGTAAAATAACAAGAGAAATTACCTGAATATCCCCGGAAATTTTTCAGAAAAATTCTACTAATCCTCCAAAAATTTGAATTACAGAGTTACTTGTTTTCGTTTTTATAATCCATTTAGTTTTTTACCGTCCATTTTCTTTTTTATAATCCACTTAGTCCGAAACTGGTAGCCATTTATAGCTTGATTTCAGAATTTATGAAGCTGTCACTTATAATGCACTTAAACACGGTTTGGAAAAAAAATTATTTCCTAGTATTTGAATATTATGTTTTTACAGCAATCTATTACGTGTAGATTAATCTGAGGTGGAATTAAAAAATCTATGATTATTTGCTAGAAATTAAAGTTTCCAATAATTTGCTCCCAGACACTGGTGCAATATATCTCAAAATAGTTGGACATGCGTTCAAGAAAGTCTCAAGAGTAATGAAATATTTCAAAATTTCCAAGCAACTTTCAGAACTTAGAGTTAAATCTAAATTTATCATCCCCATTTTTTTACGGATGAGTTGAGCTAACCTAGTTAAGAAGTTCAGGCTCGTGAGGAATCGGTTAATTCTTAAATGCTTTTCAAATGTTTACTAAAAGGATGACAAATGTTAATTCATATAGATTTTGCTCCTTTATTTTTGAAACAGGCTGTAATGTTAGATTAACAGCTTTTAGTTGAAGATAGCTATATTTACAGTAAATGTTAAAATGTTAAGCCACAAAACATTTTTATGGCTTAACATTGCACCTAACTTAATATGCTGATTTCAGATGGTAAACTTCAAAGAGGATACCATTTTTCATACTGTACCAACATTTTAAAAAGTCTATTAAAATAATTTTTCGCTGATTAAATGGAAGTTTGAAGTTAAAAAACGATTTTGCATTTAATGCGTATGTTTTTTCTCCCTATTTTCATATAAATTATATATAAAGAGTAGATTATTAAAATTTAAGCACACCATGAAAATTTCCCGCCAAATTTTTTTTTAAATTTTGCTTCTACTAGGTAGTTAATTTTGAGTTATTAACTCGTCAGAAGATTCATTATTGTGAGACTCCCTGTAGGAGATAAGATTTCTACTATTCTGCTATAGATAAATGTCTAAAATACTTTGAATTTTTCATATACAAATACTCTGAAGAAAATACAGTCGAACCTCCATATATCGAAGTAGCAAAATGCCGGGAAAAAATTCGATATATAGAAATTTCGATATATAGAATTGATCTTAGTTTTATCATAATTCTCCTAAAACATTAAAATTAAAGCTAATTTTTGTATATGAAACTCCATTTCCAATTTATATGTTAATCACATTAAATGAAAGTTAATAACTAAAAATGAATTTATATGAAAGATTTATTGAGTACTATATACCTTTAAAAAAACAATAATCCAGACAGTGGTTACAGTGATCACAGTTACATTCGTTTAAAAAAAAACTACGAATATCTTGCTTAACAGCCAGTTTTACGGAAAGTTCAAAGAAATGCTCGCATTTATTCAGTCCATTAAAAACTTCATTAGGGACATTTTCCACGAGTTGAAGTCCACGAAGTATTGTTTCAAAAGCCAAAAATTGGGATATTTTGTTCTAAAGTGGAATAAAATCTCCCAATATGTCGTGAAAAAAAAATTCGATATATAGAGATTTTTTCGATATATAGAAACAGTTTTTCTATGTAATAAACATGGAGATTTGCTAAGAGTTCGATATATAGAAAATTTCGATATGGGGAAGTTCGATATATGGAGGTTCGACTGTATTTCCATATTCATACTTTTTCAATAGAATATTCTGTTGACAATTTAAAACAAAGTGTGTTTACTGATGTTTTACGATCATGCCTGGAGAGGCAGGAAAAGAAGATTCCTCAGGCCGTGAACTTTAAGGTTCACTGCTGAGCCCCTATGCCAGAGATCCCTCATACAGTGGCCCATCTAAGAGTAGAGAATACCAATATTTATTTTCCACCTTGTCAGGCATCAGCAATCAACGACCCTGTCTGACAAAAGATCAATCCTTAAATTCCTTTATTCTACAGAGTTCCACGTCTATCTATAAAATAAAATCACTAATTCAAGTTTCTTTCATAAAGCTACGGCTAAGGTTAATTTTACTGCTCAAATCCCTTTGCATAAATTATTTTGTAATAGAGCTTTGTTTCAGCTTTACGGTACGTTCCAAAGTTTTAATCATGATATGATGTAAGCTATGATGTTAAGATTACTATTATTTAGGACCTCTGGGCTACCCAATCAACATCTACAGTTTAATTTTCTCACGAGTTGTCTACAAACCTAGATTTTAAGGCACTCTGTTAAGGTCCAAGAGACATAGATGCTTAACGAAGTGCTGCCACAATCGGTTCAAGGCAGAATATCAAGGTAGCTATATAGCACCAGGTTCAAAACCAGAGTGGCCCAATGGAACAACCCAAAGCAAGAACAATTTTAGATATCTCACAGATCTTGACAGTCGAATATTTTTCCCCTCCGAGGAACCTATCATAATGATTTCCCAGATGGTCACAAATGTGCTTGTCTTTGGAAATCAACCATGACAATTACATCTATGGATCACAAAACATTAGGCAACGACTTCAAGGGTCTACAATATGTTCTTCGTCTAAGAACAATACAGTAGTGTTTTGTCTGGGAGAAATCTGATGTGCATCTCCCAATTAGTGATTAGAATTTGATCAGGACTGTTCAAATATTTACAGTTTGCAAACTTTGGGCTTTCCAGTTTAGCCGAAAATTCCTCTAAAGACAAAGAAAGAGATTCTAAAGGTATCTTAATGACATTTCTCGGTCGTAATCTTAATGACATTCTCGGAATTTAGACCTTCGTAGATTTGTATTGATTCTATTAAAAGTATTAAATTCTTAATTGTTCCTAATATTTCTGAATTTTTTTTAAATTCTTGATCAATGGGTACCGTAATTAGCTTTTATCACAGCAAGTAATTTAAAACTCAAATGCCCCTAAATTGTTAGAATTTTTTTCCCTGCACGATATCTGAAGACTATTTTTAAAGGTAAATATGTCCTCAGATGGGCCAAACAAGGGTAAACAAACAAACATTTATTAAGAAAAATAATAAAAAGGATGACTTCCCAAATTTTCAAAATGCATACAAAATGGGGAAAGTTTAACATTTTTAGCAGAGCCAATTTTTTGTGATAAGGAATTGACAGAAAAGCTAAAAATGCTTGACGGGCATCGTGTCTATTACATGTTTAAAATCTGACACTTCCATTTGTGAACCTGCGCATGTCCAAGTCTAATTATAATTATTCTCGTATGTAGTTAGAATATAGAGCATATCATTCCCTATGTCCTCTTGAGACACTTTTTTCAGAATTAATATTTCCACGTACTTGGGTTTTCAGTTCGGATTTACCGGTGTTATACCACAAAAAATACCAGTGTAAGAAATTAAAATTCCTTTGTAAGGTTTTAATGCTTACACATGAATGTAATATTTTAAAATTCTGAGATATTCCGAAAAGGTTACTTTGTGTTGTGCAAGGATCATATGGTCTTAAGACAGGTTCCTACTGCGATGTGATTTAGCGGGACATAAAGCCACAGTATAACTATATAAATGCCATGTTATAGCTGTGCTGAAGCCATATATAAATATCCATTTTACAGCTTATCCTGTGTCTTCACAATCTGATGACCCCATGCCGTCATATCGCAACAAAATTAAATAACAATAATGGTACTTCCACCATAAGTAAATCATGTGTTTTGAAACGCTCTAAAGTTACCGTTGCGATGTCCCTAAAGGCTACAAAATTTTACTTCAGGGTGATTTAAATTTGGGTTCGCACACTTTTGTCATAACTGTGACGTTCCTGAGGTACTAAATTATCAAAGCAATATTTCTCCCAACATGCTTTAGTGAAGTTGTCACCGCTCAAATGGGGGACAGTTAAATATATCAACTACGCCTCTCTAGAATATTCAAACAACACTCATGGATCTCACTAATGGGAACTAAATCTAAGTGTTGACGGAGTGGCTGAAATAATAAAAGATAATGTAATTCCGTATACGAGATTATTCTTTATTTTAGTGATGAAAAAATTTGTATTTTACAGTTTTCAGTCTCCAACGTTGACGACTATGTTGCATAATTTAGAACTTTAAGTCACAAAACTTGCTAAAGCATGGAAATTACTTAAGCAAAATTCTGGTCCACGATTCTTAGAAAAAAACACGCAATGTAAGCATAGTCTAGGGCAATCAGTGGTACATACTATATGGAAGCATGTCTTATGCTTTTTCTGGACAAAATACATTGCCTTTTCTGCGTTATTTGACTTACAATAGACCTAAATATATTTATATCTCACACACAGCATATTTTCAAGGAAATTTAAGCATAGATTTTTTTTTCAGTTGAACACTTAAAAAGCACTATATCATATGACTCTTGACCTGCATGTTTTGAGTTCATTTTTTCTTTCTGACAAAGAGGCTCAAATACTGAAATTCCCTCGTATATCTACGATCTGTGTAAGTTAAATATCCCAAAAAATTTGTTCTGTAACGTCTTGTTTAAAAGCTGTTCGGTAAGTCTTAAGCATAGAAGGCACATCGATTTCCCTCTTTCTAACCTCAGAGTTTGTTGATAGAAAAAAATCGATATTGATTTAAGAATTTAAAAGAAAAGCACGTTTCCGAAAGTGCAGCGATATCCTTCCCTTTTTCAAAAGGTTTAAAGTCTTGTAAAGAATGGTGGGTTTTATGGGGACTAGATAAACTCATAGCTTATTTAATTTCCCTTGGTGTATTCTACATTGATTGTTCACGTGTTGGGTAGACAGAACTTAAATGAACCACATCTTCACTTACATCATTTGTTAAAATTTGCGAAATAATCAGAATTTTATCTTTACATCTGCGTTTTATAATCTATATATATATATATATATATATATATATATATATATATATATATATATATAACAGTTCCGTAACTGACTGACTGACTGAGATATAACGCACAGACCAAACCGCTAGACCTAAAGGACTGAAATTTTGCATGGGGATTTTTCTCATAGTGCAGAGGTGCACTAAAAAATATTTTTGAAAAAAATCTCTTTAGATTTTTTAAAATTACATTTTTAATCTATTTTTGTAACATTCTTTAAAGTTTACATTTAAAATAATAATCTGAGGATTATTAAATTTATATCAAGAGAAAGATCACAAAAATTTCTTTAAAATCTCTTTCGAATCTTTACCTCTACTTTAAATTTTTAAAGATTAAATTTTAGAATTTAATTTATTAAATCCTGATCACGCGGTTTCTTTTCTTTTTGTAATACTTTAAATTAATTTTCTGTCACGTGCATAACAGCGAAATAAATTGACAAAAAAATTAAAACACGGTAAAAGATAAAATTTAACCACAATACTAATCGAGGAGGAAGTTTTTTTAAGAATTTAATTCAAATTAGTATGTTTTATGGATATTAAACATACAAACTAATTGCGTTCATTGACCGTTGTATTTAATTTGAATATTTTCTTCTACATTATTTTGTATATAAAAGTATCCGTTACGATTTATATATCATATATATATATATATATATATACATACACTAGTTATCAAAAATTAAGGAAAAATCACAAAAAGAGGAATAACACGTTCAAAACTAGTCCAATCTGTTTAAAATTTGAATATGTTGTTAAGTAAATGGTGCTGAACAATACTACGTTATGCAAAATAGTGGCGCCGCAGTCGGAATACCTTATTTGCGAGGGGCATAAAAGTGCATGTCTCAGAGCAAGGCGGTAATTGTCGCTGCGAGGCTGAGATTAGACATCTGACATAGCCAAAATGTAACAATGACCTCCAGATATCATTTGACCAAAGAACTGCGATGGCGAGCTATTGGGAGACTAGAGGCAGGACAAAGTCGGACAAAAGTGGCCAGATGGCTAAATGTGAGTCCGTCTGTGGTTCATAGACTTTGGCAACAATTTCTAACTATGGATTCGGCATCCAGAAGGTTCATCCAAGGAAAGCCATACTCTACGACGAGTGCCGATGACCGATATTTGTCATTATGCGCCCGAAGGAATATAACCGCAACTCTCTGAACTCGGATCCTCCCTCGCTGCTAGCTCCGGAAGGTTGGTATCAACGTCAACCGTGCGTAGAAGGCTTCACGAAGGTGGTCTTCTTGCGAGGCGAGCAGCCATTTGTGTCCCGCTCACGTCACGCCATAGGCGGGAACGTTTGAAGTGGGCAGTCAACATGTCCACTGAACACGTGATCAATGGAGGGCTGTTCTCTTTACGGATGAGTCCAGGTTTAGCCTCCAACGCGATAGTAAGCGTATTTTGATTTGGAGAGAACCTGGAACTCGTTTTTATACCTCAAACATCCGTGAAAGAGATGCATACGGATCAGGCAGTGTCTGTGTTTGGTATGGTATCTCTTTGGGTGGACGCAGAAACCTCCATCCTCACACCTATAGAGATGACATCCTTGATGGTTATGTGCGCCCTTATGCCGGGTCAATAGGTGATGCTTTCGTTCTACAGGACGTTAATGCGAGACCGCACAGGGCTCGCATCGTGGATGCTTATCTTGAGCAGGAAACAATTCAGCGCATGGAGTGGCCAGCTCGATCACCGGACCTGAATCCTATCGAGCATGTTTGGGACGCTTTAGGACGACGTATAGCTGCTCTCAATCCTCCTCCTAGGACACTAGCCACTCTTTCAACTGCTTTGCAAGAGCAATGGCTCTCACTTCCTACCGAACTCATAGACCGCATAATTGACAGCATCACACATTGCTGTATGTGCTGTGTTGCTTCTCGGTGGGGATCATACGCCATATTAAAGGTACTTTTCCTATACCAAACTGACACATCCGATTTGTTCAATGTACACATATGCTAGTTTCTATAACACTATAATTGTCTGGCGATTTATTTTTATGCTATTTTATACCTACCTATGTGTTGTATTATGTGTATAATTTTCATTAAATTCTACGCGTAACTTTTTGAGTAATAGCTATTTTTGGGACTTTTCCCTTAATTTTTTATGATATATATATATATATATATATATATATATATATATATATATATATATATTTGGCATTAATTGCATACATTAACTGTTGTATTTAATTTGAATTTACTCCGTAGAGAAGCACGGGTATTCAGCCAGTTTTATGTATATAATACTAAGACTTGGAATTTATCAGTAATTGAATACCATGGTTGCCAAGTTTAATTTCAAGTTTACATCCAAAAATAAAAGGCCAGTGCAAAAGCTCATTTAGAAATTTCTGTACAAATACACATCTTAGAGATAATCTTGAAAATAGATCGCATATTATGAACTGTATAACCTTAACAGGCTTTGTCAAAATTTAAATAACAACAAAACTTGATTAAAATTTTATTAAAATAATTATGCGTTTCGCTGTGATCATTTTAAATTGAGCAGAAAATAAAATACATTACATTAACCTCCCCATTTCTTGCTGCAACATAGAATAGGCCGTGTTTGAATAAAGAACATCAGCTTTAAAAGACATTTTACGTGTGCAGCTATTATTACAAAATACTTTTATCCTTCTGGAGTGGAAGTTGATAAGTGCTGCTACATTTTTTTTCATCTCACAAAACTTTTACCACCAATATTGAGGTTTGGGAGTTCTTTTCTGATATCACACCTCTGCTAGAAGAGAGTTACATTTCCAAAATTTTCGAACTTGAGATAATTGCACCACAATGCTCTATGAAAATCTATGAGAAGTGCTTCTCATTCTCGAATAATGCTATAAGCATATTACCAACACGATCTCCTAGATGGCGCTTATTAGCCTCTTCCACAACTAGGAGGGGGAACTTGCTCATGCGCGAAGAATGAAAATAGATTTTTGTCAGTGCTTAATATTGTTGTATTAAAATGTTCCTGTAATAAAAATGTTCATTAAATTTTATTTGGAAAATAAATGTTTTTATTTAGAAAATAAATTTGTATTTTTTTTTCTAACCTGCTGTTCATGTTGTCGAGGTTTTTTCTTTGTATTGTAAAAGTTTAGGTAAATTGTGCATTAGCATAGAGATATGAAAGTATTCCCTCAAGCTTTTCAGTCCGTGTTGACAAAATGAGGTTACTAGATGAGGGTTATATCTTGTGAATAAAATTCAAAATCATCTTTAAAAATATTAAACCTTTAAAAATTGAAAACAACTTTAATAGCATATAGTTTTGCCTTCTGAAGTCATTTGAACAGTAAATTTCCCAAAATGATCATAGGCATTCATAAAACAAGAAATAAAATTTCTACATAAATCTTCTTTAGCTCTTCCTGAAAATATGGCTATTTTGAGATGTAACACTTCTAGCAGAGGTGCGATATATGCTTTTTTCGCAATTCAATGCAATAATGATGGTATATTATTATAAAGAGATAAAATTATGTTACTATTCAAGAAGATATTGTATACTCACTAAGATCTTTAGAATAAACTACGACCAGGCTTATCTATAAATTTTATGGCTGTTTTCCAGGAGGCCTTCTTCGTGTCCCTTTTTTTCTAATCAACTAAATTTATTTTAGTTTGTTGGTTACAGCAGAAGTTGTTCCTTAGCAACAGAACTTTCAAGAGCGACTGTATACTTCATTTATCCATAAAATATAGAGAGATCTATTTTTGGCCTTAGCATGTTCTTTAAAGAAAAGAGAGATATTTTGCAAAATTATGTCTTCCAGTGATTCAGCAAATTTAACACAGACAAAGGAAAAAAATATTGGAATCAGTCTCTGAAGATATTTTATTAATTTACTCTAATATTCTGTCATTATTCATAATTCTTATTTAAATCTCGAAGCTTCCAAGTAAAGCTTAGAATTAAATACACCGAACTTTGCATGTGCTTTGGAATTGAACGTTATATCTTGGTTGTATCTCTGGAATTGAAGGTTATTATTGATTCACAATATCAAGACTTAAACTATGACTAGGCCAAAACTATATATAAACTACAGTTAAAAGCTTTTAAATTCCCACCTATCATTTCTGATATCTGTAGACAACTTGAAGCGTCTAGATAGAAAACATCTGTAGAGGTATTTGAAAAAATACAGGAAAAACAGTTCACAATATCGTCCATTTGTAAGAATACAGTACCCCTGAAATGTTTGAAACAGTATAAAATGAATTTTGTTGAAACTAGATAAGGAATTGATAATTTAATATTTTTAAGGTCATAATTCTAATTAGATTTTTTTAAAGTTTGCGGTCACTTATTACATTTGACCATTAGAAAGGTGATATATTGAAGATCCTAAGAAAAATAAAGAATAAAATTTCAAAATATTAAGATGACAGAATTAGTAAGAAATCACTGCAGGGTGATAAAAACTTAAAAGATAGTTAATCGGAACTGAAGTTCTTTTTCATAATACTGAATTGTATATTCTTCATTTAGTCTAGACCAGGGATTCCCAACGGAATCCAGGTGGACCCCTTGGGGATCAATGGAAGTTTAAAAAGGGTCTATAGTATTCCAGGGGTACTATAGGTGGTCTATTGGTGGAACTATTGGTGATCGATGGTAAATTTTTCCGTTTTAAAATTTAATTTAATTTTTTAGGATTGTAATTATTAGATAATAATACCCGTTTTAATATGTATAAATACAGATTTGCATAGGACGGAGTGATCCACGCATTTTAAGTTGAATGTCATGAAACTTTTGTGTATGTGTCGAATGCTGCCATCGGTTTTTGTGTACCAACACTAGGCAGAACTGGGGAAATCCACAGGAACATAAGGGGAGAGATCACTTTAAAACCTTCAAAAACTCAATTTTTTACTATGATTTAATCTAAAAAATGGAATTAAAATATGAAGTCGATACTGCAATTAGAACTGTTTTTATGGCCAAATGTTTAAAGCTAATAGTAAAGTTATTATGTTGTATGCTGTATATTGTAGAGAAAAATGTGAGAAGGTCGATGAAGAAAATCATTCTTTTAAAAGGGGTCTATATAGGAAAAAGGTTGGAAACCCCTGGTCTAGACAAAAGTTAGGTCCATTTCAAATTCTATTACTGATGTATGCCGGCTAAAAGACTAATTTCTTATTTATTTCAAAACTGCTTTGTTTACACTAAAAGAGAAAATAATTCGGTAGTATGCTGTAAGTTAAGGAATGTATCATAAAATTATCTCAGAACAAACCTCCATTTCAATGGAATATAAAAATTAAGTTTAATTCCTTATGACTGGAAAATTTTGGGTAAACCTAAGGGGCTAGACCTAGGAGTAAGACTAGCATGAATAAAAAAAATTGAAAAAAAAACTTAAGGGAACGGTGGACCTTTAATTCAGCAAATTTCGTCATTGTAATACTGATTGTGTTATTGTAAATAATATATATATTTCTGTAGATTATTAGTACAAAACTTATTTTTTTCAAGTAAAAAATCATTTATGAAGCTTCTACAAAGTAATTTATAATGGGTAAGTGTAGTAATAAATTTTAAATCAGTATTTCTCAAACCAGATTTTTCAAGGTTCTTAGATTTTTTAAATGTTCCATGCTACTTAATTTTTCATCAAAATTCATGAAATTGATAAGGAAGAATCCTAATGCTGTTTACAAAAAAACTGGGTATGCATTTTACAATTAGACTTCATTAAGGTAATTAAATTTGATTTATAACTTTTCAAAAGGCAAAATTTTGATTAAAATCGGGTTGGAATTTTAAAAAAAATCTCTCAAAAATTAACTATTCAAGGGATTAAATAATTGATACCCAGATTTGTTTGTTATACAGTTTAAAGAGATTAAAATGCAAAATCGAGGAAATATCTCAAAAATTAAGTAGCAACGAGCATTTTAAAATTTTGTTTATAAATTTCAAATTTTTAATAAAATCTTAAAATTATAATGAGATTGGAAATTTCTTATAAGGTATTCTATTTATTTATAGTGAAATGTGCATATGTACAAAATTTCGTATCTCTATGATGAAAAGTAAAAAAAGTAAATTGTAATGTCCACCGTTCCCTTAACTTGCTATCAAGAAGTCAAAACAATTAAGAGAAAAATATTTTTAAAGTTTTTTGACTCGGAAATTTTTTTCCAAAAAAAACCAACTTAAAATAACAAATTTAGTTTTTCAGACCCCATTAACAAAAGAAGAAAGTTTTATGAAGATATATACTACAATACAAGCATCTAAACCCAAAGCAGTGAAGAAATGAGAAAAGTGAACTTTTACGCCAGTCTTTTGTAATCATCGCCTTAATTTATTGTACGTAGTAAAAAAAGGTTCCCGCTCAAAATCATTCTGATATTTCCCTCTGGAAACTTATTTTACGGCATGAAGAGTACGTCTACAGCAAAGTCATAATATCCGTTGGGGACGCATCTCCACGCGGAGAAATACACGGTGGAAGGGAAAAAAAAAGTCAGCGCGTCCTCTAATAATTTCCTCCCTTAATGTAATAATCTGTTCGTAACCGTCACTTTTAATGGCTCGGTAGTCTAGAACTCCGTCTCAGTGCGTTGATGCCGTGAAAGATATTAAATGTGGCGTATTTTGCTGATATGTGCTTGTAATATGGAGTTTTAATGACCGTTAAATCAGACATAAAGGTTAGTCAGCAAAAATTAGTAATTGCCAAGGGGTTTTAATTTTCTAAAGGGAATAAATTTTTCTGGAGAGTGACGTCAGAGAGTCAATGCAAAAATGTGCGACTGGGTTTTAACTTTGTCCGTTAACGTGCTAATTTAGATTCGTGATGAGTAGATAAATGGAATATTGGATATTAAGATTTCTGCAAATAAATGTCATTGACAGAATTTAGAGGACAATACGGGATTTTTTGAAACATGAAACAACGTCAGGCATTTTATAATAGTTTGGACAAGACATGACGTTTTTATGAATTAATTTACTTTGGATACATTAGGGTTATCAATTGTAATATCTTCAATGCAAATGAAAGGAATTTATTTTGGGCAAAGAACTGACTTAATATTTTTTCCCATCTTTACAAATAGTTTTAATTAACATTGCTCTTTTATTATAAGTAAAAACTAGACCTAATTACCAGTTTGGTTGGTCCACTACTCACCGTTTAATGAACAATTCAAGAAAATTTAAATATTTCTCTGAAGCGAAAATTTAGTCTCAGGATATTAAATCAAATATTTCAACAAATCCATGATCAATATTGTTAAAAAAAAACTTAATTTTCTCAAGAAATACTTCTGTTGAAAAAGATGCTTTTGATGGTAACATTTTTGATTGATTTGTCCTCTTTCAAAATACTTGAACATTGCCCTTTCTTCTCCTTCAGCTTAAAGATATGCATGGAGCCATTTTCTATTTGGTGACACTTTTCAAAGAATAAAATAATTTTGCAAAAAAATAAAAGGTTCATCCTTTAGCCGATAGACTGGAAAATGAAACCTAGACCTGGAAAATGAAGTCAGAAATGAATTCGCCAGCTTTCATCTAAACTAAGTAATGAATATTAGGAAAAATTATTAAAAAATATCTGTAATATTCATAACTTGGAAATCCATGGCCCAATTTAAATAAAAAGTGTTTATCTCTGTTTCCATCTATTTAATACTAGCTGAATACCCGTGCTTCGCTACGGATTACATTTTCGGATAATTACAATGAAAAAATAATGAAATTGCGTTTTAGAGGACTTCCTTATAAACAATTTTTTTGTTTCTTTACTGGATGGAACTAATAATACCAGGCTCGTCCGCGAACTTACGCGTGAGCAAGGTACGTAAAACTGACCGTGTGAGAAACAGTTTTCTCTTACATCTACGCCAGCGTATTAAAATACAGTAAAAGATAAAATTTAACCACGAGACGTTGAGATGGAAGTTTAAGAATTTAATTCAAATTAGTATGTTTTATGGATATTAAATTAAACTTATATAAGAAACTGCAATTTTCCCTCAAAGTATGCTTCGCCATGACGATAAATAAGTCTCAAGGCCAAACTTTAATATTTTGTTTGTCAATTTATTTCTTTTTTATGCTCGTGACGCAAAATTAATTTGAAGTACCACAAAAAGAAAAGAAATCACATGATCAGCATTAGATAAATTAAATTCTAAAAATTAATCTATAAAAATTCCCCAAAAATCAGAAAATGGAGGTAAAGATTCGAAAAAGATTTCCTTTTAAAGTAATTTTTATGATCTTTCTTGTGATATAAATTTTATAGCCCTCAAATTATTATTTTAAATGCAAACTTAAAAACATTACAAAAACAGCTTAAAAATTTAATTTAAAAAAATCTAAGAATTTTTCAAAAATCTTTCTTGGTGCACTTCTATACTATAAGAAGAATCGCCATGCAAAATTTCAGCCGTTTAGGTCCAGCGGTTTAGTCTGTGCGTTATCTGTCAGTCAATCAGTCAGTCACGGAACTGTTTTATATATATACGCTGGTGTAAGAAATTAAGAGAATTTGCAGACTTGGTCGATTATCTCTAGAACTACTGTACCGATTTTAATGAAATTTGATATGTACATACATTGATACAATTCAAAACAGAGAAGAACAAAGAGAACCAGGGACCCGCTACCTACCCTCCAATGTCCGCGAAATCGACCATTATGACGGAGAAGGTTTAATTGTCTGGCAGGCATCATGTTGGATGGCCGCACACCTCTCCATGTCTTTGAAAGAGGCACTGTGACTGGTGTGAGGTATATGGATGAGGTCTTGGAGCCCTATGTTCGCCTTTTCAGGGGTGCAGTTGGCCCTGAGTTCATTTTAATGGACGATAATGCGAGGCCACATAGAGCTCTTCTGGTCGACGAATTTCTAGAGAGGGAGGATATTCGCCGGATGGATTGGCCAGCCAGATCTCCAGACCTTAACCCTATAGAGCATGTCTGGGACCCTCTGGGGAGGGCAATTGCAACTCGCAACTCCCCTCCGAGAACCATCCAGGGAATGAAAACAGCGTTGCTGAACGAGTGGGACCAATTGTCCCAGGAAATGATAAACTGCTTTATTTCAAGTATGAAATCACGCTGCGAGACCTGTATATCTGTAAGAGGGGACCATACCCCCTATTAACCCATCTATTAACCCATTTTTTGTTTATTCTGCAACCGCTGTTTCATACCTTCCGACTCTAACGAGTGTTACCCATGATCATGCGTGTGTATTACAATTATTGAATGGTTATATGTTTTGTATTGTATCAATGTATGTACATATCAAATTTCAATAAAATCGGTACAGTAGTTCTAGAGATAATCGACCAAGTCTGCAAATTCTCTTAATTTCTTACACCAGTGTAGATATACCATTTCTGTTATCTTTAACGTTATTAAAGCTCCTTTTTCTGTACATTTACTGTAGGCATACAAATTCAGTTATAAGATAGATATTTAGGTGCTTTTTACTGTGAACGATCCAAGTTTCTTTTTCATATTTATTGGCCTGATTCAAACGCCAATAATCTAAACACTAGACGCCCACAGTCAAATCTAGCTGCAACAGGTAGCGTATGAGGCACGCATAAAAACCATCTGCCTTATTACTTGCAATCCTCTCTAGCCTATTCACATGACAATTGTGGCTAATTTTGTCCTTATTTGGGTAAATTGGGAATATTTGAAAAAGCCCCAATTATAAAAAGGAAATTTCTTACGATATTTAGAAATGACCTATTTTTATTTCAATTATTCTTTCCACCGTAATATGTATAAAAGTTTTACCTGGGGTTCATATTATATCAATTATGAAATTAAGAAGCAAGCATAAAGTACTACAAGAAACAGTCGTATAATGGCAGAGCTAACATATATAAAGTTCATGCATCTTTCTCTTATTGAAAAATCATATAAATTTCTTTTCTTTCTTTGATTTCGGTGTATTATTCATGCCCTTTTAAAATCGGGGCTAAAGTTGGCTGAATGGCCAAGGCCATGGCATTTGGTTCCATAGTAGGCTTCAAGTTCTAAAATTGCATTTTAGTAATCATTTGGAATCGGCTTTAAAATGTAGGTCCCTGACTATTCAGCACTAGTGTAACAAACAATGACCGTAGTGCTCTTGAAAAAAACTTTCAAAGTCGTAACACTGGCCAAGAAATACAACCGAAAAGATATAAACTGTGATTACGCTTAGAATAGCGTGAAAAATGTATAACAAAATATGTACGCTAACACAATAAATAGGGTAATGCAAAGTACTAAAAAAATGTATCTCTAAATCTCACTTATTGGTATAAATGATTTGTTGCAGATTTGGTCTTTATGTGTGGTATAGGAACTGATTGCATTTGAATGTACAGAACAATAAACGAAAAATCCAATAACGAATCCAATCATCCACGGCACGATTATGTTTAAATATTTAAAGAATGGATTATGCATGTATTATTTCAGTGTTAACATCCTAATGGCCTTTAAAATTGATATTTTCGTATATCAAGTAGGTAAATCTAAGTAAACAAACTTGGTAATGGTGAGAAATCGAAAAAATGTTATTTTATTATTGAATAATTAAAGCACGTTCTTTGTAAAAAAAAATTACTTATCTATTTTACGTATAAAATAAGAAACTCTGTTATGTTATGAATTTCTACTTAGAATGTACAGTCAAGCGATGTGAATAAAGCAAGATAAAATATTTAAATCTGTTTATGAACTCTCAATTATAATTTTTTTATGCATCGTAATTGTTTCACAAAGGAAAATACTGACATTATATGTTTACACAGAAATGTGCGCATATGAATATTAAGCTAAAAAAATCACACCTTTTAATTCTAAATAATTTATTTCTATATCTTAAGTTACCAAAGCTTTTGCAAAAGAGTAAAATCTTCATTTCGTGGTATAATAGCTTAAATGATAAAATTTCCTGTATTCCTTCTCGTAACATTTTAAGCTTTTTCCTCCTGCAATCAACGTTTTAATTTTCTGTTCATAATAAAAAAGGAGCCACGGTGGTACTATTCAAGCATTTCTCCTTTAAAACTTGTTTTACGGCTCGAAGACTACGTCTGCAAGGAAGTCGCGATATTCGCTAATGTTGGGGATGCATCCCCGAACGGAGAAATTAATATACAGAGAGGGAAAAAACACTCAGTATGTTATCCAATAATTTTCATCCTAAATGTAATCTTATAGCAACTAATACTTTAATGGATCTGTTGTCTGGAACTTATCTCAATGTCTGTAAGTTTTTCAATACATAAAATGTCGCTAATTTAGGATTTGTTCTTATATAGGGTTTTTTTTTTTTAACGACCATGTTTACCGAAGAGGAAAAAAAAAAACTAAAAATTAGAATCAGTAAAAATTAGAATTCGCCAAGGATAATTTTCTTTATAAAACAGATTGGTGTCAAGGACCTCTGAAGTGAAACTTCTGGAAATGGAGGAAGAGCATTTAAATATCTGAGCAAATATAATGCATCAAACTTCTCTTGATTTAAAGAAGAAAGATAAGTACAGATTATAATGTACATTAGAAGAATTAGAGTAATTGTTAAAGGAGAAATTAAGGAAAATAAGTAACGAGCGATTTGAGAGGGAAATTAAAAGATATTAGATTTCGCCAACGATAATTTGTTTCAAAACAATTAGAAAGGAAAATTACCAAATATTAGAATCCATCAAGGATGCTTTCTTTAATTTATTTTATTTAAAAAGGGGTTAATGGTAAAGACATTTGAAAGGAGATTTATAGAATTGAATGAAGTATATTTAAATGTTAGTGCAGCTGAAATATATAAAATATAACTTGACTTTAAGGTAATGGAAAAGAATAATGTACATGAATTTCATTTCTATTAATAAAAAATCCCTTTAAGATATTTGTTGCATTGAAAGATTTATAATTGTTTTAAACATGTAGAGTAGCTCTGTTTATTTATATCAGTAATACTAACGACAGGATTAAAATGATATTTTTGAATTTCGGAAAGAACAAAAAATTATTTTTAACACTGAAAAATATTTTATTAAGAACCTTCCAGTTTGCTGTAATCAGTGTTTAAAAGTCACTTTTTCGATCTTATAACATTTAGGTTATGCAAAATTAAATAAATAGTTATAAATAATTCACTTGCGTAAGCATAGGAATCCTTTTTGAAATTAACAAATTTTAAAAATAATCTATAAGTTACAAACGTATACATATAAAGGGAAATGTCGGTAAACGTAATTTTTACTTTTATGAATATTTTTAATTTTTTCTTCTTGAAATACAATAAAATTAATCTGATTTCAGTATAGAAATTGGTAGGAATTTTACTACTAATGGTATTATCCAGCAAAACTGATTATTATTTAAATATTGATATGCTTCAGTAACTCGGATACTTTACAATTTCTGATTATTTGTGTACGAGCTTTAGAAAGTGACATTTGATTGCCAATTTAATAGATTAAAATAATAAACAGTGAAGTACATCTATCTATATATATAAAACAGTTCCGTAACTGACTCATTCATTCACTGACTGACATACAACGCACAGACCAAACCGCTGGACCAAAAGGGCTGAAATTTTGCATGGCGATTCTTCTAATAGTGTAGGGGTGCACTAAGAAAGATTTTTCAAAAATTCTTCTTAGATTTTTTCAAATTAAATTTTTAAGCTGTTTTTTAAACTTTTTTTACGTTTGCATTTAAAATAATTCATTGAGCGTTATAAAATTTATATCACGAGAAAGATTATAAAAATTCCTTCAAAATGAAATTTTTTTCGAATTTTTACCTCCATTTCCTGATTTTTGGTGAATTTTTAAAGATTAATTTTTAGAATTTAATTTATTAAATGCTGATCACGTGATTTCTTTTTCTGGTACTTTCAATAAATTTATCTTCACGTGCGTAACAACTAAATAGACAAAAAAATATTTTTTTCTCTTTCTAATGCAGCAGACGATTGGATATTATCGAAAAAAAATGCATATCCCTTACGATTTTTTCATAAATATATATATATATAGATAGATATATATTTTACATCAATTGTATACATTGATCATCGCATTTATTATAAATATATATATTTATTTTTTGGCATAAGTTGCATACGTTGACCGTTGTATTTAATTTGAATGTACTCCGTAGCGAAGCGCGGGTTTTCAGCTAGTATCTCAATAAATTTTAGAGTGTACAACAAAATTTGAAAATTTGATATACGAACAAGAAACTTGGTGTTGTCAGATGAGTATGAAACCTTTTCTTTTTTTTGCGTTTTTTATACTCTTCAAACAAAATCTTTTAACCTTTAAGATAGCCGGGACGTTTTTGTTACTGAAAGTATGTCCAAACGTAGAAAAAAGAATACTTATAACACAATTTTACCTTTTTTACATTTAATTTAGAGCAAATGATCCATTAAATTGGCTATACAATTTTATTCTATTTCATATAATTGTTATTGTCGTAATTATGACAAATTTTTCCTTAAAGTATTTTAAATGCTCTAATAAGTTAGACGCTGCAAAAAATGAACTAAATAATTAATCATATTTTTATGAATATGAAACATTATTTATCGCTAGCATGTTTACAGAAATTTATGTAAAGAAAATCAAGTGCACAATTTTTAAAAGTATGCAAGAACCTTAGAAATTGTATAATTTATGAAGATAAATAAATATATATATAAACTTCTTTTAAAGTTTATAAGAATAAATTTTTAATTCTTACGAAAAAAGAACTGGGAAATGTTTTAGTGAAAAATGTTAATATAAAATTTATTTTAATAAATATGTAAAATTAAAAAAAAAATTTGGTTTAAACTTAAAAAAATATGCTTATAAAAATTTTGAAAACAAATTGTTAGTGTTACTTATTAAAGACTTTAAAAAAAGGTAGGTATCTCACAGACATATATAGTATATACATAAATATATAATGTTTGATTTAAAAATTTTGAATTCTGAATTCAAAATTTAAAAAAATTAAATTTAAAATTTAAAGCATTTTTAGTTTTTAATATGCAAGCTAAACCAATAGCTCATATTACATAATTTTTTTTTCATTTTTATGCTTAAGAAAGTTTTGAAAATAATTTGTATACAAGATTTATTAAAGCTTGTATTTATAAAATTTGCAATTACTTTTAATACCAAAAATTTCTTTTAATTTCTACTTCATGCAAAATATTTTCCTCATTTTTAACTCTCAACCAAAAGCGCTTAAGATAGTTTGATGAAAGTTAGACAAAGGAACACAGCACAAAATTACAATGATACTTTGCCAGAAATTTTAGATATAGGCTTCTAATGATGGCTAAAACCTCAATTGTAAAAGATCCATAGTATGTTTTAATCCAAGAAAATAAAAATTGTGCTTTTTGGAGAATTTTGTGCCCCGAAAACCATTAAAATTCAGAATAGAAAATAGTCTTGTAGCGTGGAATTTAATGCTACAGTTAATGTGTGCTAATTTTGCCCCAATTTAATCTAGAATTTAGTTAATATCAGGAAATACTTTCATTCAGTCACTTTGTCAAGCAATATTTTACGTTAACAGGTGTGTTTCTATGCCCTTGCTTTGAATTCCGGGTGGTCTTCCTTAACGACATCTTTGCTCATTCATGAACATCTGTGAGTAAATAGAATCAGCTCAATATTGTTAAAGAAACCATTACGGTTCTCTTTTTCCCAGGCTCTTTTTAAATTACGGTTTCCTGTGGAATGGCTAACAAACAACGTGCCATCTATCAAAATCCCATTCGAAAGCAGTTTGTCATTTACGCGGCGCTCCAGGCGACGCATAAGAATAATGCACGCCGTTTCACAAGCCGCCAAATGCAGTACCGTTATTGGAATATGTGCAGCTTCTGAGGAAACCGCTTTGGCGATAAATCGCCAAATTTTGGTGTATTTCAAAAGTCGCCAGGTCTCACCTGCTCAGCCAATCACCACTTTTTAAATTTGCCGCGCCTTTACGTCATAGGCATATGGTTGCAAGTTTTCGCCTGTTATCGCCCTTTTAACTTAATGCGCGTCCTGCCTTCACACTAGGTACGCTACGGCGCTTGGCATCTTGGCACACAACTTTCGTGTAACCCTCGCTCCATATACTCCTGTCTGAGAAGAACTTGAATACACATAGAGATCACGATTTTTCTAGATATATATAGGTCGTGCCTTTTAGAAGCCCCTCCAGAATGTGACCCTTCTTGCCTAATTCTGTGAGGAGGCTATACCATTTTCGATGTATAATTTTTATGAACAATCATGGTCATTCTATGTATTTGCAACTAACGATGAAAGCTTCCGAAGTGAACTTCAATAAATAACTGTTCTACCAAATAATTGGCTCGATCTCTTTTTATTCTTCTTTTTTGAATTTATTCCCGGATTGCAGAAGACGATGGAGTTGTCTGAGATTACTGTGGCTACACTTCGCTAATACCACTGTACAATGACGATATCGGCCAACATATCAACTGAAGCTATTTAGGCATCAAGATCCTGTATCACAGTTTATTGAGACGCGGTAATTATCATCGAAGATATTTTCTTGCTTATTCCTAGCTCCACGAGCTATCCACGTTTCTAGACTGGGTTCATCGGTGGTTTCTTCAACATCTACTTTCGGCCATATTTTCCCCTTACAAACAGCTTGGCATCGAGTTCTCCTGCATAGACTTTTTGTGTTGATTGAACAATTAAAATTCAATTCCGCGAACATTGTCCGACAGTTAAATCTTCGTCAAGATAGACATAGTGCCGTGCCGCTTCTCATACACAGAAATAGTGCTTTTGAACAATTTACCTTGGTGGTAATAATAGTGCTTTTCCCTTTTCTCTCTACAAACTATGATGCCGCCGTCCTCCTTCCTTTTTTCCTAGTACAAATCTGAAACTGGTTTGGGGCTGATATTCTCCCTTCAACATTAGGTGAGATTGTCTTTTTACGGGAAATCCCCCTTGCGTGGGGATTTGTCCAGCAGACTAAAACTCATGTCAAGTCTGTTATATGTAACACGCCAGCGCATATCAAATCTATATCATGGAAAAAGATAAAGATAGCATACTTCTTCACTATTTAGGGTGACTAATTAAGACTATTTTAATGTTAACAAATAAGGATGTTGTGTTCATAAATTTGCCCTGTTTAGAATTTCTATTCACATTAAAACATTGAAGGTATAAATTATTCTGTGAATGGTCTTAAATGTCGTTAACCGATTTAATTAATCCGGTACACTTTTTATTAAAAAATCTAGCCAATAATTGTCTGTTATTGTTCGAAGATACTTCTCTTGGATGTAATGATTTCTCGAAAAATCCTTGCGTGTAAAAAATCCTTGCACACTTTCCTAAAAAAAAGATAATTTTTTATTAAAGTAATCCCATTTCTTATAACTAGCTAATCATTTCATGAAGTAATTAAATATTTATATTTATAAACTAGCTGAAAACCCGTACTACGCTACGAAGTACATTCAAATTAAATACAATGGTCAATGTGTGCAATTAATGCCAAAAAAAATAAATATTTATATAGATATATTTATTTATAATAAATACAATGATCAATGTATGCAATTGATGCAAAAAAAAAACGAAAAAATGTATTGATAAAAAAAAGTGTAACGAATATTCTTATAGACAAAATAATGTAGAGGAATATATTCAAATTAAATCTGATAGAACATACTACAGAATATAGTACAGTTAATATAGTACAGTTTGAGGAACATTTCTTTAAATGTATTTTAATATTTTTTTGGATAATGTCCAATCGTCTGCCACATTAGCAAGAAAAAAATTATTTTTTTTGTCTATTTCGTTGTTATGCACGTGACGCAAAATTAGTTTAAAGTATCACAAAAAGAAAAGAAACCCCGTGATCAGCATTTAATAAATTAAATTCTAAACATGTATTTTTTAGAATTCACCGAAAATCAGAAAATGGAGGTAAAG
Source organism: Dolomedes plantarius (assembly GCA_907164885.2). NCBI lineage: Eukaryota > Metazoa > Arthropoda > Arachnida > Araneae > Dolomedidae > Dolomedes > Dolomedes plantarius. The sequence goes on along the minus strand of OU015500.1, from coordinate 85,496,031 downwards.
ATTCAAAAAAGATTTCATTTAAAGGAATTTTTGTGGATAGATTATATTTTGGTAGATACTATATGATACAACTTTAAGGGAAAAAATTATTTCTTCTTTTTTTTTCTTTGTGCCATTCTTCTCAAATCACTGTTTAAATTTACCACGGATAGTAAATAAAAGGAAGCCCCAAGAAATCATAACTTTTATCCCTTGGAAACTTTTTTATAGCCTAAAGATAGCCTAAGTGGTGAAATCATTATATCATTTGATTTCGCCGGATGCATCTTGGCGCAGAATTACATGGTGGAAAGAAAAAAAAGTGCGTGCATTCTGTAATAATTTTCTCCCTTAATGTAATAACCTGTTCGTAAATGTCTCTTTTAATATGTTAGTTATCTAAAACTCCATCTCGGTATCTTGAAGTATTACGAGAGGCTAATTCTGTCACATTTTATGAGAATTTTGAAATAATGCAGGCATTTAAGGCTAATTATGCGTAGACAAGTTATTTGGCAGAAATTAGAAAAATGCAAAAAAAAAATTGCATAGTTTTCAGTCATAATATGCTTATGTTGGAAGATTTAAATGTAACTTAATACGTTCACATTTATCACTTTTAAGTTTATGTAAAAAATAGTAATTCATTTTTTAAAATACTCTTTACTTCTTATATGAGTTAGTTCTTATATTTTCTTATATTGAAAAGTAAAGATATTTATAATTTTTCTCTTAAATATTTTTATATAAAAGCAAACTCTGAAATCTACTCTATGGCACATTCAAGAGATACCATAAAATGTTTTTAGAATTTGCAATGTAAAATTTTATAATATCAGTTTTAATTTACTACCGAGTTTAAATTCTGAAACAACGGTATTGAATTTTACTGTCGTTACGTAGTTATTATAGAAACGCTTATTCACGAGAAGAGGGTTTAGAATTCTCTTCATTACTTGTAGCCTCTTTTATCACGTCAAACAAAGTCTTGCGACACGGACACAATTCTGTTCCATATCACATTTATGTATCAATATAAAAGGAAGCCATTGTGGTTTTTATATATTCTAAAACTGGTTTTCATTTGCCGTGATTTTTTTTTTGAGTGATGGTCTATCTAAAAGTAACTTAATCATGCGTATTAGTGGATATTTCAATGTTCTATATTTTCTTGCTTTGGATTGTCATATGCATCATATTTTTCCCCGCTATAAATAAGTAGCACATTGTTCTATGAAAATTATTACACTTTCTCTTATCGAATTGTGGAACATGGAGTTTCCAAGCAAAAACCATAGTTTCATTCGATATTCTTTAAATTAAAACTGGAACTTCTTCCTTTCCAAAATTTATTTCACGACCCGTTAATCACATCCGCAGACAAGTCATGAAACTGAAAATGTTGTATACTCCAGCGCGTTGGTTTAATGAACTTTTCTAAATATTTCAAACAACAAAGTGTAGTTGAATTCATATTTTTATGTTTATAAAACCGCTACATTAACAATTTTACAAAAATTAATAATAAAAAAATGTAAGAAAATTATGGGTACCCTCAATTTATAAAAAATGAGCAATCAAGACTTTTAATTTTACAAATTCTCTTTTATACATAAAATATATACGACTTTTTTTATAAAATTATAAAATTTTTATGAAAAGAACACATTTTTTAAATTTCACAGAAAATTTTTTTTTGAATATTTTGTGAAAAATGTTGATGATAAAAATGTCCCTGCCTCAAAAAATATACAAGATTTAGATAAAACAAAACTGGCGTAGCTTTTACATTTGCATGTTTGTATATAAAATGTGTTTATATATGTATACGTATAAAAATGTGTTTTCATATAAAAATAAACATACATATAGAAAACTTTCAAAACAAATTGTATGTGATATTTATTATAAATTGTTTTGTAAAAAACCATAAAAAAAAATTTCAGGTACTTTTTTCTAACGAAACTATGGCTGGTTATTTTCTTAGGATTACTTATCGTTGCTTACCTCTTTTGTATGTATATATGTATGTATGTGTTATGTATATATATATATATATATATATATATATATATATATATATATAAAGCAAAATATCAGATGTCCTGCGTCGCGAGTTTTAATTTTAGCAGCATGTCAAACCCAGTCTGACGCATTTTGGTAATTTTCTGTTTAACTGTTTACTGCTTGCTCAAGCGATACAGACTGGGTTTGGCGCACTCCTAAAATTAAAATTCGCAACACAGGACATCTAAAATTTTATCTTTCCGGAGGACCGTTAGGGAGAACGTAATCCTACGTTAAAACAATGCTTAAAGATGAAATATTTCAAGAGATTGCAACACCTCCTGAATGATGAAATGAGATACTGCGTGAAGCACATAATGTAGTTTTTATTCTCTCTCGAAAAGAAAATGAAAATGTACACGTTTGCTTTCTTAAGATTACACTCCTTTCTTATGAATCAATGCTTCCATTATTTTTGTATTATAAAAAGTAACGACCAAGGTACTATTTCACTCTTTCCCCTTCGAAACATGTTTCTCGGCAAGGAGATTTCGTTAGCAGTGAAGTCACAATATCGTACATGTTGCGAAAACGTATATCCAAGATCTAAAGTTTCTGGTGGAAGAGACAAGAGTCAGTTTTCTTGGAAATTATTCTCTTTAGCGAAAAAACCTTTTGGTAATACTTATGTCTTTCATGACTAGAAATTTCGTCTTGGTCCTTTTATTGTTACAAAGCATTTTAAATTTTCATTTTCTATGAAATTATTCCTGCAATATATATGTATATATATATATATATGTATATATATATATGTATGCATATATATATATATGTATGCATATATATATATATGTATGCATATATATATATATATGTATGCATATATATATATATATGTATGCATATATATATATATATATGTATGCACATATATATATATATATGTATGCATATATATATATATATGTATGCATATATATATATATATGTATGCATATATATATATATATATGTATGCATATATATATATGTATGCATATATATATATATGTATATATATATATGCATATGTATGCATATATATATATGTATGCATATATATATATGTATATATATATATGCATATGTATGCATATATATATGTATATGTATATATATATATATATATATATATGTATATGTATGTATATATATATATATATGTATATGTATGTATATATATATATATATATATATATATATATATATATATATATATGTATATGTATGTATATATATATATATATATATATATATATATATATATATATATATATATATATATATATATATATATATATATATTTGTGTGTGGGCGTGCGTGCGTGCGTGCAGAAAAATATTTTGGTTTTCCCCTATGACAGATACACGTAGAAAAATCCTTATATATTTCTTTCCATATTTATGATAATGCGCTGAGTAAACCCACTGCATATTCATTTCATTAACTTGGAAAGAGCAACAGCAATTTTATTTACTAAGTTTCAGAAAATTCATCTCTGCCCAGCGGAATTGGAGGAGAATATGATCCCAAATATTTCTGCAATGCATCGCTGCAGAAGACTCATTTCCTTAAGGAAGAATTTTTACAGTAATCCGAATTCTCCCCTCTAGCATCCGAAACGCTAGAAAATCCAACTAACTTCCAGAAAAATCTTTAATTTTCCTTCAATTTCCCTCGGCGTCTCTTACCCTAGCCTGCACATTTTTCACGCGACAAATTAAACACCCGACTCAGGTCCCCGTTTCCGATGCTAAACAAGTGTTGCTCTAACCGTATAAATTAAAATCTGAACAATAAAAAAAGAACCTCAAATTCTCTGCTCCGGCAGCCCTGCCGCTCAACCCCGCGCTCACTCCCCCTTTAATTAGGAAGGGGGCCTCCTGTAGCCATAGCAACCCATTCTCGGCTCGTGTAAATTTAGAAACCCCTCATCGCAAAAAAAGGTCATAATTCCAGGCCTAGTAATGCGTTGTTACATAGGCGGAACATGGAATCATCCCTGCGTAAGGGTTTTCTGCCTTGCCGAGGGTATGATGTCTAAGTGCTTATTTGCGTGCAGCTCTGCAATAAGAGTTGCTTATTCGAAGAAAAGAGGGGGAGTGCTCGTCTGTTTCGCGATCGTCTGCTTCCTATACTTTGTCGTGTTTGTTCTCTGGGCTGTCACTTCTTTCCGAGAGGGGTTTCTGCAGAATTATGTACCCGGCTTCATTTCTTGTTGGCAGACCCCTCCGAGATCCACAATGAGGGAGAAAAGAATTATATTAGGGTTTTTTTTTCGCGTGACTGTCAGAGAAAAACTAACGATTGTTGTTGAAATTCGGAATCTGGTGATAAATGGATCATCTCGAAGTAGTCGAATCCTGTCTTTAATTTCTACGGTGTATTAGGGAAGAAATTTATTTATGCGTAAAGAGATCTGCGTCTTCTCGGTTCATGACGAATGCATTGTCATATGCTACGTTTGGTGGAAAAAATATATATGTATATATAGAAATAAATGATTATTCATTCATGCCTATAAACAAAAAGCGATATACAAGGTTCTTGAATAATTCTAACTTATTTGGAACCTTCTAGAGAAAACTATAAATCTTTTCTTCGCTAAATTTCGTGCACTTTCGAAGCATACCATTGGAAAATGAATGATGTTAGAATAAAGAAAATCAATTCATAAAGACACTACCTGTTTGCACCATGGAGATGAAAGCGCAGTGTATTATGTTCGGCGTCAAAATGTTAAATTATATATATGAGGGCAAGATTATCTCAGAGTGGCAACTGTTAATATCAGAAGTAATGTACTTGAAAGGTTGCTGGTTACACTGATGTTTATAAAGAGTCAGTAGTTTTTCTCACGTGACACATCAGTGTGTCCTTCCCATCTACAAAGAAACCAATGTTATCTTCAGAGGTCAAAACTTTTTACTTATCTTAGCACTACAGAGATTCGTTAACTTCGGGAAGAAGTTCCTTAAAGAAAAAAAAATTTCAGATTCCCTGTTTTTAGTTAATTTTTGTCAATAATTTATGTATATTATGTATATATATTTCGTATATAAAATATAAATAATATATATATATATAATTATGTTTATAACTTTATATGTATTTTGTCAATAATTTATATATATATACAATGGAATCTCGATCTATCTTTTTTCAAGGGACCGATTGAAATGAACGATAAATGCGGGAAAACGATAGATGCGGAAATATAACAAAGCAATATGATCGTTGGGACTGGATAAAATGAACGACACATACGGAAAAACGATGGATCCGAAAACGATCGATCGAGATTCCACTGTGTATGTATATATATATATATATATATATATATATATATATATATATATATATATATATATATATATATATATATATATATATATATATATATATATATATATATATATATATATATATCGATATTCTTCATATAGCAATAGCGCGATAAGAAACTCTACCAATACAACTCATATATACAAGTATATATGAGTATTTAATTAGCTGTGATGTGGCTATTCCTTCTTTACCAGCATAGTAGAAAATACTTATCGAGCAGTATTCTTCATTCAATCAAATTGATTATTTTTTAACTTGTGGTAACGTGGGGAGATCTCGAGAACAAATTTAAGTGGTACAAAGAGAATATTAAAACATCAGCCTTCTTCTGAATAATATCAGTAAATATTACCAATAGTTAAAAATTAAGAAAACATTGTGTGTGAAAGTGATAATTCAAAAGCCATAACTCGACAGAATTGTAAAATTATTCTGTTCAGAAACGCGTCACAAACACATATCTGTGTGCGAGGTTTGATATATTTATAAGTTGCAAAAACAATAGAATTTAAAAACGGAAATTCAAAAATGCGAATTTGTTGCTGTTGTTTTTGCAATCTACTACGCATATGAGTTGATTTACTTTTTTAGCTTTCGAAACTTAATTATAATCACTAATGCTGAAAGCTCATTATTTGAAAATTAGAGTATTTCAATACATTATCTTACTTATTCAATATTTTATTCTGGTTTTCTATTTATATTTGTTATAATATATATAAAATAAACGTAAAGTGAATTTAAACTACTAGACAAAAGTTCCAAAGAAGACCTCTAATTAGAATTTGAATTTTACAGTTTTAATTATAATTAAGAAAATGTAATTGTGATGCAGTTTTGTTGCTGTAATTAATCTCACCCAGCCCCGTGAATAAAGATGCAACTAGAACCCCGTGAAATATATATATACATACACACACACACACACACACATATATATATATATATATATATATATATATATATATATATATATATATATAGTGTAATCTCGATCGATCATTCCCCGAATCATCGTTTTCCTGTATGTGTCGTGCATTTCACCCAGTCCCGACGATCATAATTGCGTTCCCACATCTATCGTTCAGTTTAGTCGTTGCCTTGAAAAACTATAGATCGATATTCCACTGTACATACATATATTTAGAAACCTGTGAGGGTTTCTACAAATGCTCGCTAGTGGCGTGCGTATGCAAAACCTGTTTATGCCGTGTATGAAACGTGATCAAAATGTTAGTATAAGTAAGGTATGCGGCTGCATTTCACTTTAAACGCAGTAGAATGGGAAAAACGGCTGATTTTTCACCATTTGAAATAGGGCTTATTGTTGGGGGCCGTTTAGCAGGAGCCACGATTGTGAAGACAGCAAAACTCACTGGGTTCTCAAAAGCAGCCATTTAGAATGTGTTCAATAGTTAAAGGCGTAACTGTGGTTCGAACACAATCAACCAAAACCGTGGTCCACGTCGTCTCCGACTGATTGTACGGCAGAAAAGGGACTCTACTGTACTTCAACTGACAGAAATCTTCGTCCAAGGTTCGTCTCAACCGATCTCGGTGCGAACCATGCGCAGAGCATTGCAGAGGATGGGATTACGTAGTCGGATGCCTGTGAGGAAACCTTTCATTTCTGCCCGGAATGTCAGAATTCGTTTTCAGTGGTGTCTGGAAAGACGAAACTGAACAAAAGAGGACTGGAAAAAAAGATTTATGCAGTCAGATGAATCACGCTATACCTGTTTTGCTCTGATGGAAGACTTCGATCTTGCCGAGAACCCCATGAAGCCATGAACCCATCTTGCCTTGTACGCAGTGTGCAAGGGTCTGGTGGGAGTAGCATTGGTGTTGATGGTATGGAAGTGGTGCCCTGGGGTTCGTTGAGGGTAAACACACAGCCATGCAATACCTGGACATACTGGCAGATGAAGTGCATCTTGCGATGTTACATGTTTACTCCGCAGGTGACGGATAATTCATGGACGATAATGCAACTATACATCGTGCCAGAATCGTTCGAGATTGGTTCACTGAACATTAATCAGACTTCCAACAGCTTCCCTGGCCGCCGTAAAGGCCAAATCTTAATCCAATAGAAAATGTTTGGGACATGTTGGAAAGGCACTTCCCACAGCAATCTCCTCTTCCATCCAATTTACAGGATCTTGAAGTTTGTGTAACCAATGCCAGGACGTAATTCTCTGGACGTAAATACACTCTAGAAGCTTGGAGAATCGGTGCCTTCATGAATACTGGCTGTTATCCGTGCAAAAGTAGGTCCAATAAAATATTAATCCTAGGTTTCTAACTCATTGGCTAGTATGTATGTATATATATATATATATATATATATATATATATATATATATATATTGTCGCGTAGATGGTAGTCGTATGGATTGAACACACACGTAGAGGGAATACAACGCTGTTTATTAGCACACAACACTTAGCTGATAGAACTCAGAACTGACTCACAGGTTGAGCTACTTGCTCTTTTATCCATCAACAGAATATTCTGGAACACCGTTCCAGGAAATTAAAGAATGTTCTAGCAACTTCTAGAACTAACAGAAATAGAATTAGAATTAAATTAAATTAAGTTAAATTAAAATAATGTAGAGCTTCGAACCGGGAACCTCTTGCTCAGCAGTCCGGTGCGTTGACCATTCAGCAACAGAGTCTTTGACGGGAAAGGCTTTAAGCGGCATTGCTCTCTCCTTAGAAGAACAGCGTCCCGCTGTCCTAGGTTGCCTAACTGCTAGCAACTTTTGATCTGGAACGTGTCTGTGGTCCGGTGTAACCATTCTTTACATTGGTAGGCGGATCCTCTTCACAATGGCCGTCTTCAGATGTTGAGGAATCACCATTCGGATGTTGTGCTTGTAATTCAGGGTCGTAGTAAGGCTTCATTCTAAGAACATGGACGGTGTCTATCTATTTCAGGCGTCTTGATGTTGGCTCATAGTCTTGGATTTCGTAGGTTACGTCAGATAATCGTCGTAACACCTGGTATGGTCCGAAGTATTTTTTAAGCAGTTTCTCGGACAAGCCTACTTTCCGAACAGGCGTGAAAATCCATACTAAATCTCCAGGTGAATAGGACACCACCCTGTGCTTGGAATTATAACGCCGACGGTCCTTTTCTTGCGCCTCTAGGGTTCGTAGTCTGGCTAACTGCCTTGCCTCTTCGGTTTTCATTACAAGATGTTTAGTATAGTCGTTCTCCACGTCAGGGCAGAAGGGGAAAAGAGTGTCGAGCGTTGTTTCGGCTTCTCGGCCATGAAGTAAATAGAAAGGTGTGAATCCGGTTACATCCTGTTTAGCGGTGTTGTAAGCGAAGGTCACAAACGGCAGTATCTCGTCCCAGTTTCTCTGTTCTACGTCTACGTACATGGATAACATGTCGCCTAATGTCTTGTTGAATCGCTCAGTAAGGTCATTGGTCTGGGGATGGTAGGCTGTCGTCATTCGATGACTAATGTTACACAACCGGATGATATCTGAAACAAGTCTTGATTGAAAAACTTGCCCTCGATCAGTGATGATTACCCGCGGCGCCCCATGCCTCAGGAGTATATCTTCGACGAGGAACTCCGCTATTTCTGCAGCTTCAGCAGTTTTCAAAGCTCTTGTAACCGCATAGCGACTTAAATAGTCTGTGCAGACTACGATCCATTTATTCCCAGAGGTCGAATTTGGAAAACGCCCAAGGAGATCTATTCCAATTCGATGAAATGGCGCAACAGCAGGCGGTATAGGCATTAGATGACCCGGTGGCTTCTGTGGAACGGCTTTCCTACGCTGGCATTCCCGGCAGTGCATGACATATCGTCGCACATTTCGGTAGAGCCCTGGCCAGTGAAACCGCTTCCTTATTCTGTCGTACGTTTTGACGAATCCTAGATGTCCGACCGTGGGTGCGTCATGGAAACATTGAAGAATGTCTTGACGTAGATGCTTTGGAATGACAGGAAGCCATTTCTTGCCGGTTGGATCGAAACTCTTTTTACATAGTACGTCTTCAATCAGCTCAAATTCTCCTTTCACTGTTTCGCCATTTCCTAGAGTCCGTATTAACTCCGCAAGTCTTGGATCTTTTCTTTGTTCGTCAGCAACGTTAGCAAAATCTATAGCGGCGATGACTTCCGATGGTATATTGTCTTCTTCCAATGGATTTCGGGACAAACTATCAGCGTCCTTGTGTTTCTTTCCGCTCTTGTAAACAATCGAGATGTCATACTCTTGTAGTCGCAAGGCCCACCTCGCAAGTCTTCCTGAGGGATCCTTTAGATTAGTTAGCCAACACAGCGAATGGTGGTCTGTTACGATTGAAAAGTGTTTGCCGAAGAGGTATGGTCTAAACTTGTGAACAGCCCATACGGCGCAAAGGCATTCTCTTTCAGTCGTGGAATAATTTTTCTCTGCTTTGGTTAGTGTCCGCGAAGCATAGGCAATAACTGTTTCTTTTCCATGCTGTATTTGAACCAAGACTGCTCCAATACCATAGCCGCTGGCGTCCGTTCGCAATTCTGTTTCGGCGTTTTCGTCGTAAAGTCCCAGTATAGGGTCAGATATCAGTGCTTCCTTTAGCCGGTCGAAAGCATCCGACTGCTCACGTCCCCAACGAAATTTAGAGTCATCTTTCAGCAACATTTGTAAGGGTTGAGCTCGATGACAAAAATCCTTGATGAAGCGGCGGTAATAAGAACAGAGTCCTAGGAAACATCTGACGTCGTGCACACTTTTGGGTGTGGGAAAACACTTCACGGCCTTTACTTTATCTGGATCGGGGCGGACACCTCCTTCCGATACTAGATGTCCCAAAATCTTAATTTGTTCAGCCCCGAAGAGACATTTTTTTGGATTTAGGACAAGCCCAGCTTCTTGGATGCATTTAAGTACGACATTCAGACGTTTAAGATGGTCGTCGAAGGTCTCAGAAAACACGACAATGTCGTCTAGATAACAGAGACACATAGTCCATTTTAGGTGTCGTAGCAAGTTATCCATCATTCTTTCAAAGGTTGCCGGAGCATTGCACAGACCAAAGTGCATGACCTTGAACTCGTAAAGTCCTTCTGGTGTGATAAAAGCTGTCTTTTCGCGATCTGCCTCGTCCACTTCAATCTGCCAGTAGCCAGAATAGAGATCGATCGACGAAAAGAACTTGGCTCCTTTTAAGCTGTCTAATGTGTCGTCAATACGTGGCAGAGGGTAGGCATCTTTTTTCGTAATTTTGTTGAGCCGACGATAATCGACACAAAATCGCCAACTTCCATCCTTTTTCTTCACGAGGACAACTGGGGACGACCATGGGCTCTCCGATGGTTGAATAACATCTCTGTCTAGCATCTTTTCTACTTCCTCTTGAATAATTCGACGCTCCGCAGGAGATACTCTGTAAGCCCTTTGGCTAATCGGTAGATGATTGCCAGTGATTATACGATGTTTCACATTTACTTTTGTTCCGGCTTTTCTTGATTGATCAAAAATTTCAGGAAACTCAGAAAGTAATTCTAAGAGTCGCTGTTTTCGTTCTACCGTGAGATCTTGGGCTAGCATTTGGGAATAGTCGACCGGAGAAGGGCTCGATTTCAACTTGGCGGCTGAGCAGATATGCGCACTGGAGATGCAGTTCAGATACCTCTCGTCTAGAGTCTCTGCATAGCCCACACACATGCCTTTGGGAATGAACCTAGCTTCTGGTTGAGCATTCGTGACCCAGAGTTCGGCTGTACCGTCGTAAAACGTCAGGATCGTTGAGGGCACCGCAACTTCTTTGTCCAGCAGCAGTACTCGATTTCCCTCCACTATGACGTCTGTGATCGCATTAATTTTGGGATTCGTGACAATTACTTTAGAAATAGAGTGCGGAGGTACGACACAGTCTTGAAGGGTGTTCACTCGCCATGTCTCAGCAGATTCAGGATCTGACATCATTTCGTCAAACACTAGTTCCGATCGGCCACAGTCGACGACTGCTCTCGAGGCTTCGAGAAAATCCCAACCAAGTATAACATTGTGACTGCAGTTCGGCATAACTGTAAACTCAAAGGGACGTATTAGACCATTGATGTTTAAGCGAAGAACACATTTCCCTATTGGACGGACGTGACTTCCGTCGGCGACCTTGAGGATTATGCTTCCGTTGATTGGGAACATAATCTTTCGCAGCTGACGTCTATATTGGTCTGAGATGACAGAAAATGATGCGCCGGAGTCCACGAGTGCACGTACTGGTTGACTGTCAATGTTTAGTTCTAGATAATTCTTCGTCATCTTTGCGGCAGCGGGAGGATTTTGTTTTTCAGCGGCCTCACCTCCAAGGAAGGTCGCACTGCTTAGTTTTCCTCATTTCTTCGGCCAGGTGAGACACTGGAACGTCTATACGGCGATGGGGATCTGAAGCGACGAGTAGGCGATCGACCTCGGTTAGGGCTAGGAGACAGACTTCTTTCAAACGTTCGGCTGGATTCGTCGGCGGTGTTCTGGGAGATCATGCGTCGCTGGGCTGTGTTTCCTCTGTCAGCTCTGTAAGCATTAAAAATTGCTCTTCTATCCCGGCAATAGCGAACGACATGTCCGGGGCGGCCACAGTGAAAGCAAACGGGACGATTGTCGGTCGTACGCCACACGTCGGTTTTTCGGGGTAATTGTTCCTGTGCCGGCTCCGGCCTGTTATACGTCGAGTGGATGCTGCGGTTGTATGTGGGAGTCGACCTTCGGAAGCTTCCACTAGATATGGGAGCCAAAGATTTCTCGACCTCATCTCGCACAATTGCTTCTATGGTTTGTACGCCTGTTTGGGGCTCTTCAATTTGGGTGTAGTTAATCGCTGTATCTCTTCACGGACAATTTTACGGATCAGTGAGGTTAGATCCTGTTCCTCGTCTACGGAGGCAATTGGGACAACATTCGGCAAGCGACTGAATTTCTGACGTCCTATTCGCTTTTGCTGCATTTCCTCAATGTACTGACACCATTTACTGAAATCGACTGTCGTTTTTATCTCCTTAGTTAATAAGGCCTGGTACACCTCTTCTGCGATGCCCTTCATTAAGTGGGACACTTTATCGTCTTCTGACATGGCCGGGTCAATTTGGTTGCAGAGTCCTAAAACGTCTTGGATATAAGATTGTGTAGCTTCCCCAGCTCTCTGCGCTCGGCATTTTAAGCAATCCTAAGCTCGCCGTATATATAGCTGAGAGTCACCAAAAGTTTTTTTCAGTTCTCTTTCGAAGTCGTCCCATGAATTCAGCAGATCTTCGTTATTTTCAAACCATATTTTGGCGGTCCCATCAAGGAAAAAGTAGACGTTCGCAAGACATAGAGTATCATCCCATTGATTAAATTTTGATACTCTAAGGTATTCTTTTAACCACTTGGTTGGATCTTGTCCAGGATCGCCTCTAAAAATTGTCGGCTTTCTCGGTTCCCTAATTAGTGCTGGAAACAGCAGGACGGTTTGTGGCTTGACTTCTCCTTCAGGCATTGCCGGGAATCGCTTTCATGGAGCGGCTACGTAAAGACCGTATTCCGGAGGAAGATTTAAAAGTCTACGGCTTCTTCGTATTTCTTCTGCTTCCAGACTGAACTGAGTACCCGGCGCCTCCACCAAAGATGTCGCGTAGATGGTAGTCGTATGGATTGAACACACACGTAGAGGGAATACAACGCTGTTTATTAGCACACAACACTTAGCTGATAGAACTCAGAACTGACTCACAGGTTGAGCTACTTGCTCTTTTATCCATCAACAGAATATTCTGGAACACCGTTCCAGGAAATTAAAAAATGTTCTAGCAACTTCTAGAACTAACAGAAATAGAATTAGAATTAAATTAAATTAAGTTAAATTAAAATAATGTAGAGCTTCGAACCGGGGACCTCTTGCTCAGCAGTCCGGTGCGTTGACCATTCAGCAACAGAGTCTTTGACGGGAAAGGCTTTAAGCGGCAATATATATATAACGATATTTATAACTATATATATATATGACAAGCCTGTCAAAATGGGCCCGAAGCGTGCTCTTTATATCGTAAATCTCTCTTAATTACTCCCTAATACTTATTAACAATATTGCAGTCAGAACATAAGCCATGGTAAATGATTACAATTTAACTATATCCAAAAAGTTTATTCCAACTATTAATTAACCACCCTCAATTCAATCCGCGCATAATTTAGTTTTCCAAGTAATCATCTCAATCCTCGCAATGAGTGACCGCTCAATCTCAATGCAAATCCCGCTCTCTGCTGAAACTCTATTGTTCCTCAAGGCGTCTAACCTTATCGCGCATGCTCATTATGACGTCTGATGAACATTCTAGAAGAATCTTTGCTTAGTCAGCAATTAACTTTCTCACGAAACCCAGTCTAAACTCCAAAAACAACTCCCCACGCAATGATGCTTACGATTATCCTTTCTTGATTTTCCCCAAGGCCATTCAAGTCTATTAATAACTCCTATAGCTTATGCATTCGTAGACGCGTGTAATCTGATTGACTGTGAATAATCATGGCTTTTAACGTTAGAAATTAGTTATTTTGAAGCCCCCTGTAAATTGTCTCAATTAATGCTTAACATATATATATATATATATATATATATATATATATACACAGGCCAACATACTAAATAATTGACCCCATGAAAGTCCCCTTGATATTGCTGGTAATTAGACGGTTGGATGGTTCACTGGTGATTGTTTCCTATAGGAGTATGGGGGGGGGGGTGTTAGCGCACATTCTATCTCGTAATTTTACATGTAATATTTATTAGTTTTCTTTCGCGAACATGTTAATATTAACAATTACAGTTCGCGAAATGCACGTTTCAGCATATGGGCAAATGACGGATGATAGTTCTACTTATTTCAAGTGGTCTTAATTTACAAACATCTATTAATACCCTCATTTATGCATGTGCTTAAGCGCACAGTTACGTGCCGTCGCTTCATAAGGATATCATTTTCTGAGAAAACCTAGTGCCTATCTATTTCACGATCTCCCGTTCACTGCTTTTCCGTATTTGTTAGCTCCCTTGTCATTTTTCCTCTCCATCGCAGCGGGGGGTTATATTGAATTATGTGCCTTGTAAACGAGCAACAGCTCTTTGTGTCGTCCCCTCGGAGCTGTGCGAAATGACCAGAAATAAAAAAAAAGAGAGCAAAGAAAAAAATCATAGGGTTTTCTTGCGTGACTTCATAAAAAAAGACCCATTCCCTGCCTGAAATTCAGAACCTACTGAAAGGTGTATTCATTTGAGGTTGTCAGAGTTGCATAATTTATTTTCAGGGTGTTGAAAAGATGTACCGTTCTTTTTCCCGATTTGCAGCCCGCTGTGTGAGATAATAGTCTGAACATTCGGACCTTCGAGGATTTGATATCAATATGCGATACATATCTTATACTAGTGCAATATTTTATTTTTGTAATCTTAAAAATTCAAAAATATTTATTAAGGTTTTATTGCAATTCTGTTGTTTTGGATTATATATTCTGTAGATCTTCTAAAGATTTTTTTTTCTTCTTTTTGATGTTTACTTTTTAATAATCAAAATGAAATTCAGATTGATAACTCAAATACAGAACGCGTGTAGTATTTACAGTGAAACTTCTCTATGGCGGTCATTAATGGTTCTAAAAAAATGGCCGTTTTAAAGGGTGGCTGAGGAAAAAGTGTTTCTTCCATAACATTCATTATATGGAATCTTTATTCGGTTCTGAACAAAATCAAGCCTTTTAGATCGGTGGCTGGCAAGAGAAGTTTCCCCGTATGTGTGTGTGTATGTATGTATGTATGCATGTGTATATATATATATATATATATATATATATATATATATATAAAATAAGACCTCGTTTATCCGGATGAAATTTGTAGACATTATTTAATGTTCACGTTAGATAATAATTTCTAACTATGATAGCAAGAACGTAACTACAAGTACGCCAAATATTCGCTTTTTAGTTTGATTCAATGTACAGTTCCTGCATAGAATGTACAATAAATTATGGTATTAAAATAGTTTTTGGTTGAGTTTAAGAAAGCTTTACTAAACTTACCGTTTCTTTGTTAAGAAATGATGTGAAAAGTCATTTATATATTTTTTAATGTCTTGTAAACAATACTATGTATTTTTGTTAAAAACATAGTTTTTTATCGTAATAAATGGTAAGTCTGCTTAGTTAAGGATTTTATTTTGCTTATTACCCGGATTATCCTGGATTGCCTTTGGTTCCAGTTAGTCCAGATAAACGAGGTCTTACTGTATGTGTGTATATATATATATATATATATATATATATATATATATATATATATATATATATATATATATATATATATATATATATATATATATATATATATATATATATATATATATATATATATATTAACGATTAATAGAGATGTTATTTTTTAAGATTTCGATTAGGGGTGATCGGCTAGAGAAATTCCACTGTACCTACATTTATGTCTCATAAATGTACTGTACTGTTATATGGAACTAGAAGATAACCCGTCATTTTGACGTCATAATACTAATAATGACGTCATAATGGAAAAAGTATATGAAAGTTAAAAAATATCCAGAATTATCTAACACTATTGCATTTAATCCACACCTTGTAAAAGCAAACCCTTTCATTATTTTTTATTTATTTAGTTTTTCATGCGATTGGAGTAGTAGACTGCCATCCAACCCATCATTTTGACGTCATAATACAAATAATGACGTCATAATGGAAAATGTATATGAAAGTTAAAAAATATCCCGAATTATCTAACAATATTGCATTTAATCCACACCTTGTAAAAGCAAACCCTTTCATTATTTTTTATTTATTTAGTTTTTCATGCGATTGGAGTAGTAGACTGCCATCCAGTTTTTTATAGCTCGCTACGCGATATGAATACTTGAGCTACTTGATTCATTCACATTCAAGTTTGATTACTTTCAGAATTCATCGCAAAAGTAAACAGATTTTTAAAAACTGTTAAATATACAGCTAAAAGCATCCAATTTTTTTTAGTTCTGAATGTTTTATAGAAAAATAGGCTGAACAAACGTGATTTGATGGAGAAGATATTAGTTTTTAGGTAAGAAAAAATTCTGATCCACATCTGAAATTGAAATTAAGCCTAACCGGCTGTTTGTTCACTGAGGGCTTCAATTGAAAGATGAGTACAGCCCGGAAGTGTTATACAGAGACAACGGCTATTATATATATAATTTGATTCATCTATAAGACAGCCCCAGTGCACTGGACTTTAATGTAATGTATTTCCTGTGAAATGGGGTTGAAAGATTGGTCAATCTGTTCATATTTTCTATGCATAATTAACATGATATATAGTGATATTTTGAGATTGTGGGTCAATTTTCGTTTAATTATACAATCAGATGCAGCTAATCTAATGCTGGACGATATACAGTATCCTAATTATCAATTAAAACATTTTATAGTGATAGATTATTCTCCGGTAAGCAGATGCAGTAGTGGCTGAGAATGCGTATTTCATTATTGCAGTCATGGTGATAACATATTTGAAGTTAATGATGTTATAGAATTACAAGCTCGAATTAGGATGATGATAAACTAAAGATTAGATAATTATAGATGGTATGGTTATTTAACTTTAAATTTATAATTTTGCTGATAATTATTGCTTAGGAATTTTAGATAGTCATAACGATAACTATTAGATTAAAATATATAGATATTGAAGATATAAATTAGTTGAAAAGTAGATAATTAAAGTAATTTGCATGTTAGAAAGTTCATGCTTGTTTTGGATATGAACTAATTAAAAATAATTGCTTACTGAATAAATAATTCTGGCACTGTTATTAGTCAGAACTGTTGCATTTGAAAAAACTAGTTAGAAATTGGGTAACTGCAGGGTAAAAAAATACTTGATGAAAAATGAATATCAGTGATGAAAAGTATCATAAGTTTGACAATAAAGTATCATAAGTTTGACAATTACTTGGTAAAAAATTACACGAAATAATTACAATAAAAAGTCACTACTTTGAAGTTAAAAATCTTAAGAAGAACTGAAATATTTTAAAGTACCGTATGTACTGCTCATCCTCACAAGTTATCTGAACTAAGCAACCACAGTGTTTAACTATTTTAACTCTTTTTTCGTTCTTCTGTGAGAATATACCATACAATAAAATTTACCCTGCATTGTCTCACTTCCAACATACTAAGTAGCACTTTGAGATTTAAAAAACCTTTTGTTTATGTGAATAATAACAATGCAGACACCCCTCATTAGTGGCCAGATTGTCAAAGAAAACCCGAGCATTTCTGCACGTTTGATTGTTATCAGCGAGGTTCCAAGTTCAAGGCCAACTTGATAGCAATTAACTCACTTCAAGTCTAAACATATAAAAACGATAGCGTTTAAGGTGAATAGTGTAAATACTTTTACATATAGCCATTTTCCGCAAAGGAAGTGAAAATAAGGTGTGCTTGGTCGATCGTATTTGTGCCAAATTGTCGAAATTAAAAAAAATCCTCATTCGGGGGATTCATTGAAGTTTCCAGAAAACTTCATTTCGAATTCAGACGTTTATAATCATTCTTGTCTCTCGTGTAGACCCCTTTTACATATTGAACAGAAAATTTTCGTATTTTTATCCCACTGCGAGTAAAGTAGGTCGCCTTGCCACGTACTGGAAGCATAATTACCCGCAATTTCTCGGGATGGGTCCTTTTTTTTTCCCTCTGGGATGAGCGCCGCGCAGTCTGGCCACAGGTTCCGCCTTGGCTTGTTACTGGCCGATGCCCAGAACCGTCTACAGCACAGCCGGTCGCTCAATGCGCCATTTTGTTTCCCCAGGGATGAAATCCCTCAAAATTAGAAGTTTATCAAAACTAAAGATAATGAACTGAATCGGGGCCTTAAATTGAAGGAAGATGTGGAAATTAGAAAAACTGCTTTGGGAGGGATCTTTCCTGCTTCTCAGAAGACGCATCGATGCAATAAATGTCACGAGCGTGCCGTACGTGATATGAGAACGTACATGCAATGATGACAAAAAAAATTCCGCATAGTGTAAAACATTTATTCGTTTTCCTCTACAGGAAGAAATTTTTTGAGTTGGAAACTGTTCATTATCTTTCTTGCCTTTTATTTTTCATATAAAAAACAACAGTATTGTCAAACTGTGTTACCATTACTTAGTTTTACTGCGTAAGTTGTAAATTACAAGTCCAATAATAGCAAACCTTTTTTTGTCCGCATGCCAAAAAAATTTCCAACAGTATTTCTTGAGAAACTGATGTCCTGGCTAGTGCATTATTACACGAAAAGTTACATTTTACTGAAATGTTTGTAATAATTATTACAAATTTTTGTGATATTAAGAAAAGAAAACTAACACACGTGTTAAAAGCGGACTTTCCATAACATAAACAAAAACCAATATCGATTATTTATTGATGATTTTTCTTGTTGAATGTTATTGGATTTCAAATATTTTCTACTAGGATCACATTAAGTCCTTCTGAATAACCAACACAGCGAACTAGATTTCTCTGACAGACCACCTGTGAGATTTCTTCTGAAATATTCGCTTCTGAAAAAAAAGACTCGGATGCATCCGTGGGCAAACTGTCAAAAAGCTACTGGTAGTCTTTTTAAGTAAACGATAATAGAAGGGAAATTGTCTTAGTTTGGCACATATACCAAGTATTTAGTAATACCATATATGCATTTTGCTGGTGTCCAAAAATCGCTCATGTTCTTCCCTGATCATTTCTCAAATTGGCGAACCTTTACTTTCAGCTGGCTTTAAAATCAACTAATTGCCTTTCATGGCCTTCCAAATTCAACCTTACAAATAAGGATCATCCTAAAAAAATTTATTTTCGTACCATATCTGGCACATGTGCCATTGCTTCACCATCTCTGTACAAGACCAACGCAGTACAAGGCGTTTCATGGATCACCCACTGTTAACAGCGTTAGAAGAATTCAAGGTGACTTAAATGTCATTGGGAAATTAAGTATTCATTTTGGGGATTTGGAGGATTTTGGATTAATTTTGGGGATTGATTCGAAATCATGATTCCTCACTATTTTGAAAAGTAACCTAACTATCCTTTGTTGATGCCCAGCAAACGATCCTTTGTTGATGACATTTTTGGTCGATTAACCATCTTTCAAAATACTTAAAGATAATCCTTCATCTAAATCTTAGATTCACACACAACCACATTTCCAAGTTATGATCATTAAAAAAAAATAAATCTGTGGGTAAAACACAAGGTTCCTCCCTTGTGTGGCACCGATGTGTGCCACACAAGAGGCTCCCTTGTGTGGCACAAATGGCACCGATGAAATTTGAAACGAACCCTTCGTTTTTCGTCTAAACTGAAAATTGAAGTATAGTAGGTTATATAATTGAAAAAGCTATAACTTTCGGCTCAATTTTATTGAAACTCTCTGTATTTTGTTTCCACAATATCATTGGACCATATTCTTTCAAGTATACCAGTATTGTGCGTTTCTGTTGCATTCAATTACGATCATTACAAACAAAGAACCTCTGAGTTTTAATATATATATTTATACAAACATTTACTTAATTTCTTCCAGTTAATCCTTATATTTAATATTACTGGATATATATAAATTGCAACGTGAGAGTCTTATTTATTGATGCACTTGTGATACTTTTGTACCGTTATACTGCTTCAGAAACATTTCGACTTCTGTGTTGTTATTTTTGCTGATTTATTTTGGAATAGTAGCTAATGGTAATACAAAGTAAAATGACTTAATTTTTATTTAAATTTGTTTTCAAATTTCCAAACTCTGGAATTAAGTTTAATGGATGTCAGTAATTTTTTTTTATTCAACTGTTCTTGTTTTTGCCTGAGTGGGAACTGATCTGTTTTTTTTAATTCAGAGCCATTATTCGGTGTACCTCGGTGTTTTTTAAACCTTTTTATTTTCCTTTTGTATGAAACTTAACGAATACTGTCATACCTCGAGGCCAGATTACCTTGTAATAGAAGAATTTGGTTCATAACGTATATTAGGCAAATGTATGAGAATTCTTGACAGCAGACAGTTGCGAGTTACAATTGTGCCAAAACTGAAATTAAAAAATAATTGGCAATTCAGCTTAATACTTTTTATGGGTGTTGAAGAAATCGTGTATTTTATATCACTGTAATTTGATGCAAAAATATACATGAACCATTATCTATATTCGGGAAAAAAATCGATATAAATCGATAATACTAAATTAATGGGGACGTCATAAAAACGTAAATGTTTCAGTTCATGCGGCACGCTACAATAAATAAAGCTCATTGCATTACATATAAATAGTATGTTGACATACATGCTTAACACTCTTGATAAGTACTGAAGAAAACTTAAGTTTCAAATCACTTCAGAAACGTTGTGCTTTGCTTCATTAAGTCATAAATTTTGATGATGAGATATGAATAAATAAAATATATTTTCTTAATCTTATCAAGAGAGTAACTTTTAAAAGACAGTTTAAATATGTTTATTTTATGCTATCATGTTACTGAGTTTTGTTGCCATTAAAAAGTTAAAAAAATTGGTAAAATTAAACTTAAAAATTTTAAGAAAAAATTGTGTATTTACCCATTTGCTTTCTCTTCCGTTTGCACTTGTATGTAATAAAATCACTAGAAAACTAACAGTTTTCATTTTTTTTTCTTTTTTAACTGATATATAATTAACGCAATTTTACTGTGCCAACTTTAGGATAGAATTCAGACCAAAAAACAAATTTAAAACTGTTTTCTTGACTTTTTTTATAAAAATTTCCCCTTATTAGCGGTGGTTGCTTCTTTGGTTAGGAGTAAATATTTTGTAATTGGAAGAACCATGAAACTGTGAAATCAAATTATTTCCAGTAAGTCGGAAGTATGTTACAGAAAACAAGTATAGACGCATTCATTTTTGTTACATTGGATGAAAACTAGGTTATCCAGAGATATCCAGAGATCAAGAATTCCAGAACTGAGATCTATGTATTTAAACCAATTAATTGACTTGGAAAATTAAAGCAAGTTGTTTTCGTAAGAAAGGGCCTTTAAATTTCTGTAAAATTATTATTATACAAAAACTCGGTTGAATTTAGAGAAACTCAAAATTATTTGAATATTATTTGGCTATGTTCTCTTATCTGTGACAAGGATAATTCATTTAGCATATTTTCTGCGAAGTGTAATAAAGTCAATACGATAAAAGAGTAAAATTAAATTTAACAGCTCCAGACATTGTTTTGGAGTTCAATGAAACTCAAAATCTGATACGTGCAGTGACTGATATATAAACATATACTTTAACCAGTTTGTCGTATCTCAGTGGGTTGAATGGGATGAAATTCATTCAGAAACAAAATGGTGGACGTTGAATGGTCCCCAATTGCTATACAGTCTGAGTTCTCCCTCTGGCAAATTTCCAGAGTAGGCCTCTGGAAAACCACCGCCGCTGAATAACAAAATGTCACCTAATTGGTGGCGCAGACCTCTCCTCAATGAAAATGTCATCCGAGGAACTTTTTCAATGAACTATTGGAAACGTAATGGCCACAGCTGAACGGCCAGGATCGTTGATAGATCGACGGCCTAATGGCATCCCTGTTTGAGTGAACAACAGAAGACTTTAATTACTGAGAAGAATTTTCTCAGATGTGAAGAAAAAAACTGTCAAATTTGTACGGAAAAATACTGTGGGTGGATCTGAAATTTCCATTTCAGAAAATGTATGCAACATTTGTCGAATAACCAGTAGTCTAACTCTGAACTAGAATTGATTCTATGAATGATATTTGAAATAGTCTAAATGTCTGGCTTGGAATTTTATAATTTTGCTCGACTCCTGTAGAGTTAGTACTCAGTAGTAACTCCAGACAGTTCAGTTAGTATCTAATGAATAACTCCACTCTGAGAAAATGCAAAATCTGGAAGTGACTAAAAATTTTCGATGGTTTCTTAAACAATAATGCTGTAAAAAACTAAGGCAAAAAAATTTAAACTGAAGTTTTGCTTATAATTAACTCAATTTCCTTCAGTGAACGGTTACTACAAAATTATTGGAAGAAAAAGGATTGTCTGTATATTGATATATTAATATTGTTTCTCCCTCATTATAGGCCACAGTGTTTAAATATTCTCAAAAGTTATTTAATACTACAGAGATTACGCAGTTCCCTTCTAGATGGAGATCGTTGTATTGAAAAAAAATTAAAAATTTAGAGAAGGAAAATTGAAATCAAAACATGTCATCAAAAGTAAAGCAAAAATTCCCCTTGTAAAAGTTTCAGTTCTTCCTAAGACAAGGTTACCGGTCTTTCAAACTCCGCAGAATTTGGAAAAAGTAATTTCTCTGCCCAGTAAAAACAAAACCCTTCTTTATTTTTAGTAGCGTAAACAGAATTTAAACAAAGGCACACTTTCGATGAAATCAACAACATACATTTCAGCATCACTTCGCCAGTTTAACTACTCTGCTTACCTTGTACGTGTTTTAAATACTTATTAAACTTCTTCCACTGCAATCTTCTGTTTACAAATTTACAACCTGGATCCTTTGTCGTTTTCCTTTACAAGATAAATTCGTAAAACGCGGTAAATTGAGAAGTCCAAGGAAATGTAGGATTAGTCATGCTATTTGGGGCTGATTTAAGGTTGCATTAAATCAATAGTATGGTATAGAATGTATTATGTGCTAAACCGTTTAAAAATACATAGAAGATTTTTGTCTTGCGAACAGGGGACAGAAGCAGGTCTGTTGCAGTTTATGCTAAATTTGAAGATGGAAATGCTTTTTGTTAAATGTTGAATATTATGCTAATTTTACATTAAAAATATTTTTAAATTTTGGGAAAGTCCGGATTTTTTAAAGAATGAAATACCTTAGCACACACCCTGTTTTTGAAAATAAGCCCATAAATTGATAAATAAATTTATATATTTATATATGTATATCATTCACTCCTTTCAACAACGTCATATCTCAAAAATCGGCGATTTTTAGTCATGCTTGTTTTCAGAATGCCCTGAAACAGTAGTATATCTCTGCAAGATCGTTATATCTCACCGCTCAATATTAAGCCACTAGAGAGAAGAATTAAAATTTATTTTCAATACATTTCAATGTACTTTTCAACTTTCAAATCACTCTCCTGAAAAATATTGTTTTTTGAGATATGACGTTGTTGAAAGGAGTGAGCGATATGTGTGTGTGTGTGTTTGTTTTCCAAGATGACTTTGTTTGCTTATGTCTCTTTGAAAAAATATTATTTTTAATGTAAGAAGTATCCAAGTCTGTATAATGGTTTAGCAAGCACTTTTAAAGCATCGGTCAGACTTGGGTACTTCTTACATTGAAAATAATATTTTTTTAAAGAGACCTAAGCAAAGTAAGTTATCTTAGAAAAAACTGACCTAGTACTTCTTTTACCAAGTCACAGATATATATAACAGTTACATAACTGACTGACTGACTGATTGACTGACTGACATACAACGCACACACCAAACCGCTGGACCTAAAGGGCTGAAATTTTGCATGGCGATTCTTCTTATAGTGTAGACGTGCACTAAGAAAGATTTTTGAAAAATTCTTCTTAAATTTTTTTTAATTAAAAATTATTTTTTTAAATTTTTAATCTTTTTTTGTAACTTTTTAAAAGTTTTCATTTAAAATAAAAATTTGAGGATTATAAAATTTATATCACGAGAAAGATCATAAAAATTCCTTTAAAATGAAATCTTTTTCGAATCTTTACATCCCTTTTCTGATTTTTGGTGAATTTTTAAAGATTAATTTTTAGAATTTAATTTATTAAATGCTGATCACGTAATTTCTTTTCCTGGTACTTTAAATAAATTTATCGTCACGTGCATAACAACTAAATAGAAAAAAAATATCTTTTCTTCCTAATGCAGCAGACGATTGGACATTATCAAAAAAAATATTAAAATACAGTAAAAGATATGATCCTTAAACTGTACTATATTAACTGTACTATATTCCTTAGTATGTCCTATTAGATTTAACTTGAATATTTTCTTCTACATTATTTTGTCTATAAAAATATCCCTTACGATTTTTGTATAAATATATTATTTTTTCGTTTTTTTTACATCAATTTTATACATTGATCATCGTAATTATTATATATATATATATATATATATATATATATATATATATATAATCTATTCTAAAAAATAGTAACTGCCGCTGTTGTCGAAGCCGCTGTCAAAAGCTTGTCACGCTATCTCCTCCGAACCCGCTGGGGGTATGGGGTCGAGACCGATACCAATAGATGCAGTACAATGTGGGGAAGAAAGTAAGATATGTCTCATCTTCGTCGGCCTTTAAGTTTTTTTTTATTTTATGTTTTGTGGAAAAATATTGACTTTTTCATGTTCAGATTACGATAACTCGCCAAAAAAGGATCGTAGAATTTTGATTTTTTTACAGTCTAAGACTACAGACATTTTTCCTTCAAACATGACCTCATTTGTTTAAAAATAATTTAAAACAGACTAATATTTTCATTAAAATTTAAAACCCACTTTTTCGACAAATTTACGCGTTTCGACAAATATAAGTTTGATGCTCTCAGATTTATTATGTTACAAAAAAAATATTTACATCATCTGGAAAACGAAAGCTTTCTCATTCATATAAACCTAATTTCAAGTCTCTATCTTAAAATTTCGATTTTTAATTGAATTTTAAAGAAATACTTAAAAATGATCTTCTCATTCGCTTCCTTTGCAGAAGGACATGAAAGAAGATCCAATTTTTCACTCATAGGCGGGCTTCATCCACTTCGCATAAGGGCGACTGACAACAGTAAATGGCTGTTACATTGCCCGAGAATCACCCCTATGTATCTCGCTATTAGCCATAACAGAGGAGCGAGCGTAGCGAGCCTAGGGTCAAAGCCCCTAGTGTATATATATATATATATATATATATATATATATATATATATCTTTGGCATTAATTGCATACATTGACCGTTGTATTTAATTTGAATGTACTCCGTAGCGAAGTGCAGGTTTTCAGCTAGTATATATATATATATCAACCCGGCATAAAAAGTGACACAACTCAAAAATGCAGCATTTGAGAAAAATTAACTTAAAGAATACTATACATCTTGAACTAACATCACAATAAACCTGACACAACTGCCCTCAGGTGGACAAATTGAGAGATAGAGATGTGTCGCTTTTCGTGCACGATGGGGCACCTCATACATATTTTTCAATGACATAACCTCAAAATTGCCATTTTTTGACTTGCGTCACTTTTCTTGCCGGGTTGCGATATGATGTTGCCTCTTTGCAACAGTGCAAAGGTTAGAGTTGGAATGTTGACACTTAAGATTGTCAACAAGCTCGTAGTTTCGGCCTACGAAGATGGTATGTTGTTTTCCCTTGTCTGTAAATATATTTTCCCCTAAGTAAAACATTTCATGCTGGGAAATACTCATTCTGGCCTTTTATGGAACCCATATTTGTGTTCGCGTACGTACTAAAATTTGTAAAACCAGTAATTACCAATATTGTAGTCTGCGTTGACAGTAAATCTTTCACAGATTGTTTTGAAGATAAATCTGGCAGATACTATTTGAATATACGCTGAAAGAGCATGCGCCTGTAAGAATATTTAATTGTTAGTGTTTAACATAAAGACACTGATGCCTCATGTAAGCATCGTAAAAAAATAATAAGAACAAAAAATAGTTTGTAAAACAATGTGTGAATGAATAAAATATTGAAACCCAATGACCTATAATTGTTTTAAATATTTTGAATTAATCAGACCAAAGAAAATTATATGTTTACGTTCAATGGGACTCTCATTAACTAATTACAGGCTCTTATTGAATTCTTTCACAAGGCATGCGGCAGTATGTTGACTAATGTTAACGTCTGCAGTTTAAAGAGAACCATTTCATGCGATTTCCTGCCTCCTGTGATTTAAATTTTCGGACTTTACCAATTTTGTTTACGTTTCATATATTCGCGATTCTCGGGGTATTTCTGGCTCTCTTGACATCCAGAATTGCCATGATAGCTTTTGAAGGGGTTTTGAATAAGTGTATACTTTTCTGATAGTTAATAAAATATTTCTGAAGCTAAGAAATTTCATGGAAACTCGCTGAAATTCTTCGACTTGCTACTACAGCAAAATCTGCAATTTTAAAGAAGATATGTTTACAGAGAAAAATGTGTCTAAATCTAGCCTGGAAGCAAAAGGTGTCAAATAAAACTGAAAATGCTTTCCACTGGTAGCAAATGTCATCAAATATTTTACTCCTGTATCATGGTTTGAGTAAATATATTGTAAAAAAATCAGGTAAAAATTATGGCTAAGATTATAAAGCTGTATTAAAAAAATTTAATAAAATATGATGGTGCAGAGCTAATAATGATGCAGAAAACGTGCCGAGCTTCCACAAAGTCGTCTTGAGTATGAAATCCGGGCAGGGCGTAGACGTGCTGTGGTGTGCTGTGCTGTCACTTCATAGGAAGAAGTATAGGGAGTTCCTTTAATAAACAAACCAACAAATTCGTGGTGTGAATTGGCGAATGTCCTAGCGGCAAGTTATATATGAAATTATAACTAAATTCTTGTAAGAATGAGAACTGATCGGTGAAATTGAACCATGGGTAGTCATTACCGGAGCATTAGGCGATGGTGGTGGTCGGCGAGTGGAGGCAGTCACTATGGCCAGAAATTAAGATCCAACGCCATGAAAGGAAGAGGCAGTTTGGCCATAGTACAGTTTTTTATTCTTGGAAATGTTGCTGGACATCTTTTAACAGGATACCTCCTTCAGAACAGTCCGGAGGCTGCCGGAACAGCACACCATAAAACAAAAGAACGTAGAACTAAAAGTTGTGCATGTTTGTCTAACTCGAGCGGAACAGAGAAGACCCCAGATGAATTGCAATGTGTGTTTCCGAGAAAATTAGACAATTCTTCGATTAAGCGATTTTCTAGTCCGATAAAGCAGTCTGCACACGGAGCAACCCAAAAGAAACTGATAACTGACTCCAATCACAAACCAGTCCGTGATGAGTCGTAACCTATGTAATTAAATGGAACCACGCACACGGCTCAACTGGTTACAAACCCATCAGCAACGTGTTGACGGCAATTGACGGCAATAATATTGAAGATTGCCATATACAGAAACGAAAGGTTCTGGAGTCGAAAATGAGACTCGTAAAGTGCCCTGTTGGATATTGTGTGTAAGATTTTGCGCGTAATTCTCAACTGGAAGTTCACTAATGAAGAACAGACTGTGTTGCGTCCCGTTCTTGTGAGTAACCTTCATCAAGTTCCGAGGATTATACGCAGTGATTTTGACTCTCCCCAAACAGTATGCAGTGTTTCAGAACTGTGTCCGAACATTAAAAGCAGAACATGATCGCTCAATTTGATTTTGATCTAGATACTCCAAATTAAGCTATTAGTTTTCAACCTAAAAGCCACACGCGGAAAGAATTATATAACGAAGAATATTCGAGAAGCCTGACGTACCTCGTCCGATGTGGCTTGATGAGGTCAGGTGTTACTTTTTACCCAATTAAAATTTAGCGAGCCTGTACTTTTCGCAAAAGTCAGCGTTCCTCGGCGTCTCTCTGGACACACTTTTATGTTCGCTCCGAAATCCTTAACATCTAGAGTTTTTAGCTCTCCGTCCATTACGTCGCAGTGTTGCGCTGCCGGGGTGTTTCCCCGATATCCGCGATGTACGTCCAACTCCAATTGATGTTAATGGAAGCTGTCCAACAAGAAAGTACCTTTTAATAAAGATTAGAAATGCGATGGACTCTTCGTCTCTGGATTTGATTGAGTTGGTTTCTACTTTGGCCAGCCACTCGTGTTGCTGAAACAACTACGACTACCCTTCTCAGACTTTTTGAATTTCCCTGCAATGGGTCCAGAGTTCACCGCTCCGTTATCGCTTCATATATATACATACATACACAGGGTGACAATTATTAAGCTATATGAAAAAAAAAACTTGATAACTTTTGAACTTGATAATTTTGCTCTTCGTCTGCGTCACGGCAAGCATATAGAACAGGTCATAAACTATATCATATATATATATATATATATATATATATATATATATATATATATATATATATATATATATATATACGAGGCATTTTAAGAAAGTAAAGATACTTCACCGATAACAGCAAAGGAAAAGTTTCTGTCAGCCCGTTGGCAACACGAACAGTAACCTTGAACATTTCGCTTTCCCCTCGAGGTCATTTGATATTTTTACGGTGAGTCTTGCTTGAGAAACACGTCTTTATAACGTCTGCGTCAATTCAGATTCCCGCCAAATGTGGGATACAGGATCCCCGCCAAGGAAATCATGGCTTCTGTTTTCTGGGACAGACAAGGCATTCCTCTAGTTGACTTCATGCCTCCCGGCACCACAATTAATGCTGATGCATATTGCGAGACTTTGAGACGTCTCAGACGGGCAATTCAAAATAAACGCAGGGGCTTGTTGACAAGAGGAGTTTGCTTGCTGCATGACAACGCTCGCCCTCACACAGCACTTCAAACCAAAGCACTACTCAAAAGTTTCGAATGGAAAATTTTAGATTTTCCGCCATACAGCACGGACCTTGCTCCCGGGGACTTCCCCTTATTCCTTTACCTGAAAACACATCTTGCAGGGAAAAACTTTCACGACGATCAGATCAAAATTGAAGTTGAAATGTGGTTCCGACAACAGGTGGCAAAGTTCTATGACTGGAATACAAAAGCTTGCACCCAGACTTAATAAATGCTTTGACAATGGCGGCAACTATGTCGAAAAATAAGGCATGTACCAGTAAGTAATTTGTTATGTACATTTAATCAATTAAATTTTTTTCGAGTATGCGGCATTGTATCTTTACTTTTCGAAAATGCCTCGTATATATAAATGCAGCAATATATATATATATATATATATATATATATAAACACGTTTGTTACGACTGAAAAGCAAGGATGGATAAAATTATGGTTTAGTTTAGAGCGCTATGGTCAATGTTTTGCTACACGAGGGCTAATTAGACCAGGATAAAATTATAGAAGATTATTATAGTAATCAAACAAATTTGGGATAATTTCTGTTGCAGAATATGAACTTAGAAAAATTATAACATCTTATTGTTTTCTTTGACGCAAGAAAGAACAGTTCAATCACCAAATTCCATTTGTTAATACGTCATCAGTAGCATCTATTTAAGGAGAGTAAATAATTATCTATGACATTTATAATTTTATCTAAAATGATATTACTTTGACTAAAACTAGAGCTACAAATAAAAATAGCAAAATATGTAAACGTTAGATGATAATCCAAATCTTCTGAAATCTCTGGACTAAAGGAATCATAGTGCTAACGGATCAATGCAAATTGGAAATGCTCCTCTTACACTATGTCGAATACCAGTTTATACTAACACTTTGCGTTATAATTAAGCTATTTCTCAATTCTGGAAATAAAATACAAATGCAGGCATCTGTATAATGCTGAAATGCTAAGTTTATTTGCAATTCAATGCAGCAAAAACTGTACACAACAGAACCATATTTGTAAGATTGTGGTACTCTTGCATTGAGTAGAAAGATAATAAAAGAAGTTCCGTTAAACTCTGCCAGCGATTTTCTGAGTGACAGGAAATTTTAATTCAATTTTACGCACTATCAGGCAATAAATGTAAAGCTCTATCATAACCAATGATGGGTTTTATTTGAAATTTCCCTGTTGCCAGTTGTTGGCTGAAAGAGAATCCTTTTTACGTCAATTTTATTGTCATGGTGGTAACGATAGTTCTTTTAAGCTTGCCATTAAGAAAATGAATCTCTGTTTTTTAGTAAAAGAGAAGTAAGTTGCATCTCAAAGTAATCAGCAATAATTAATTATTATTATTAAATTATTTATAATATGAATGTTATGAAATATTTGGAAGATTCAGAGTTAAAGTGAATCAAGTCCATATTTCAGCCATTTCGTACTAACGCTGTCGTAATAGAGTAAATAATTTATACATATTTTTCAATATGATTGTAAACCAAGTCCGCAGTAAAAGTTTTACGTTACTGAAGCAGAAAAATGAATCTGAAGTCAATTAATATATTGTTCAACTTAGCGATACGTTTTCCCAGATTTTGACTCTCATGGACTTGGTTCACTTTGACTCCCAGCCCTTCATTTGGTTCTCGGTATAAACTACCTTTTGGGAGCAATATTAAAATAAGCGTGAATAGCTTTAATCTCTAAATAATTCGAGATAAATGAGTCCCGTATGACCTCATAAAAGTGTAATAATCTTCAAATTTAATGGACCTTCAGTTACATAAATATATGCAGTATAGAGATTTCTGATAGTCGTGTATTTCTGGCAGGACTATATAAAATGACTCTAGGTAGAACTTTCAGGAAAATATTTGTGAGAACTATGTCTACTGGGCTTGAGAAGTAACACTGTCCAAATAAGGTTTACGTTTCCATATTTGTAAACAGAACTATTTAATCTAATATTAGAGTTGCGAATAGCCTTCTCCATTAACAGCAATACGTGTATTCTCCTTTTACCGTGCAAACATTTAACTGTCCTAAAACAGTTAAAAATTCCCTACTTATGAATAAATCATTGTACGGAGATAGTCATGAAAATCAATACTCATGAAATAGTTGGTACCCATAAACACGTTGCGTGCAAAAGTTAAAGCGTCTAGACTGAATTTTCTGGAAATAAATTCATACGTTGAAAGCATTTCTAATTTTGTAACTTCAAAATTTTCTATTTTGGTACATCAGTCAAATTACTTCATGATTTATCACTAGAAAACACAGATTTGTATGTTTACATGAAGGAATTCTGCATACCTAAATCTCCTTTGTCCAATTTCTTTAGTAGTTTGAGTAATTAAAAGTTGATTGGATCAGCATAAAACGGTTCTTTTTTGACTTTTGTAAATTTATATCTTTTCGGCAAAAAAAAAAAAAAATTCACGATTGCAAAACAATGTTTTGTTAACGTACAAGAATATCTGTACATTTAGTAGAATTTTCAGCGATATTTTCACTACAAGTTTCTAAAAAGGTGATAATGAAAATAATACCAGGAACTCCTTGTGCTCAGTTAGCGCTCAATGTATTATACATCTGTGCACTGAAATTGAGTCTCCTGTTCAATAGTGAACACGGGGTTTCGGCAGATTTAGAAATTCAGAAGCTCTTTTTTAAACGCATTAACCTGTAGTCCCTAGCCACTCAGTTAGCAAGACCATTGAACAAGTATCTTACAAGAATTAAGGGGGAAAATTATCAAAAATCAGCCAACATCTTGGTCCCGACCCTACAGATGAACAAAAAAAATAGAAGAATCAGGGGATATCCTTCGACAATCTTTCAGTCTGATTATTGAAAATACCTCTTACTCGAAGGTAGCTCAATTTGTATTGACGTGATAGTCAAAAGATACATGTATTTCACTTCTACATCCATATGGCGGTGTTCTAGAATGATGTTTCCCCCCTTTTTCTGAGGACAAAATCGCGAATTCTTTATTGTTATGAGATAAAAGAAATTTTCTAAGTTTTTTTTAAATCAAACTGATGGTAGATAGATGTAAAGAAAAAAAATAATCGACTGAGTACAGAAAAAATTAATGGATTCAAACACAGGATAGGAACCTGCGAATAAAAGATTAGTTCCTTTTAGTTCCAACAGGTAGCATTATTTGGATGAAAACATGGTAGGGCATATTAATTTTTCGTTACATTGCAGTCAACTCTTGTAAAATCCCCTGAAGTCCATTTTACGATGAGTCACCTGTAAACACTAGAGGGAACTAGACATATCTTCAAGAATGATCAAGCTTTGCTAGTTGTCTAAGACTAAACGTCTTAGTTGCTGCTGCATTACGTGAATATCATCATCTGAAAGATTTGAAGAAATTACCTTTAATGTTAATGGATTAAAGAATATGATGATTAAATTCGAAGAAATAGGAGAGTTGGGTGTGGTCCCAGGTAGAAGTAAGATACCTGTTGCAGAAAGCTATGAGGGAGACGCTGCACTGAGCATTTCAGAAATCCACTCGCAATTGAAGATAATTATTCTTACTTCCAAATAGATGTTTTGCACATCTGTAACTTATATGAAGGCAACTTATTGAAGGCAAGAGTAACCGAGCATGTTCAGTTACTCCCCGAGATACTCTACTAGTAACTGTGGATTATGCCGTATTATATTTACGGCGTATTAAAGCACATCAATTATTCAAATATAGGATATGTGAAAAGGTTATGATTTTCAACTTGGTTTTATCGCTTTAATATATCACACCAATACCAGCTGGTGGCACTAATAAGAACTAATATTTTATTTGGTAATTCTCTACCCAGTATATTTTTAAGTAACCTATTTCTTCATTGCGATTTAGAACAGATCCTTCTCTACATCTCTCTGAGTAATGTCTGTTTAATCACAACCACCCTATAAATTTTGAAAGGAAAAACTCGTATCATCGACTCCAGCATCTCCAGAAAAAAGAATTATAGGTGATTAAAGTTGTGAGAACTTCACTAAACGATAATGTTGTTTCTGTCAAACTCTCTCTATTCTTGTGAACAGATGCAACGAATCGATATTTATACTATGATGACGCAACGGACTACAAAAGAAATCACAGTATGAAATGCCGAAACAACTAAATTATAAAAAAAAACCATCCATTTAATTAAATTGTCGGAGTACAAGCTACTCAATGGGGAAAATAGTTCTGATTACTAAGAACACTTTCACAAAAAATGGTATAAAAGTGAATTAAACATTTCACATATATACTGTTAATTACAAGAATTTTTAGCTTCTTAAGCAAGTTACTATATGAGGAACGAAGAAATATTTTATATTGTGTGATTTGAAATTCACTATCACTGATTTCTGATCTAGCGGCAGCCTCCCTTGCAGAAAGTGTAAGTGCGTACGCGCATGGAATGAGTTACGCGTACGACGTACACCCTGAAATATTTAGTTTTTCTTATAACTACATATCGTACTTCATTCTTAGAGAAATGATAGATAATCAGTGAGTGGAATACCTATTTAATAAAAAAAATCATCCCTTGAATGATTTGTATAATATAGTGATGATTTGCTTCTAAGCTCATATGTTCTGAGACGTGCGCAAGTTCTCAGTGTTGGCTGGCGGTCTTAGGGAGAGGTGCGAAGGATATCTATCTATCTATCTGCCTATCTATCTATTTATCTATATATATATATATATATATATATATATATATATATATATATATATATATATATATATATATATATATATATATATATATAATATTGTTGCTTACTATCCGACTGCGTACACTGAAAAAAAATCACCCACTCAGAGATAGATAGCGAGATTTTCCATGATTCACCATTGGCTATGTTGACTAGTTTTCTATGTTAGCTTTGAGAGAAAAATGATATGAGAGTGATAAGGTATACCATGATTTACTATTTGCAAGCATTTACAGACAGAATGGCAGAACCAGAGATGGACAAATCGAGATTTACCCTGATTCCCTGTTGGCTAACACACTGATTCTCTGTGTTATAGAAGAACTGGGAGAGAAAGAGGCAAGTAAAAGTGAAGGGTTACGTTAAAAGCTACTATTCGCCTGTATACTCTGATAGAAACGCACAAGCAGGGACGCAGGCAGTAAAATTTGCTACGGTTCCCCTTTGGATAGAGCAGAAATTCTCTTTTAGCATTATTAGGGAAAAAATTAGGAGGTGAGAGTAATAGGATATAACTTTCAATTCGCTGACAGACCGCATAAACAGAGGTAGACACAGCGTGATTTGCCATCATTCACCATCGGCTAGCGCATTAGTTCTCTATTTCGGCAAAATTGGGAGAAAAATAGGGAGTTGAGAGTTATGGGATATATTATCATATACTATTCACCTGCGGTCTCTGACAAAATCGTACAAGCGGGAACAGACACAGTGCGATTATCTATGATTCACCATTGGATAGCGTGTGATCTTTCAGTCCCGCCCAACTTACTTCTCTGCTGGATAGTTACTGTATTTTATTCAAAGGAAAAATCTTGTATGATCTATAAATTTAAGCTACATTCTACTTGAAGGTGATCTGTTAATAATTAATGGGAGGCCTGAATTCCACTATTTCCGAGTTTTTATTTGTTTATTTAGATACATATATATTTTTTATTAAAAAAATAAAAGCTTATAATCTGACATTAAGGAAGTTAACAAACTATCCAATTGTAGTTTGACATTTGCCAGAATACAAGCTTTAAATACTGCTTACTATCTGATTTTAAACTTTTTACAGGATTACACAAAGTCAAGACATTTTGAGCCGTTTATGTAATTTCTATCGAAATTCAGCAGATATTACGATGGAATTTTTTTTTTTTTTATAATTTTATCATTTAAAAGTTTTTTTAAAGAAAAAAGGCTAGAATAAATGCATTAATCTAAAAGACCTTTATTGCAAATAAAAGAAACATACAACCTAGATTTGTCAGCTTATCTTATCTGTTAAAGCCAGTTAACTTTTTTTATACGTCATTACTGTTTTTAACGTATGTTTTAACAGTTTTCAAGACCAACAAAAATTGTTTTTCTCGATTAGGAATTTGTAGTCCCTTAAATTATGAAAATATTTTGTTTTTATGTATTTTTATACACGGACTGGCCAGGACACAGATCAATTACCATGAAAATTACGTGTGTAACCTACCGAATAGTCTCACGACAGCAATGCAAATGTACACCGTAATCTATATCGCAGATCAGCATACAGAACTACTTTCTTGATGTGCATAAAACTCAATGAGAAATACAGAAGCTGTTAAATGGCTTCCGGTAGAAGATAGCAGATTAGTTTATCTCTATCTTATTCAAATCAAATTACGTCTTGTAAGTTTACTTACTGCAAGACAACCACTTTTTTGTGTGGAATGTTAAAAGAACATTTAAATTTCGTTGAAAAGTTAGTATTTAAGACTTCGGAAATTTTTATAAATGATAATCTAATTTATATGCATAACTATTGACCTTTAGTTACTGAGTTCACAATTTAAATTTAAGTATAAATCAATGAGATAAACGTTCCTTTATCTTTAAGAAATGGCTTTCACTTATTTCTCCAAGAATATAAAATACTGGATTTTGTGCTGACATTTTCATTACTAAACCTTACCGGGATATTCGCTAATAAGCCTTATAAAGTGATGGACAAATTTCAGTTTTAGAAGTATAGGTTTACTAATTTTTAGAATTTGTAAAAAAATAAAAAATAAAATAAAGTAAAAAGAATAATAAATTCATCTCACTTGGGGGGGAAAAGAAAATAGCCCTTAAACCTTTGGGTGTTATTTATCAAAAATAACGGGAGAATAACAACTATAAACTTCTTCTTATACTCATAAAACTATCTGAAGAATTTTTTAAGAGATAAAGAGATCATGATATGTTAAAGTTTTAATTTATATTATCTTTCTGAAATCTATAAATCACATTTGAAACCTTTTAAGATTCATATTATTAGTTAACACGATACATTTCAAAATTTATGTTACATCTGCTGTTTTAGGGTCATCTTGGTACAAGAAAAGAGCTAAATCTTATTTAATTTTGACTTTTTTTCACAGCATTGACAACAGAATAGTTATGCAAGTAAATTTAGCTTTAATAAGAAAATTTTATTACTAATGAAATAGGGAATTATTAAAACAAATGGATGCAAACTTTTTCTAATATGAAAATGTTAAATAAAAGCATAATTGTTTCTCCTTACGGTGAAGTACGGTAAGCGTAAGTTAATATAACATTGATAGTCTAAATTCTATTTTTTAGGAATGACCTTTGGCTCAAAGGCAATAGACGCAGAGCACATTGCTAGGAAGAGAATATTGCTAGTATAAGTAATTCGAACCCTAGACTTCACAAGCATGGTCAATACCAACTCTTTTCTGTGACTGTCATAGAATGTGATATTAAATCATCTTCAATTATTAAAGTTTTCCTCGTATAGATTAGAGAGAGATTATTCTACTAGTACATTGACTTTTTCAATTTTTCAGTTAAGAAAAATACGTAATGAAGGGAAGATGGTTTAAGGCAAGTAATTAAGTAATTCTGATCTAAAGTTTCTAGACTTTATTTTATTTTTAATTTTAAAGGAAATCCTCAGACTAATTTCATTCTATTTCATAAAAATCTATGAGTATGTCATGAAATAACACTATACTCTTGGCTACTTTAGATCAGAAAAAAATTAAGTTTCTTTAGCTTCCTCTCTTTGTTTCTAAATTGGTAGAAAAATAATCTAGCAAAAGTTAGAAAACATTTTGTTATTTCTATGCTAATATAACATCTATCTTCCATTTATTCCATGAAAACGTATAAAGTTATAATAAAACTCATTAGCTTTGTTTTGAACTCAAAAGCGTATTCTGAATTGAATAAGAAATTTATCCGAATTCTAGTTAATAAATCTGCCCATTAAAAGCAAAAGAGCATAACCAAACAAATAGTAAGATGTATACCATAAAAATTCACCAAACGTATATGTATCATTATATTATGAGTGTAATGAAAAGTATTAGAGATTAGCACTGAATTAGAAAAAACAAAATATATAAATTTTGTAGTAGCAGAAATTCAATGATCGCATTCCTTTTTGACTGCAAATGTGCTCATTTAAATCTGATCCTAAAACAGTATTTTTAACCATGTATCCTAAAGACGTATATTTTAAAAATAACTCTGTTTTCGTTCCTAAGTTCTTAATTTGTAAAATAGGAACACTGAACACTGGGCTGTTTGCTTATGTCAATGCAGATAAAATCTTTTTACGCCAATTAAAATAGATGATATCTGTTGTAACATTAAATTATTATCCACAATAAACTAAGAACGTTGTTCCATTATTATAGTTAAACGCAGTCAGTCATAGTATATTTATTTAGAAGAAGCTGTCTATGCTCGATTCTCATTTGAGGTTCGACCAAAGAAAGCTATTACATTCTTATCAGTCAATTACTACTGTTTGCCTAGTTTTTTTATTTTGCTTGTGAGAATAAAATCGGTACGAAAAAGCTATTGCATCGACTGTATATTTCAAAATGAGAGCTTTTTACTTTATGTTTGATTAAGTAAAGTCGTTAATGATTATTCACATCTTTCGAAATAACGTACGGGAATTTTTAAAAAAGCAGGAAGGAAATTACGCATTAAAATTGTTGTAACTGCTTTTTTCATAGAGTTCAGTAGCCTGAGATTTTTGCTGCGTCAAAATAATTTCTAGTCATATTATTTTATGATGCAAAACTGCTAAAACTGTTTCTAGTCTTAGTTCTAAGACTGGTTATAATTATACTGGTTAATAATTACAATTTCAGACATTAATATTTTCAAAACGATGAGATCATGCCTGAGGGTAAAGTATTGATCACCCTATAAAATTTTGTACTGTGTCTATCTCCTATGAGAAAGCTCTCAGATGATAAAAACCATTTGTAATATTTTACTAATTAATGAAAAGCAATCAATATTTCCAAAAATCTCAAGCAGTAGAAGAATTTTCATGTAAATAATAAACCTGGACCACCAAAATTGATTTAGGTGAGTATTTCCTTTAATATTTGGGAGCTCACTTGTAAGGCATATTTAGTAATTATTATTATTATTATAAATATTCTGCCAAAAAATGCGATAAAAGATAACTACATGATTATATAGTCCTTTGCGTGCAGTTTACAATTTTTGCAATGGACCTTGAAGACATTTTTCCCATTTAATTTCTTATCGAAATATTTGCAATCTCGAGTTTTAATATCATTAACTATTTTTTTTATTGTTGGCAATTTGTATCTCATTAATCCTGCACTAACTTTTTTTCTTCAGCTTTTAATTCCCTTGCTTACCAGATCTTGATCAGATTATGATTTAGGTAAAATTTCTGATCAAGAAATTCCTTTTTCCTTTTGTATTTTTTAAAAGTTAAGCTTTTTTAATATTCCTGACATCCTGCTGAAACAAGAAAATATTAAGTCACACAACATACAAATTACAGCATTCTTGGACAGCGCCTCAGAGACTTCTGATTCTGTGAGATGTAAATCCACTCGCCGCTTTGCAAAATCTGTCTCTTGGCATTCACCGCGTGCCTTATGATGGAACCTTAAAACATAGAGGCCCAACAGTGAATACAGAGAGTCAGACAACTCGCCGATCTTGGAAGGAATCATCTGCAAAACAAAAGAGGACATCTGCAACACAATGTAATATCAAGAAAACATACTATGACTCTATTTTTGCAATACTGAAATCTCAAACTGAAGCACACCCGCTTGCTACACATTTCTCAACAGCATTTTTATGCAAGAAGATATAAGAAAAATATAAGCAGAATAATTAATAAGGTTTATGAGCAATTACTTACTCAATAATAATAATAATAAAGTTCTTAGACGCTATCATGAAATGAATGGACAACTGATAGCATATCTTTCCCCCCAGGTTTATACAACAGTTATATTTATAAATTACTATTCACAGTTTAAGAAATATATTGATTAGTTTTGTTCAGTTATAAATCATACCATGTTTTTAAAACAAATCTAATTAATATAAAAGGTAAAGGTAAAATTTTAAGCAAATGCCCGTACGATAGATATTAATTTTTCTCTACTCTGAAGCAAATCATATTTACTACCTGGATTTCCTACATGTGTGACAGAGTATAAAAATAATTTAAAACCTCATAAAAATGAATTAAATAGTACGATAAGCATAAAAAAGGCTCCAAATACAATATAATTGGATTGCAAATGAATGTTAGGTAACTAGATTTGTCGATACATCGTTATTTACTTAAGTAATGGTTTCTCTTTGTTTTGTGTATATCAGAATGGGGTGAATAAAAAACTATAACATAAAGCCTAAGAAAATTCTGAGGCCTGTAGTAGCGACAAAATTACTAGTAAAGCTGTAACTATAACTTAGTCTTCCAAACATTATTCTTAGGTGTATTTAATTAAAGGTAATTTTTGTGTCTTTCACATAAATAGACCTCTATACTAGTGTGTTATACTTCTTCTTTAAGGATATCATTATTTATAAATGATACAACAAGTATATACAATGAATAACTTCAGACTTTTGGCAATTTTGAATGCCTATCTTACATCTCTTTAAGAATAAATAAATGAGATGGATATTAATGACCTTTCTCGAAATTTAATGATTTGTTAGGAAATTTAATGTTCTCATAGACTATTTTAAGGACTATACATAAGACTATTCCTTTCGTTTGTTATTTCTCAAATAAACTTTTCTTCTAATGAAGATAAATTAACATTTCATACTTTTGATTCTTAGTAATACTACGTGTAACTGACTGACTTATACTTGCATCATTTTGAATTTGTTTAACACCAATTCCGTCATTCGGGATGATATTTTTATTATTTATAAAGAAAGAAATCTTAGAAAGCTTAGATAGTTTATATTTCCTTATAAAAAGCTCGTTTGAACCATTTGAAACTTGGGATTAACGTTATAATACTTTTTTAATACTGCTTTTTTTAATGTCACTAAATGTACGGCCTTTATACATAATCGTTAGTTATAGCCCAAAACATTTAAGTCATCCATTTTTTCTGAAAGGTTATGTGAAAAAATTATTCAGTTAAAATTATAATGATAATTCAAAGATAATTCAAACTTTCTGGTATCAGTTTATAAGCTTTGTATTTAATTAAAAGTTATTCTTAATCAAGTTAAGAATTATGAAATAGTCATGAACATATTAGACTAAATACTTATATAGAAAAGAATCTTCCACCTCGTCTATGAAAATTTAATTATAAGAATATTTATTATAAAAAACTTTCTTTATCTTCGTTATTAACTTTCCTAATAAAAAAATTTTCCTCTGATTAAAAATTTTCATAATACAATTATTTCCTTTCTCAAATTTCATACATTTCATGTATTTTTATACCTTACTTTACTAAATAACGAAACAAATTACCGAATAGATGCCAATTGATGAAATTTAAATCACATATGTTAGTAGTTTAGAGTACATAATCAGAATAAATTTGGTAAAATGCAATCATGTGTATTAAAAATACAACTGGAAGGACAGAATTGATGATAATGCTATAATTATCCTCACAAGATGTTTATATTAGTTTCTCATTTAAACAGCAAGTTTATGGTTTGGACAGAATAGTAAATATAGGATACGTTTTACAGTATAAAATATGTAAATATATTTTATAGTTTAAGTTATGATGGACTTTTAATTTCTCTAAAGTGATTCAACACTGGAATTCATTCAGGTATGAAGTTAATGGCCTTTCTTGTATTTAAAATTTTTTTTTCAGATTTTAACAACCTTTCGTACTAGGATAAATCAAGTAAACTAAGTAATCTTATCTGACGACCTTATTGATTTTCTGATAACTTTTGAAGATTGAGAACATTTCTAGTACCTATATTTACGAAACGTAATTTTCTGTCACTAAAATACTTCTATCACTATTGTCTTCTAAAAATAGCATGTGGATCAATAAAAGTACTAATCTATTCAAATTTGTAACTGAAGTTCAAATATATTTACTAGAAAGCCTTTATTTTGAATTGTCGTTTACTTATTATAGTTCACTCATTACATGCAAATTAATTGTAATGTATAAAACTCATTTATATGAAAACAATTAAGTACCATGTTAAATACTTGGTAACGTATTGAAATTTTTAATCATGAGAAAATGTATTTATAACAAATAAATTTAATTCTTCACACAATTTTTCCGCTTTCGATAATTTTTTCGTCGAAATATATCTCTAAATATTTTCAAAACTCATTAAACATTGGATAGTGACTTCAGTATATTTAATATTCTTGAAAACAAAA
Organism: Dolomedes plantarius; assembly: GCA_907164885.2. NCBI lineage: Eukaryota > Metazoa > Arthropoda > Arachnida > Araneae > Dolomedidae > Dolomedes > Dolomedes plantarius. The sequence continues at coordinate 85,454,609 of OU015500.1, read as the reverse complement.
AAATGCATCTACCTTATTTAAAATACTTCTGTGTTAAAATTCCTCTAAAACTTGGACCACTTTTTCCCATTTATCTTGTCATTTCGTACACAAATAAATTTCAAATATGTTTCACTCGCGAACGTATGCGACAGAAACATACTGGCGATTTGATGCTACACTGCAATGATACACCCTTTGCAGGGAAAAGGTATTGTAAGGCAAGGAAGTTTTTTCATAAAAGTAAATTGCGAAAAGTATGAAAGAAGTAAAAGAAATATAGTAATTATCTATCACATGTATACAGTTCTTGTATTTGAAACATTTTAAAATTAATTAATATTATACGGCAATAAACAGAAAATAAAGATGTATATTTCGACGCGTGAAACTTTATAACAGATGTTTTGTTGAAAAATCAGAAAAAAAGGTTAGATTTTTAATATTTAAAATAATTTTTTAAGCTTTGAGAATTAGCTAATAAGCTTATATTATTGAAATTAAATTGATTGGAAGGAATTCTCGTTCTTTTGCATGCGTTCAACTTTTTAAATGTAAACATTTCCTGCTGTGTAGCCCATAGCTAATAAATACCTTTAAATTGAGAATAAATGTAACAAATAATTTTGTTAACAACATAAGTTTGAACTATAAAATATCTTCTTCCGATTATCATATTTAGTACTTAGTAAAATTTCCTGAAATAAGCTGTTAAATGGAATTACGATATGAATGCTTGTCTAAGATAAAAACAAAGTTAAAGTCCAGCCATGTAATTTAACACGACCACATGCACACACAAACATACACACACACAAACAAATACACACACTTTTAAGGAAATTTATACTCCGAACAGATTAAAATTTATTAATATTGCATTACGAAAGGATTTCAACACTATGTAATAGGTACACATATATAAATAAATTAGAAAAAAAAATGATTTTCGCATTGGGATTAAGATAAAGTATGAACATAAGGTAAAGTATAAAGTATATTTTTAATTGAAATTATATGAATTACCCTATTTGATAACTAATAAGGTCTTGGAGTATAATTCGTTAATGTAAACGACCATATAAATATTTTAATAAAGCTACTTACATACCAGCGTATTCATAAAGAAAGCAAGCATGAGAGCGGTTTCAAACATGCACAAAATACGCTTAACGCTGCCATACATCTGTCATGCACAGACATACAGATATAATCATCTTAAAAGGGAAATAAACACCACTCAACGAAAAACCGTACACAATACACTTAACTGCAAATAGAGAAAATGAGACAAAAGAGGCATGACTCACTCTTTAATGCATAATAACCCGAAAAATAGATAGATTTGAGTGACAACGACAGAGGAGGGAAAGCCGCCATTTTGCTCTCCCCGACTGCTATTCATCTTTCGAACAACCGCTGTGCAAATGACATCATTCTCCTACATCTACACTACTGGCGAACCCTATAAAAATGGAGATTTGGTCTGCCTCTCTCTGAGGCCCATTTGAAATGCAAATGGAGTCTTAACTCGTGCTGAATATTCTGGACAAACATTTTAATTTTTAAATTCGCATTTCTGTATGTGTTCTTTGAATTCGGGAAAAGATGGTTTAATTTTAGTTTTTTTTCCCAGTTTTTAATATCAACTGTCCTTTTTAATAATTATTAGTATTGCAATAGTTAGCAATTTTTACTATTTTTTCCAAATCTTAAATAACACTTGTAGCGAGCTCTATCAAATAGCTTTACTTTTTTATAATAGAATTCCCTATTTTAATCTTTTAAGCAACAGTAGTTGCTTTTTTTTTAAATTTTCCTCTAAACTTTCTAATTTCAGCAAAATATATATATATATATATATATATATATATATATATATATATATACTGCGCTCACTTTTATATTGTAAAACACTTTTCCTACATATATTAATTGAGCAAGGGCTTTCAGTATGTTGTAGAAATGTCTTTAGTAAGAAATGCGTAAATTTTCCAAAAATAGGTAAATATAATTTTTCAGTGGATCTACATCTACATTCAAAATTTCAGTTTTTCCTATCTGTTATGTCTTTAGCATTTCAAACTCTTAATTTCTAAATTTTACTGTTTATCATTTATTTTCTATAAGCTTATTTCTCGAGTTATCTCCCGAAAATTTTACTATGTTATACACTATATTATAAACTTATTTCATTCTTTTATGTAAGCAGACATATGCACATGCCAGCAGCACAAGTTAGAAAATAAATAATAGTTACAGTTTCTAAAATGTCTTATTTCTAGATAACTGAAGACTTTCATAAAATTAAAACTATTACAAAGAAACCTCTGAAACTACAGCTTTTTAAATATGAGTCTTTTTTTTTTTAGTAAATAGGCTTAGTGAAAATCGAAAATTCTATCTTTTTTTTATATATAAATAACTAATAAACGTGGCGTTGGATTGTTTGCCAAGAAGATGAAGAGATTTAGAAAACAAGTGTAAAACTATGGCTAGGAGAAATAAACTATAATATAATATATAAGAAGTAATATTTGATTAATCTCTCCTCTTTTCAATTATACATTAAGCATAGGATTAACTAATTTCCAATGTAATAAATTCATATATATAACCTTTTACTCACAAAGTTAGTTTTGTTTTGTATATATGTTGGAACAGAAAATTGAATCAATGTACTATAGTACCTCATTTCTTTTTTATGAACTCAACATTAACAACATAAACAAAGTCTTCGAGTAATTCTGGGCTTTTTTAAGTTCAAATGGTAGAAATAATTAACAAAGTTAGTTTTTCAAGCTTAAAAGCATTATACTTATTTTTCATAACTCATTTGAATTTTTTTTCTTTATTCGGTTAATACCCGTATTTTGCTCCCTAGAATAAAAACTCTGCAAATATTAACCTAAATTTGTCTTCGATTGATGCTCAATTTTAAATTTCATATTTTAAAAATATTTTATCTAATCTTTATTTCATAATTTTATTTAATTTTTATTTCATATTTTTCATATTTTATCCTCTAGAATATGTGAATATTCATCTATTATTGCATCAATTTTCTTTATATGAAGGCTTGTAAATCATAAAATTTGTATCATTAATGTAATAAATTCTGATTTAAACAATAATAAACATTTTCAATTTTACCTTACTTTTCGATAGAATAGGAATGTATTACAAATTTTAAACGAAGCGTAATTTTATATATTTTCATTGTAACACAAAGTATTTTAAATTAAGTATAGCATTTAAAGTCTAATTACCCAAACATATCAGTTTAACAGTTTTAAACTTATGCGTGCAAGTATTCTATTTGATGCAATTTATTTTTAAGTTTATAAATTAATATAAATTATCAATAATATTACATAGTATGTTTTTTATCTAATAAAGTATCCTAATTGTTTTAATTAATAAATTAGTTATTAGATCATCTGGAATAGGATATAAAAAAGGATTACTAAGAAAAAAATCCATCCCTAAGTTTAATTTTCCAATTAATAAATTTTATACAGCATAATTTTGAACAGAAAAAATATAATATTCGTAAAGTCAAATTTGAAACTATCGATATGACATTGTTTCATTAAAATTTCTAAAACAAAGTAAAAATATAAAACATTTCCCTAAATCTTATATTGAGATCTAGGTATTTACAATAAAGTTCCTTTACAAATAAACTCTCACATACATGCTTCAAAGTAGGTGAGAGAGATTCAAACACAGGAGAGAAGTATAATTAATTAAACCACAATTATTTTCCGCAATTACTTCTGTATGTATTATAAACACAACTAATAAATATTCCAATAAAACTGGAATAAAGCTCAAATAAGATATCTTAGTATAAATATGAAAGTGATTATAATTATGCTTACATCTCCTGTAAAAAATAATTCAGATAATAAGAAAAGAAGAATGTGGGAAAATATAAAAAAAAATCTGAAATATCGATATTTTAAAAAGAAGAAATAGCAGCTTTCCCCTAATTATTAAAATTTATCTGTAATAAAATAGCAAAAAAGCTTAATAAAACAAAAATATATGAAACATGAAAAAAAAGCTGCTTAGATCGCAATGCTTGATGATAACTGAGATAGCGAATGGCTGCTGTTTACAGAAATCTCATCCCTCGGACACCATGACTGTAGGGATCAATACCAGCCTCTGCTAGAGTCCGGTGAATCTTATGACACCTGTTACGTAATAACCTTTCCCTATCCATCGGGGTCGTTCCCGTTAAAAATCTGAAAATGAACTCCGTGTCAATAGAACAAAAATTCTATTGCCTATTAAATAAAGAGATTTCGCGAAATGACTTGTAGTTTCGAGCGACTGCGCGTGTTCATTACGCTTAAGAGCCACCATTAATGGCCGTGTGATGCTGGCAGCATCCCTGGAAGAGAAGATGCTATCGACTCATCTCGAATCCGAACGTTCGCACAAAATTGGGTGGTTTCGAAACAAGACAGACGGTCCCATCCGGCTTATAGTTATGTCTTTAGAGGGAACATCAACAATCTATAGAGCCGATGATAACAGCACTGTTGGTAGGCTTCCACGACCCGGAGGAACTGGGATGAACGAGAAGCTCCACTCCAGCATCCCAGGGAGTGATGTGGGGGTCAGGTAAAAACGAGAAAACAAGGCTAGTTCTGAGATGCGGAGAGAACGGCTGAAACCCTTACCTTTGTGTGGTGGTCGCAGAATGCCCCGGAATAGGGGATGCTGATGAAAAAGGGTGTCCTTACCTGATGGCAGAGGGCATCGATGGTAGGAACGGCAGACCGTGTGCGACCGGATCGTTCTAGAGCGTCGGTGGTTCTCCTCCCTCCTACCAGAGGACACCGGAAAACCCGAGAAACCAGGCATTATGCAGTGCCCGGACCATCCCCCGGCAATGCGCATGCGCCGGGGCTTCGATCCGATTACCTCCTCCCCTCGTCGCCAAGGTAGTTGCTGCAATGGTGGACGGGATCGATAATACTGAATCATAACCCTATACCACATTCGTTTCTTGGCGCAAAACTTCCGTGCATTATTTATTGTTATATTTCCTTTTACTTGAGGGTAAAAATGGAAATAATAAAAAAAAGGGCAGCCCCTAATCCACAGCTGGCTCGGCTCTTAAAACGATTGCACGATTCTTACCCCGTTTGCTGGCGTTCTTGCCTATACCCCGATCCGGGAAAATATTCCGCCGGATTAAAAGACTTCCAGCCATGAGAGGGTGGGCGAGCGCATCTCTCGGCGTGGGGGGTGGAAGGCATCTCTCCCTCAGAGGGGCAGGCGCTCGACAATAAGCCTCGACAGGGGGTTGGGAATAGAGGTAGGGGAGAGAAAAGAAGAATGGGGCACCTCAGACTCGATCCCAATCAATAATACACACGGGGGAAAAGAAAATAGGAAAACCTTTTTTCAGGATCTTTCATTAGTTGCTAGGTCGGGAGAATCTAGTAGGTATTCCAGGTTGCCATATAGACTAAGGGCCCGGTATCGATCCTCGAGCGAGCAAACCATCCCAAAAAGTGAATCGGTAGCCCTTTTATCGATCCGATGCCCGAGGACCCCCCCCCCCCCCATCTCCATCCCCTTCCTACCAGTCACTGTTGCCGTCGCGTTCTCCATCACTTCATCTTGAGCGTCCTTTTTCATGGCAACGGAAGAGATCTCCCGCATCTTTCCAAAGATTCCTCTCGCAGCTTTTAATTTAAAACTTAATTCCCGGAGCAAAAAGGGGGATTTTCTCTCGCAGATGAGATCTCGCCACTGGAATGGCCCTCTCTTTATGAAGGAAAATGTGCACAGAGGAGGGGTGGGGAGGACGGTTATATGAAATGGACGACTCTCTGTCTCTCACTCAATCTCACTGATGATGGGCATTTTTCAAATAGTTTTCAACAAGAAATTAGTGCTAAAAAGATTCAAAATATACAGTAAAACAACGATAAATAATTACAAGAAAGAAAGAACTTTTTATATACCACGTTTTTTAATTTTCTGTTGAATCACATAAACTTGACAATTCTATGTACTAATAAAATACTTTTTAAAATTTTTTTGATGAATTATCCCATCAACTTGAAAGAAAATGATCAAATGCGTAATAAAGAGAGCAATTATAAGAAACTTTTAAACAACAAAATTAACTGAAAATGAATTCAATTCTGCTTAAAGATGGCTAAAAGTATTTAAAGAATGCATTGTCATCGTGTTCTGAGCTATTCTAAAAGTTTCAAATGTCTAGCTAGTCGGGAAGTTAGTTAAAAATCGATTGCAAGATTTGTACTGGACAAAGAAGTAAGCGAGTTAATAAACACATGGTAAAAAGTGATCAAACATCTTACATAAATAAAATTGCATATCAGATAGAAATGCTGAAATATTTATACTTAAAATCCTGCTTATATAATGATAATATGAGAATGACATAAAGGAAGTTGAGGCGTTTTTAAAAATGAACTATCCGTTTACTATTTCACACACTCACTCCGACAAATAATAAAATATAAAACTCTCTGATGATAACATTTTTCAAGTGCTCTTAAAGGACACTGATATTATTTAAAGACAAAGAAAACAACAAAAAATGTTGAAAAACTATCATACATAGCAATCATATCAACTACCATATCGGATATAGCTGCTAAAATAATTTTATCAAATACTCATCTTTACACATGTGCATATATATATATATATATATATATATATATATATATATATATATATATATATATATATATATATAATATGCCTAATAAATTATAAAACTTGTGAAACATATATAAAATGTTGAGACGTACATTAGATGTCAACTACACTTCCACTTTTTCACACACTCACTCAGTCTAAAAATGATAAAATATATAACCCCCTGATAAACATTTTTCAAATGCTTTTAAAAAAGATACTTATATGATTTAAAGGTTTAAAATACACGATAAAATAATGGGAAAATTCGATCATAAATAACAAACATATAGGCTTATCAGATAGTTGCTTAAAATGTACTATGTTAAGCAAAATAGTCAAGCATATGGACATCAGATGTAGATGTTGAAATGATGATACATACCAGTGGTTCTGAAACTGTTTTTTCTTATTGTACTCCCTGTTCATGGTTAAACGTCTAATATACTCGCACGATTAAATAGGATTTTTGTCATTTTGCTAGTATTTCCTAGAAAGCTAGGGTACCCAAAAAGGTACGTGTACCTCATTTTGAGAACCAGTGATACATACTTTTCTTGCGTACACATAATTAATAAAAACGAAAATCATTCATCTAACATGCCTCTTAATAGTGTTAGGCACATTAGCTAATACAGTCGAACCCCGTTATAGCGAACCCGGTGTATAACGAACTCACGGATATAGCGAACGAAAATTTCGGCCCCGCCGTTTGCCTATTGTACGTAATTTAATTAGTATTGTGTCAGTTTAATGTAATCGATTTTAGTCGATTTAATTCATTAATGATCATTTTTAATACATCATTATTGAATACACATTGCAACTAATGAGTTATACATTTTGTGAACTCTAGCATTTTTCTTAACGGTTTGGATATAGCAAACAAAACCTTTGGTCCCTTGAAGTTCGTTATAACGGGGTTCGACTACAATTCATTGTGTGTATATATATTTGTTTATAACTATTTTTCCCTGAGAAAAAAAATGTCTTTCCCTAGGATTAACCATTTAATCCACATAACTTATAGCGGACTATTGATTAAGATTAGGTTTTTCTCAATAGAAAATAAAAATGGTAACTAGTTTCGAACTTAAATGCTCTGCACCTTGATGAAGCGCTATGTTATTACGAAAACAAGTTATGCAAGGCAACTGGTGGAATCAAGTGGGGCTTAGAAATGCCTTAATATTTCACTAGAATTACCCCTATTCAAATTGGTATGGCAAGGATCAGCTGTCCTCTAGATTAGTTCGAAACTAGTTGCCATTTTTAATGTTTTACTGGGCATTATATAAAAGTGCTTTTACTAATTAATGTGCCATTTTGGTGGCATAAACTGTGGAAGACACATCTCGTCCATACAATATTTTCTTCAATTATATGTAAAATGTAGTGTTCCTCTGCTTTTTCTGCTTCTGACACAGTTGCTTTTGAAAAGTAAATTTTTGTAACACGTACGCTCAATGAGGTGTTTTCGGGGAATACGTAGAGATGTATCGAGCAGTTTACAACAACCAACGTCGCCGTTGGAAATTGTAGATGAAATGATAGAGCAAAGTAACATGAGTGAGGTAGGGAAGTAGATGAAAATTATAAAGCTTATGGATGAATAATAAACGAGAAATTATGCATTGTATTATTAGAGGAAACAAATTACTTTTTAACATGAAAACTGTAAAAAGTGCATTAAAATGGTGTTGAAAAAGTATTGTAAGTTATCAGACATATAAAATCGCATCTTACCAAATTGTTAAAATAAATAATATATATCATAGGTATACTCATGCATAGAGTTTAAATCAACAAAATGCAAAATTTGTCTAACGTGAAACAAATTATAAAAATGAAATTAAGCATTTTTTTAATCAAACACTAAGGTGTAATTTCATGCATCTGAATATATATTTAAATAAAAAGTTGAAAAGTTATTCCGTTTGTCTGTGTGTGTGTTCATTAGGCTTAATATTGCTGATGATTAACCAAGAAAAATGGCCTTTGTTCTTGATGCTCGTGTTGTACGAAATAGATTTCTGCTTCCTACTTCTTAGCCATTAGGAGTAATATTTTAGTTTCGGAACAGAAAAAATCATCTGATAAGAACATCTAGCTTAAGGGGTCAAGGGACCTTCAACCTCGAATTTTTAATTTAAAATTTTTTTACTCTATATAGAGAATGAGAATAATTAATATTCTGTTTTACTACATTGAAGACCCTTAGAGTTTGAAATGGGGATTTTTTGGCAGAATAATGCCTGTTTTTAAAACTTTTTTCAAAATGCTAACATTTTTCAAATATCATTTAAAAACCTTATTATTTTTAATTAAAGTTTACTGTATATATATAAACATAATTGTGCTTTAATTTTCTTTTGTATGAATCTCAAAAGCCATAATATATATATTTTTTAAATCTGCCTGTTATTTTTTTACGTTTTTGTATGTTTTTAATTTATTTCATAGTCTATAAATTTGAAAAATATTTGTGGTATTAAAGAATTCGACCCAGTATTGTCACAAAGACTTCAATTAACAATTCTGATAAATTTGGAAGAAATCTGGCGAAAAGTAATGGAGCATTTTAAGAAATTCTAACAATTTTTAAGAATGGCGAAAAGTAATGGAGCATTTTAAGAAATTCTAACAATTTTTAAGAATTTTTTAAGAAAAACAGGTCTTTTTCTTCTACAAAATACTTATTTGTGAATTCTAAGGGTGTTCAGGGTAGTAAAAAAAGAATATTCAATATTTTCATTATGTATATAGAGTAAAATACTGAAAAAAAAAACGAGGTTAAATGTCCCTTATCCCATAGCCCTCTATCTAACAGAGCAGCAAAAAATCACCAGGGTTGTTCTTTTTACATGAATTTAGAATGGAAATTTGATATAGTGTTCTAGTATAATTTAAGCAATGTAAGACGTTATATATACAAGCTTAAAAAAAGTATTTTTGAAAGCAAATGGCTGATTGCTGAGGGGATATTTTGCCTAGCCCTTATAAATAGATTTTTCAGAAGTCAGAAGACTAGGATATGTTCTCCCATCTCCTACACCCATCTCGTTGGACATTAAACTGAAACCAAAAACATGTTCCTCAGACCATTTCAACTGTGAACAACCAAAACAGTTTTTTAACGTGCTTTTCAATGTGTTTCAAGAATTCTGAGGACATTTAACGCAGGATTACGTTCCTCCATAACGGTCCTCCGGAAAGCAAAATTTCAGACGCTAAAACCGTCCGTCATCGCGAGTTATAATTTTGGCAGCGCACCACAACTAGTCTCTATCGCTTGGGCAAGCAGTAAACAGTTAAACAGAAAAGTACCGAAATGGGTCAAAATTTTGAGATATATACATAACACATACATACATATATACATACAAAAGAGGTAAGCAACGATAAGTAATCCTACATTTATAACCCACGGTAGTTTCGTTAGAAGAGACTATTTTAAAATACCGCGGGAATTCTGCTATAGCCATGTTTTCAATAGGTAATACGCTTTTTTTTTGTAATTATGACTTAATTCATGTAGGCTTTCTATTAAGTTCTTCCTCTACAATGGACTTTCAACGAGTGTTACTTACATAAAACCACTGACATTTGTGCAACAGGAATACACAGCTTCTAAAAATCCAGGATAAAAAATTAATAGTACATTTAAAAATATTTTTTATCGTTTTAAGAAGCTACGAGTCCCTGTTATTTAACGAGATGCAATAGGTCGAATATGTATAGTACACAACTGATGTTTCTGCTGATTCTATAGTTGTTCAATTTGGTTTGAGCTTTCTGACCGGCCACTATTGCACTTCCCGCATCGTGTTAATAACAGTAAAGCTAAGACCTGTGCTTCTCGAATAGGTATGTTGTTGAGCTGAAACATAAAAGAGTTTACTTCAAACTGCTGCCATTATACGGGATGTTTGTGTTTGGTAGACTTCAGCGTTTCAAGTTTCTGGCATTAGGAGCTGAATCCAAACCAGGAAAAACATTTTCCAGCCCATTATACATCTTCCTCAAGATTTCTCCGACTGCAAATGACACTTCCTGAAAGAAAAGTTCCCCAGGCACCCACCATATCTACACCATAAAACATTTACAGGTGATGAACAGGGTTAAACAATTATATTAGATTACTTAGGGACTAAACTTAAAGGACAAATGATTTCTGTTAAAAAAAAAACAAAAAAACTTGCTAAGTTAGTTCATTGTGTCGAAATTTCCCCCATTAACCCAATATACGATAAATACCTGATGGAAACACCATTTTTTTTCATGGATATCAGCAAAATCATTGAGAAATTTAATTTTTTCAAAATCAGCGTCATTTTAGTTACTCTCAATAGTTTCATTATTAAGAGACAATCCTCACGCCATTCGGCGAAATATTTTATCATCAGTTTACGTCAAAAATGGCGATTGCATTTGGCGATTTACCGCGGAGACGTAATGAAGCAATCTAACTGTCGAATGGAAAGAAAAAATAAGTAAATAAATAAAAATCTCTACCGATTATTAGGAACTGTTGACTAACTGATACAGTACTAATATAAATTTTTTGGGGAAAGCAATTTACTTAATTTACTACCATTATTTGTTTTGGTAGGTTATAGTTTAACAAGCTGTTAGAGTGAAGTGGGGTAAGTGAGAACGCGGGCTTAAAACCCTAAAAAATGTAACTTTAAAAAAAATTTCAAGTATACTTTGTAGGAAACTTTTTGCTCTACTGTTATGTATAGTTTTTATTTACAGTAAAAAAAAATTGTAAAATGGAAATTTTCTATGCCTACCAAACCCTTGCATTTTAACTAAGGTACCAAGAGTACTGTAAAAAAAAATCGTAAGTATTTAACCACAACACACAGTTATTTTGAAAATACACTCTTATTCATTAAGGAATGAAGAATACAGATAAAATTTATATAAACTTTTTTTTTGGCAATATTATTTCAGCACTGCAGGATTCTCACTTGCCCCATAAAAAATTTGTGTTGGGGCAAGTGAGAACACGAAGATTGATGCTCCATATACTGAAAAAACCTACCTTTGTGTTATAACAGCCATATAAAGTTTTTTCTTCCCAACATATGTTTTCTAGCTGGAGAAACTTCATAATCAACCACCTTTTGCCATCTCTCTTTAACAGCTGATGATTGTTTTTAATTCCTTAACATTCAAAAATAGTAAATTATGCAACTGAAACTAATTTTTTTTTGTTGATGGTTTGAAGGAGTGAATTGTAATAAACTTGTTTAGACTAACTGTTAGTGAATGTGAGTAGAGTGGACATTACGAGCTGTGTGTGAATATATTGTCACTATTTCTGAGTTGCCTTTTGTACCAGATGATGACTTATTAGTGTTCCTGGAAGAGCCGAGGGCTGGAAGGCGCGGTGAACTAATTTTTTCGTGTCTTTTTGGTCCTACAATATTCAGTAGGGCCTAGGCAAAGGAAAAAAAACTTTTTTTGAACTTTTAACATACATTTGCTACTCTAAAACAAATACAAATATACTTATTTTGTTAATATTCGGACGTTGCTGACACTGCTAACTTGAACAACAAATATCTCTAACGAAAGAATGTAAAATAAATAAATAAATAAATAGCCTTTTGTTCAGCATGAAATATCTATTCTTTCCCTTGCCCTACTTATTTTGTTTTAAGCAACTATGATTTATTGGGACCCGTGTTCTCACTTGCCCCAAGTGCAATGGCAAATGAGAACACAAAACTCAAAAATTTTAAATAGTTACAGCAAAAAAAGTTGTGAATAGATTGTTTTAAAAATAAAACTATAAATTTAGAACATAAACAAAAGTATGTATGCAAATTTTCATACAAACGCAACAACTTGTTAAAAACTTATTTAGATTCAAAGTGGAACTATATGATTTTGCGTTCTCACTTAGCCCACTTCACCCTATAGATTTTCATTAAATTCCTTAAAAACAAAATGGCACAAACATTTGATGTATTTCTTAACATTAAACGCACATTTGATTCTTCGCAACCACCGTATTATTTGACAACCTCCTTTAGAACAATTCAAGTAAAAGGGAATCTGTGAGGTACTAAAATACTAATGAATATCTTTAACATTTTAAACCTGCCTGTGGTAAGGAAATTTTGAATTCGGAATCATTCAACCGTCGATGACATTAAAAATCAAGTCCAGATATTTGAAGTCCTTGAAAATTTATGCAATAAAATATTTGAAACTTTTTCAACTAATTTGAAAAAATGATTAAATACATAGTCTTGTCAATAATAAAAGACTGGTATGACTAGTTCTTAATCAAAAATTATTTAAATAAATTCTGTTTAGAACATACCTGTTTATGTAGTTTTCCTCCCAGAAATATACTGTATATATCCTTTATGTTGACGAGGTTTCAAAAATCATTATTCATATATTTTGAACAGTTTCTAATATATTTTTTTTTCCTCGAATGCGTTACTAACTTGTTTATGTAAATCCGCCGCTTGATTCTTTGTAAAACTCTTCAATGATGCCATTCACAAGTTGGGTATATAAAAACTGATCGCCGATTTCTAAAAAAGGGAATATGATTCAAACTTAGCGCCAAATATTTACGGAACATCGAGAAAAGTTTCTTGGCTGTTTCTTTTGCTATTGTTTTGTTTTTCTAAGCGTCAATACCCATTTTCAAAGCCTAGATAACTCGAGTAGAATTACAGTAAATTTTTAAGATAAGATTTTACTTTGAAAACTTTTTAATGAGTTTTGAGGTTTGCCTTCAATTTTCTGGGTATTATTATTATTATTTTTCTAAAACACTTTCCTATCGATAGACCTATGCTTCATCATCACTGAAATTCATGCGAAACTATTCAACAAACTGTTCGGCGATCATTTACAAAATTCGACAGATAAAAATGGTTTATAACACGATTAACTGAATTTATAAGAATGATAATAACAGGTGTCGATACGAAATTCAAAAATATATTATACTAGGGGTTTCCTCTAGGCTCGCTCCTCTGTTACGGCTAATAGCGAGATACATAGTGGTGATTCTCGGGCAATGTAACAGCTTCCATCCATTTACTGTTGTCACCCTTAATCGAAGGGCGTTTCATCACTGTTGAATTATCAGCTTTAAAATTCAATTAAAAATCGAAATTTTAAGATAGAGACTTGAAATGAGGTTTATATGAATAAGAAAGCTTTCAGCTTCCAGATGATGTAAATATTTTCTTTGTAAGATAAAAACTCGAGGAGCATCGATATTACATCCGCATAGGGGACGATATTTCTTGAAAAACTGTGTTTCCTTTTTTGATAAAAATATTAGTGTTTTAAAATATTTTAAACAAATGAGGTCTAGTTTGAAAGAGAAATGTCTGTAGTCTTAGATTGTAAAAAGATCAAACTTATACGATCATTTTTTGCCGAGTTATCGTAATCTGAAGATGAAAAAGTCAGTATTTTCCCACAAAACATAAAATAATAATAATAATAAAAAACTTAAAGTCCGACGAAGATGAGACATGTCTAACTTTGGTCCCCCCCCCCCATTTTTCTGCATCCATTGGTATCGCTCTCGACCCCATACCCCCCGCGGTTTCGGAGGAGATAACGTGACAAGCTTTTGACAGCGGCAGCGGAAGTTACTTTTTTTTAGAATAGAGAGAAACAGTTCTTTGTTTATGCCACTGTTCGATTTAAATTTTTCTATCAAATTACCAGTTTTATAATCTGCTCCCTGTAATCAAACAGGCTTAATCCTAGCTGACTCATTATAAAAATTTCATTACATGAACTGTTTAAAATAGATTTTCAAGAAAATGAAACCTTAGATTAATAATGGACTGGTGGCACTTAGTATTTTCCTTTTAGATTCCCAAGGCTTTAAAATTTACCAAATTTGTACAAATCAGAACTCAACATGTTCTTATTGTTTTCAAAGTTCCCCATTCTTTTACAATCTTTTAAGTTAAATAATTAACAACTTTCTTTAACAGCTAGCCATGCACCAGCTCAGTTAGTCATGTTCTAATAATCTAAACATTTATATTGATCATTTTATCTTCCACTTGTCTTCTTTCTAGCTCCAACAAACCAAAACATACAGATAAATTATTTCCTTTATAAAAATAAGAACTTTTTGTGGTCTAACAAATAGATCTTAATAGAAAGAAAGTATATACTTAGGTGAGAAATCTTCTCCCCTCAAGAACTAGGATTATATATAAAAAATTCCTATCTTGCAGATAAAACTGATAGTTTACTAAAAACTAGTCCAGAAACAGATTCTGTTTCAGCTGTTGGTACACACATTAAATAATTTGTGCCATAGTGGATAAATAAATTATTACATAGATTCTGTGTGCACCATGTCAGACCTTATTGGTGTAATCTGAACTCTTGTCAGTCACCAATCAAGGCGATCGTACTGTAACCCTTCTGTGCCTTAGAGGTGAGGTTTTTTGTTGTACGCAGACGAGTCTGCAAGCTCAGTTCCGATATCGCTGGGATTCAACATCATACCATAGAATAAAATTTCGCTTTTTTTACAGTCCACAAATTTAATCTTATATAAAATATTACTCTACAGATTCGCAAGTTAGGAAATGAGTTTTAGGAGTATCTAGCAAGAAGGAACATACGCCACTTCCTCTGCTCGAAAAGAATAAAATTGGAACTGGGAATTTCAAAGCTAAATATAAAAGAGCCAAACTAGAATTCTGAAGGTAAACAGCAAATTTCAATTGAAATGCCACTGCAGGAGGTATTTCTCCCTTCAAAGCTAGGTGATAGATTAGTGATTGCTTAAGTAGTAATTTCAGGCTTTATGAAAACAGTGAGATGCATTTGCTGTTGCCACGGTTTTCAAGTGTTAAGTATAAACTTTTATCTTCAAGGAATATCTTCTCCTAAATATAGCAGTACTGTAATTAAAATATATATATATATATATATATATATATATATATATATATATATAAAGAGAGAGAGAGAGAGACTGTTTACTTTGAAAGTGGTGCAAGTCCATTTTTTGTTGTTTTGAGAAAATTTCCACTTTAATTAATTGCTACAAAATTTCTTTTATTGGCCAATTTTAAATTGAACTAAGTATTGGCATTTTTGAAGATATTAAATATTAACTAGTGATAAATAAAAAATGTACACTAAATTAATCACAAATTATGTGATATATCTTTTTTTTTTTTTTTCCAATAGACTTGCACCACTTTCAAAATAAATTGTCCTTATATATAAATCAAATGAAAAGCAGCAAAACAAACAACTCGGAATAAAGCAAAAAAAAACAATGGTTTCAGTTTAAGAAAATGCATTGTGAACTGAAACCCAACATAAATGTATATCATTGAATCAGTAACTGTATGGCATTTACACAGTAATTGAGAAACAAGAAAAGGGATTTTCAATCATCCATACATCATCTTCAGTAGAGGATATATAAGAAAATTAAACGTTCTAATGCTCATCTAGTGTTAAGCCTAGTGGTTAATGATTTAATAATACACATAAATATATACTTACTTTAAATAAGTGTATTTATGTACAGTGGAAATATAGATATCGCAATAGTTACAAAAAATTTCTGTATGATGAAATGAAATAAGGGGATATAAAAATTAAAACTATTAACTGGTGACAATCCAAATATAAAGAAAGAAAAAATGTACATTGTTATATCTGTACGTCAGAGGTAAACAATCATAAGTGAATTTTCTTCATTTTTGACATTTTTATTGTAAGTGACTCCTTTTGGATGGAGCTTCTTCGAGGAAAACTGTCCTACATGCAAAACAAGATGGTGGGTGAAATACAGACTTATAAACTATTGCATAAGTCTTGATGAGAGGTAAACCATCACAAAGCTCTCCTGAAAAATGGGAAAATTCACTGAAGAAAATTCACTTATGGTGGTTTACCTCTGACATACAGATCTATGTGTGTGTGTATATATATAATGCTTCTATGTATGCATGTATATAAGCATAGTAAAAAGGGAACATCCTGCAGAACCCACAAGAATCATATTGCAAGATGTAGAATTTCATTCCAAGATGCCTATACTCATATGGAAGCAAGGAGAAAATGAATTTAAGAGGATGTCTGAAACTGCTCATTGTCTTTTATAAGCCCTGATATTGACTAAAGCATATGCTTATGATATTTAGAATGAATGGCTGTGAAAGATAATCTAGCTTTCCAGCTTCACTTCTAATCATGACATATTACAGATTAACTACGGGCTAACATATTTATTTCATTATACTATAATCAATTCATCTGTTTGCTTTCTTACTGAGAGTACATTTTGAAAGTTTATGTAGATTCGGTCTTGTGAGATTTTGCCAAGAATGATAGTGATTCAAAACATTCACAAAGAATAAAGCAAAAATTCAGTCATTTTTAAAAGATAATAATTTATTGAATAAAATCAAAATCATAAAATGGAATCACATTTTAAAAGTATGATAAAGAAAAACTTGTTTTGTTTTTTAACAAGATTTAGTATAACATGTTTATTTATGTATGGCAACAAGAATGCATAGTCAGTATTCAACAAATTGTTTGGTACTAGTAATGTAGAGATAAACATCATAAATAAATTTTATAAAAATCTCTCAAAGAAAACATGTACTGTGCTAAGGTATAGTATTTTCAAGTTTTCTTCATATAAAAATTAAAAAATTTCTAATTAGAAAAGAATGTTCAAATGAAAAAGTGAATTTCATAATATAAATAAATAACAAGTTGTATAAAATGTGGATAAATTTATGTTTATCTACAAATCATGGTGATTACATCACACAAGTGACTGGTCAAGTAAGAAGTGCATATTCTTTACTGCAGAAGAACCTGTAAAATGGTCCTGAGACTGATTTTTGAAATCATACAACAAAGTCATCACATATACTCATAGAATATTTACATATCAACTAAGTACATAAACTAACATGGTGTTACATGAAATAGACCCATTTTCAATGCAGACTAGACATCTGGTTTAGGTATAAAACGATTGCACCATTTTTGTAATCCAAAACATAAGAAAATTTTCACCTTTGAACAACATTGATCAAGTCCCTAATTGTGCTATGGATTTCTGTTAAAAGTTTGACATCACTGGAGCATTTGCTAGAGTATGAGTGGAAATGCTCCTTTTGCTTTTCTAGTGTAGAAATGAGCTCGCAAAAATGGAACTGTTCTTGTGCTGGTATGTTGGCAGTGTGATTCTCACAAGTCGAACACAGGAGATTGATTTTCTCTGACAGCTGGTTCACTTTCAAGCCATTGCTATGAGAGGAGTTTTTTAACCGCCCAATGATTTCTTCTATGCTTTTGTAGATTTCCATAATGGAATGCTTGCAGTCAGAATTCTCTGGACGAATTGTTTCGATCTTGTTAATATTTTGTGTGGTATTATCATGAGGAGAGAGTTTGTTGTTAACTTTGCGATCAAAAGATGGGGGGGAATTACTTTTTTGAACTTTTGAAGTAGGGCTCCTCATCTGATCTTCCTCGAAACATAATTCCTCTGGTGGGGGGGGAGGAGGAAAAAGTAGGTTATCATTTTCTTCCTGAACATTATTTATGTCAGTTAAGTAAGCATCTGGACTATCTTTTTCATTTGAAACATCATTAGCAGATTTTTTATTCTTACCATGTTTTCTCATTTGTTCGTTACATGCCTCTTCATCTGGAAGATCTGGACTCCCATTACCATCTGAGTTGTTTGCGACTTTATCATAAATAGCAAACTCTTTTTCAAAAAGCTTTTTAAATGTCTTAACACTACCAGAACTATGCCTTCGATCAGTCCCCTCCTTTTTAATAAATGCAGGTTTATCATTCATGAAAGCATCACTTTTGCTACGCTCATGTTTAACCTCATCACCGTCGATATTGTCGACAGAGGAATTTTTGACCAAAGTATTCTTAGTAACTTTATTTTTTTTAGTTTTTGCTTTGTTAGTATTCATAGCACCATTTTCATCATCACAGTTCTCGACTTTTAGTTTAGATAAATGCGAAGCACACTCATCTTCATCAAAACCAACATTTTGGAAACCCTCAGGAGCTGGTATGACAACCTCAGAACCTAAGACAGCTGACTGTGAAGTGAGTTCCAGCTCACTTGAAACATCTGGTGGGAGAACAGAGGCAATTTTATCAATTTCCTCCAGAGAGCTCAATGAACCTTCACTTTCTGTGAATATATTTTCATCCGACAGATCTGTGACTGGAGCAAGCTTTGAATTGCACTGGCTTCTTCCAAAATGACTGGATCTCATTTTAACATTGTTTCCAATGTTATTACAGTCTAAAGCTTTATTTTGACTAAACAATACTTTGGAACTATCAATTTTTGAAACCTGTGCATGACTTATTGCTGGTTTATTAAAAGTCCTCTTCTTCAAATTGCGCTTGTGCAAATCTCTATCCAGCCTGTCTGACTCAAATACTAATGTACTGTTGGCTATACAGTTATTGGTAACAACATTCTCCCAAGATGCATGATGAGTGGTATTATTTACAAAAATATTAGAAACATTACCTAATAGCTCCATGGGTTCTCGAATGCAAGTTAAGCTTTCTGATTTCTTTTCAGCTTTTTTATTCTGAAAAAAGCGATCAGATAATATAGGCTTTCGTGCTCTTAGATGATGAGATTCAGTAATAGAAAATGTTTCCAAAACATCATTCATTTTGTTGTGGGTAAGATCTGATTTTTGCCTTAAAAAAAACCTATGAGAATTTCTAATTGACTGATTTTCTAATCCATACCGCATCCCAGCCAAATGCCTTGAACTTGAGATTTCTAAGCGACTCAAGTTTGTCACAGAACCTGTAACTCTGTGATCAACATGAACCTCTTCGCTTATTTCTCTGAGGCATTCAAGTTCACCTTCCATAACAGTTTCTGGGGGACAGGCTGTGCCTTCATGTAACCCATGTTGGCGTAATGAATCTAGATAAGCTCCAATTCGAGCACCTTTAGGCAAAGTTCCATATCGACTGATAGCTTTTTTCACATTCTGAACTTCAAGAGCTGCTACTCTTACCTTCTTTGTTTCATTCTTTTTGCTGTTGTGATTATCTTTAGACTTTTGAGGAACTAAAGAGTTCTGAGATCTGTTCTTCTTAGATTTTTTCATCTGAATGGAAGATGCATCAGATGAAGAAGCTGCAACCCCAGAATCTTCTTTTTCTGAAATTCTTTCATGGGAATTGATGTCTGGAATCTTATTGCATCCTGGATATTCTTCAGCACCAGACTCAAACTTCATGTCTGGAGATTCCTTAAAAAACAAGCCATCTTCAACAGTATCTAATCCATCAGGATAAGAATTTTCTTTGAAGGAGCTTGTTCGTTTAGGAGGTGGTGCAGGCATGTGTTTGTATCGAGGGCTTGAACGGCTTAACTGTACAAATACTGATTTCACAGCAAAAATTCCTTGACTTTCAGATGCCATGTTATCTAAATAAAAGATATAAATTTATCTTTAATATGAGATTAAATAATTATACAATTAATGAAAACTACTACAGGTTAAAACTGAAATCTTAACTTGTATTAAGTGTCACACATATATATATATATATCTACTCTTAGAACTCATGATCTTGTTTTGAATGAAATTTCTTTTTTTAGAATTTTGACACTGAAATAAACTGATAAAGTTATTATAAATCAATCCAGAATATTTTAAAGACAAATTTTAATTCTTTGTCTATCATTCAGATTTTTTATAGATTAAAAAAAAAATTAATGCTATAAGTTACTTCATTTTCCTCTACATTTAGAAGTAATTTAATGCTGCTCAAGTACCAAACGTTATTTAGATTGAAAAATACACTTTTGTGTAAATATCATGTCTACTATAATTAATATTGAATAC
Organism: Dolomedes plantarius; assembly: GCA_907164885.2. Taxonomy (NCBI): domain Eukaryota; kingdom Metazoa; phylum Arthropoda; class Arachnida; order Araneae; family Dolomedidae; genus Dolomedes; species Dolomedes plantarius. The sequence continues at coordinate 85,434,021 of OU015500.1, read as the reverse complement.
ATGAATAACAAAACTATTATACTTCTTTTGGCCTAACTATACTTAGGTTAGTATTAATGAATTGATAATAACAATGAACAACAAAAAGAAATTTAAGTTATACCTTTGTTTTTTCTTTTTAATCAAGATTTATATCTCTAATTTTTAATAAACCTGACTTGTACACAAATACATAAAATACTTTGTTTATGTATTTGTGTATCCTACATCTTCCTACATCTGAACATCTATGACTTCAGCCAAATGAAATAATTTTAGTGTCAATACAGACGATCCTTAACTAACAATTAATCAAACTTTGATTTTTTTTCTTTTAATCTTGGTGCAAGAGTGACAAATATTTAGTAAAAAATGTACTATTAATACTGCATTTTGATCTTCTCAAGAGCTACCTGTATGAGGTATGACATTCTCTAACCCTCATACAGCAATTAATTTAATGCCTCAAACATTGTTTAGGCTCAACATACTTACAGTTGTGCATGTTTAAAAAAGAGTACCCATACAACCATTCTGTTTTTCAATATTCAATAAATTATGTGAGATATTCAACATTTTATTATAAAATACTATGTGATAAGGGACTTTCTCTAACAGTAGCTCATGCTCTAACATGCAATATCTTTAACACACTTAAGGTGCATTACATTAAACTACAATTAGAGGCATCAAATGCATTTTTAACTTACAAGGTTGTTTGCATATAATTTAATCAAGAAGTATTTACATGCATTATATTATAAGTATTTACAAAAGCAATATGAGTACATATTGTTTACAACAACCACATAAAAGGATCCACAAATAGAGAGAAGGTTAAAAATTATTTCACAGGATAAAAATTTAGAAATAATTTTTAGTTTTTTCCTCTATAAAAAGAACACCAGTATGACACAGAATTTCTGATTAAGTTCTAAACATTATTTGAATAAAACTTATGACTATCATAATTATTTAAGTGTTTTAAGACAAAATTTATGCCACTCACTGAACATTTTAAACTTTTTTTAAAAATATTAACAACGTAGGTTAAATATCATCTAAAAAACAATTGTTATTAATTTAAAACTTCATGTTTACTACAACTATAATAGTTATCTTTCTGAATAATATTATTAAAGAAATATAAAATTGAACTGATTAATTATGATGCATAGAAAAATCGGTAGCAACTTTTCATTAAACTGTTTTTGATAAAGCAAATGTTTTCCCCTAAAAGTAAGTTTTTTTAAAATTAAAAATTTTTTTTTTTTTTAACAGAACTTGCATATTAAATAAAAGCTCGCAATCAAAAAACAAACAGGAAAAATATTGTAGATTTTAATAAAATATAATTTAAGTTTTCTAAAGTCTTACCTACCCTTTCCCAAATAAAATGGTTCTAAGATGCATTTTATTATTTTTTTAAACATATAAATAGCACTTCCTTCCTTTTTTTTTAATTTCGTCTTATGGAGATGTATGAAGGGATTCTTCTCTAATTACAAAGCTTAAAATATAGTTGCCAGGAGATAACACTTTGCTATGTAATCTTTTAAGACAGAAATGCAGGGCTAAAATGATATCTGACTGATTACTACAAGAAGGTTTTACACTCCTGGTAGAGAATTTTGCCTTTTTATCAATATAAATAAATAAATACACACTGTGCATTTTTAAAAATCTAGTTTACAGTAGTTGAGGAATTTAAAAAAAAAATTACAATATGCTTTAATTTTTATCCTTCATTTCAATATTTATTTCAAAAGTATAACAAAAATCAAACAATGAAGTATATTTATTTTATAACAGAAGATAAAATCAAAACACTGGATAACAGTTAAGTAAACAGCTAAAATTCCTAAAAACCATCTATGGTATGGAATGGTATGTATTTAAATACCTATTAATATTAAAATATGCTGCAAATTTTGCTAACAAACTGAAAAATATTTTTATGAAAAATATATATGAAAAATATTTATCAGTACCTGTCAGATATATAAAGTGATTTTTTTTTAAATAAAATGAATGTATCATAACTAAAAAAAATACAGATGGTATTAATGTCTATAAATTTAATACTTATAGCCCAATCTTTTAATCTTTAACTGTGATCTATAGTACAATATAAAAGCCCATCGTGTTTAACATAAAAGTACAAATATTTAAATTATCACAAATTAATTGGTACATAAAAAAATATTAGGTTGTGTAGAGCTCAAGCAATTAAGATATGATTTTTTCCCTATGGAATAATAATAAATAGTGTAGAGCAGTGGTTTCTGAGCTGCTATTTGTGGTTTCTGAGCAGTGGTTTCTGAGCTGCTATTTTTCTCAGAATCATATTTTTTAGCACAAATCTCTTCTGTTATCATGATATCTGACATAATAATGCATATAATTTGATGAAATTTTCAGGACATGTTTTAAGATGCTAGTGTTAATGAAATGACCTACAATAATTGATGTATAATAGTTTTTTAATTGGGTCTGTTTTTATAAGGAAAGGAATGACGAATCAGGAAAAATTTTCATATTGGAACATAAAATTATCTGTATTATTTTTGCATTTTAAAATGTCTCTTAGATTGTAGGTCATTTTGAAGATAACTGTCATATGTATCATGTGTGAGAAGAAAATTAAGATAGTAGCATTAGAATTTTGTGTAGAGTGATAGGCATTTTAGCTAAATTTCATTAAAAATTACTTCAAATTGACCAATTGATAAAAAAATATGCTATTTGCATGTAAGTTTTTGCTCATTTTTTAATTAAGTGCTATTTTATCATAAAAGACCAAAAAAGTCTAAAAAAAAGGGATTTTTTCAAAAAATTGACTCTGAACATAAGCAGTCACCTTGCATAAATTTCAAACAAAACAGCCTCCTAGATTTTCGGTAATATGTATCCAGCTTTTTTGCAAAACCCATGTAGTTTCTCATTCCTTTTCCAAACTAAAGTATTATCTGTATTTACTCTAAGGTTACTCACATTGTATGGTGATTTGCAAGACAAGTTTCCCCACTGGGTCAGATTCAAATCCTAGCTTAGACACTGGAGATTCAAGCACAATCTCCCACAAGAAGAAATGTTGGTTTACTTACTGGTAGCTTCAATAATAAAGTTGTTATTCCCCCCCCCCCCCTATGTCGAGAGACAGTCAAGAGACCATAGCTTTCCTCTAGCAGCCCAATACAGAGTAGCTCTGTTTTTCCAGCTGTCAGTAGTCTATATATATAAAACAGTTCCGTAACTAACTGACTGACTGACAGATAACACACAGACCAAACCGCTGGACTTAAAGGGCTGAAATTTTGCATGGTGATTCTTCTTATAGTGTAGGGGTGCACTAAGAAAGATTTTTGAAAAATTCATCCTAGATTTTTTAAATTAAATTTTTAAGCTGTTTTTGTAACTTTTTAAAAGTTTGCATTTAAAATAATAACCTGAGGGTTCTAAAATTTATATCACGAGAAAGATCCTAAAAATTCCTTTAAAATGAAATTTTTTTTAATCTTTACCTCCATTTTCAGATTTTTTTGGTGAATTTTTAAAGATTAATTTTTAGAATTTAATTTATTAAATGCTGATCACGTGGTTTCTTTTCTTTTTGTGTCACATGCATAACAACAAAATAAATTAACAAAAAAATGTATATTTTTTATTTTTTCTAAAGCGGCAGACAACTGGACATTATCCCAAAAAAATATTAAAATACAGTAAAAGAAATGTTCCTCAAACTGTACTATAATATTCTTTAGTATGTTCTTTTAGATTAAATTTCAATATTTTCTTCTACATTTTGTTTATAAAAATATCCGTTATGATTTTTTTATAAACATATTTTTTTGTTTTCTTTTGGCATTAAATGCATACATTGACTGTTGTATTTAATTTGAATGTACTCCGTAGCGAAGCACGGGTATTCAGCTAGTAAATCTATAGTCCTTTAAGAAGGTGCACATCATAAGATGATTACAATTCATAATGTCTCCAGATGAACAAAGAGGACAGTCAGGAGAGTTTATCAAACCAATGCAGTAAAGGTAGCAAAATAAAAAGTCATGTGAAGTGGCGATTCGAAAATTAGCAGTGAAAATATGTTGAGGCAGATTCATTGGAATAGAATTCTTCAGTAGTTGGCTCCAAATCTTTCCCCTAGCTGCTATATTGTGGAAATTTCAATAATAAAGTAGCAAAGGAAAATTGTGGCATATATAAGCAAATGTCCTCAGGACAGGAAAATGTTAGGAATCATAAATTTCTGTTCTATACGTATCTAACAATTTCCTAATAACCACCAGATGGCACTGGGAATAGGCTCTGTGTGGCTGTGTCTATTTTGTTCATACACACTTCCTTATTTTTCTCTGAAGTAACCAGTTGTATTAATGTCGTCCGTAGTAGTAATTGTATAAGTTTTGTTTATGTATATTAAAATCATTTAAAGTTTAATGAAGGTTTTAATTTGACTACTAAATTACTTAGTGGCATTAGATGCTACAAGGAACATTTCTCCGACCAAAGAACTCTGTGCATCAACAGATATCATTGACAATAAGTAAACGTCGGTAAGTAAACTTTCACTACCATCTTTGCACGGAAGTTCAAATTTGGAAGAAATAAAAATTGCAACAGAAAGAGCCTATTACATTGGAAAACACACACACTTACACATATATATTCCCAGTTTTCACTCATTTTGTTATTTCAAAATATAAAAATCAGAAAAAAATATATTTTCTATCATGTATCTTTCATGTAGCTAGAAAAATATATTTTCTAGCTACATGCTTTGTGTAGTAGTTAGTTATTATTATCATGACACTGCTTATACATTTTCAGAATTGCGTGAAGAATTCTTTGGTTTTTACAAATCATTTGGTAAACAATACTAATGTCTGCATTTGAGCTCCAAATTGCTAACATGCCATAACTTATATACACACAAAAACTTGAATAAATAAAACTCTAGGACATACTATCGTAAAAGAATCTTTTTGAATACAGTCATCTTTTTCACTGTCTAATAAGCTATGTCTAATAAACTGTCTAATAAACTACAGTAAAAAAAATCCTTGATTTTTTAAAAATTATATTACCGTAAAGCTTAAATTCTATTGTTATTTCATTTATATTGCAAATATTTGGGCATTCATGAACATTTATAAAATAAAAATCTAACAAAGAGCTATCATAAATAATCAGTACATGACTGTATAATTCAAATGATTTATAAAGGCAGACATGAATCCTTGAAATGATAATTAAAACAGTAAAACTGATATGTAACTACACAAAACATATATTGATCTATCAAGTTGATAAAACACTTTCAAGAACATGGATAAAGAAAGAGACAAAATTTGTGCTCACTAACCCATTTCTGAGCCCATATTCTGTCCTTTATCATTGAACGAATGTGATTTGGAAGATGACACACTACCAGACTTGCACAGACCAGATGGTGCTTTTTTTTCAAGCTGTTTCTCTACCTCTGAAAAAAAAATTTAACATTATATGTCATAAACTTACTATGTTAAGGCTGCTATGTACTAAGAAAAAAAATCGTATTTCCCTTTTCCTCTTCTTGCAGACTCTAATGGTGGGAGGAGTCCAGTTGACAGTTAGAGAATTCCAGCCCCCTTAGGACTGACATTTTGAGGGATTGTAATGGCTCTTTCTCTATAGGGGGGTTAAGTGCTGCCCCCCAATTTTTTATTTAAAATATATTTTTGTCAACTATTATTTACAGGTACATAAATGCTGATAATCAAATAAAATTGGTATTGTCAGATAGCCTGAACTTTTCTGCAAAGCGCTACAGGATTCATTTTATAAATTTCGTCCACTGAAGGAATTTATGAGTGTTTAAAACACACTATACCAGATTTTCCCCCGAATAATTTACATTTTAAAATATTAATTGCATTTTTTTTTAAAAACGAAAAATGTACACAAATGTAAAATTTCTTTCTCTATGACGGAGTACAATTTTTTTTTTTAAATCTTTGAATCCAAGTCGGCAATCCATGGACAAATTTTCTCCATAGGTTAACATTGAGGTGAGCAAATCCAATGGGGTTAGTACATAGCAGCCTTAACAGGAAAATGTTAACCCAGTTTAGGTTTTCTATCTTTAGATTTATTGTTATAAAGCAAAAGTGTCATTTGATAATTTAATGTATTTTATAGCATTTTATTGTTCCTCACAGTCCAATCATACTGGAATTGCAAAAATGCAGAAGAGGTGAAACAAACTTAACAAGCTGATTTAGCTAATTTGGGGTCTGAAGAAAACCCAGATTTTCGTGTGCTCCTATATATGATGAGGGGATTCTATTTCATCCCTGGCCAGAAGATGGCTGAATGGCTAGGGCGCTGGAATTCGATACCAGAGTCTGTGGGTTTGAGTCACACTCAGGGCCTGATTTAGGAAATTCTTGACTGTAGGCACAACTCGGGATGGGGGCCCCCTAACACTGATTTGGGCATAACATTTCCAAAATTGACAAACAAAAAAAATTAATTATGAATCATTGTGAAAGTACCATTTTACCAAGAATTGGCTATTTGAAGCATAGAAGCATTATCAAATAACAAAAAGCAATACAACATATTAACTTCATCATTAAAACACCGATACAATGCAACCAGAAAAACTTAACCTCTTATATACACTATAATATACATATGAACTATACACATAACCATACATAAATGATGAACCAATCAATCAAATTTGAAAGGATATAAAAAAAATTGCTATTAAAAAAGGTAAAATTTAAAAAAAATTGAATTGGGAATTTTTTTTTCTTTTGAAACAAAAATTTTTTGGGGGATCCCAATATTTGGGGACCCCTAGGCCCGAGCCTAATGGAAAATCAGGGCCTGGTCCCACTCTTAGCATGGATGTTTGTAACCACTCAGAATCAACTTTAAGCAGTAGGTACCAATCTAATGAGCCCTTGTGTAGCAAAAATTGACCGTAGTGCACAAAACCAAACCAATCATCCCACCTACCAAAACAAAAATATTTTCTTCGAACAGGGTCTCACTGAGATCCTTTGACCGTAAATTCAGGCCCTATTAAAGAATTTTTAAAACTACTTTTACCTTTTTAAAGCTGTACAACTAATCATATTTCGAACAATTTGCTTAATTTTCAACTAAAACAAAAATTATCACATCCACTTCTTTCCCCTATATTTCAGTGATTAATTATGCCAGTCATCATTGCATTTAGCAAAATTTTTGTTAATAACTGATTAAAGTTACAGTTTAAGTTTACATATCAGTTACCAAATATTAATAACATAAAAATACTATACATGACAAAAGTGGAGATATTCTCAAAAGAATTCAGATTATAGAATTTGAAGAAGGTATTCCATTGCAATGCATATAATTATAACACCTAGTATATTAATAAATTGTCCTATTAAACTCATTTCAACACTCTTTCAACTGAAAATTAACAATATGAAGTACTAAGTAAATAACTATTAAAAGAATGAAAATTTAAAAATAATAATAATACAGATTTGTAACTTCAAAATTTTAATGCTTTCAACTGGAGGACCATAAACCACAGCAGCAAATGTTTGAATTTCTAAGAACGATTATAGAAATTAAAATTTTTCTATAATTAGACCTCTTTTAAAGCCCTTAAAGCAATTTTGAAAATAAAAACCTATATAAGGCCCAAAGGAACCTTTTCATAATATACTGTCAATCTCAGTTGTAATAAAAAATGAAATATTGTAACAACCACAGCAAATATTGGAGGAACATTACATAAAGGCACATTATTTAACATCATTGATTGGAATACATAAATTTTGCATAAAAAATATCGAAATTTCTCAAAAAAAGAAATTACAATATAAAAAATTTCACATTTATTCTCAAATATATATATATGTGTAAATTCAAAAATTTTGCATTTATTTTTAAAAATCCCAATTTTACTTGGTTAGGTAAGTATAAAAATTCTTAGTTAAAAGCTAACATTATAGTAGTCTCCACATTCTCTTCCTTAAGTTTTTAGTCATTAAGCAACAAAAAAAATTTGAGAGCAAATTTTGTGAGTAGGATATCTCAGTTAAAGACCGTGAATGGTTTTAGATATGAAATTATGTTAATAAATTATTACTACAGTTACCAAATTGCACTTAAAAAGCCATTTATCACCAAGTTTTTGCTGAAAAGCAGTAAAATTTTTTCTCATATTTATTCGCTCAAATCGGCAAATTTTGCATTTTTTCACATCTATTTCATAAATACAAAAATTATGTATCCGTTATCATTGCACTAATTTCTATGAAATCTCTGATAGTTCATTTATTTCAAATTTTCAGCAATCAAGTAATTAATGATTTAATTCACTAGGGGCTTTGCCCCTAGGCTCGCTTAGCTCGCTCCTTTGATAGGGCTAATAGCGAGATACATAGGGGTGATTCTCGGGCACTGTAACAGCTTCCATCCATTTACTGTTGTCACCCTTATGTGAAGGGCTTTTAATCACTGTTGAGTTATCAGCTTTAAAATTCAATTAAAAATCGAAATTTTAAGATAGAGACTTGAAATGAGGTTTATATGAATAAGAAAGCTTTCAGCTTCCAGATGATGTAAATATTTTCTTTGTAAGATAAAAACTCGAGGAGCATCAATATTACACCCACATATGGGACGATACTTCTTGAAAAACTGTGGTTCATTTTTTGATGAAAATATTGGTCTGTTTTAAATTATTTTTAAACAAATGAGGTCTAGTTTGAAAGAGAAATGTCTGTAGTCTTAGACTGTAAAAAGATCAAAATTGTACGATCATTTTTTGGCGAGTTATCGTAATCTGAAGATGAAAAAGTCAATATTTTCCCACAAAACATATAAAAAAAAAACCTAAGTCCGACGAAGATGAGACATGTCTTACTTTGGTCCCCCCATTTTTCTGCATCCATTGATATTGCTCTCGACCCTATACCCCCAGCGGTTTCGGAGGAGATAGCATGACAAGCATTTGACAGTGGCAGCAGCGGAAGTTACTTTTTTTTAGAATAGAGAGAAACCAAAAAAATCCAATAGTTTTTCAAATTGGAATTTTTCAAAAGACTTAAAATAAAAGTCACAGGTAAAAATTTTATATAAAATACATTTAATAAAGGGCCCGAGGTAGCCTATTGGTAGCACGTCCTTATTTACAGAGCAAAATTAAAAAGGATTTTTAAAGATTTTTTCCTCACATAAAAGTATGACAAAAATTTGTACATTAGCTAAAATACAGATCTTTTGTAAATATAGACATCTTTATGTCTTATAAGTTTAAAGTTTCATTGTTATTTGATAATTATTTAGTCAAGTGTCTTAATTTTAAAAAAAGCTATTCATATTTTTTTTTAAACTCAAATATTCCTTAAATTTTATTGCAGGTATGAAAGATGAATTTTCATGCATATAAAAGAATTAATATTCAAATATCACTATCAGATTTTATTCCTAATCTTACTAGTATGATAGCTTCTTAATATGTGCTGGAAAATTATCAAGGTGAAGAATATTTACAGGTGTTCTTCAACATAATACATAGAAAACTAGTATGAAAACTATAGATATTCATTCTATGATAGTAAAAATAGATGTGATATTTTCCCCAAAATTCGAATTTTGCATCAGTTATAGTCCTATTGTTAGTTGAATGAAATATATACAATGCAAAATATAAACAAATGATTTTTCATTAGTAGAAATTCAAGTATTTTACTCTATAATTAGTTATTTTTTTTTTCTGTTTAGCAAGTACATTGTAAACATTAAAAGCAAACTGAATGTTATTAACTAATTTTTCAAGGTTTTGAATATTTTTTTTAATTTTCTTAGAAACAAAACAGAACTATAACATATATTTTAAATTCACTTTACATAAATTGTACTACTGGTATACAAAGATTACATTACAATGCAATAAAACAGTAGTAAAACTGGCAAAATTCAAGATTTTGAGTATTTTTTTTTTTTTTTTAGTTTTTTATAGAACCGAAACAGAACTAGGACATATATTTTAAATTCACTTTACATAAATTGCATTACTGGTATACAAAGATTACATTATAATGCAATAAAACAGTAGTAAAACTGGCAGACTTCAAGATTTTGAGTATTTTTTTTAGTTTTCTTAGAAATGAAACAGAACTATGACATATACTTTAAATTCATTTTGCATAAATTGTACTACTGGTATACAAAGATTACATTACAATGCAATAAAACAGTAGTAAAACTGGCAGACTTCAAGATTTTGAGTATTTTTTTAGTTTTCTTAGAAACGAAACAGAACTATGACATATATTTTAAATTCACTTTGCATAAATTATACTACTGGTATACAAAGATTACATTATAATGCAATAAAACAGTAGTAAAACTGGCAAACTTCAAGATTTTGAGTATTTTTTTTAGTTTTCTTGGAAACGAAACAGAACTATAATATATATTTTAAATTCACTTTACATAAATTGTATTTCTGGTATACAAAGATTACATTACAATGCAATAAAACAGTACTAAAACTGAAGCAAGTTTCTAGACTACACAATTAGGATTATTGTAACACAGACAACCAAAGACATTTTGACTTTAAGACAGTCATTGACCAGTTATGCAAGTAATAAAATGTTACATGCACAAATGTTATATGTACAATAAGAGTATGCTTTGTGAAAATGTCTATTTTCATCATTGCACAAATTTTAAAGCACAAATCTACGATTTTCACTCAACTTGATATGCAATAAATTAGTTATTTAAAAAAGGGAACATAAAGTAGTATATAAATGTTTATAGAAATTGAAAATTTACATAAGTACCAAAAAATATATCTTTACCTTCAATTATATTTGAATTCTGGAACATGTTCTCTAAGATTTCATGAATGTCCTTGAAAGTTGGTCTTTCATTGGGTTCCCACAGCCAGCCTTTATAAAAACAATCATTAAAATTGGTTTATCATGAAATGATAGTTGAATGACAAATGTTTAATAATCATTATACATCGAGAGAAATCTGAAGCAAAATAATGTAAAATTAAAAATATACACCAAATGAAAAAATGTTTTCAAAAGTTTTGTTACAAAGTTAATCTAAAAAAATTATCTCCTTAAGCCATTTTTAAATATGATATTAATGTAGCAAAGAGAAATTGTTTTAACCTTTTGTACTTTCAATAATTATTCTTTTTAAAATCTTGAATGATTTTAATATATGATTACTCATTGAGAAGTTGTTACATATACCAGTTACTTACCAAGTACCTTTTATATTTTTTTTTTCTAACAGAAACATCAGCATAGGGAAGAACAAACTTAAAATTATATTAAGTTTTGAAATTTCTTGATCATTAGATTTTCAGACTATTTCCTGACTATACCTATAAGAACCTTTACGGTGGATATTTGAATTATTAAAATATTCTCTGAAATTTGATTATCTGTTGTTGGTCTGTTATGATCTGGATGTTGGTCTTCCATTAGTCTTCCACTCAAGAAAATTTAAGATGATTTTTTGAAACATTTTAAAATTTCTTGTGTTCTTTCCACAGAGCACAAAAAATTTTGAAATGTTAATATAAGAAGTTAACAGTGGTGTAAAGAGAAATAACTCACTCAAGATGCAAAACCTTAGAAATTGATGTTTTTGGCAATACAGTCAAACCCTGTTATAGTGAACCTGGTATATAACGAACTCATGGGTATAACGAACAAAAATTTTGGTACTGCCGTTTTCCTATTGTACGTAATTTAATTAGTATTATGTCAGTTTAATGTAATCAATTTTAGTTGATTTAATTCATTAATGATCTTTTTGAATATATTTTATCATTTTTTAATACATTATTATTGAATATCCATTGCAACTAATTAGTCATACATTTTGTTAACTCTAGCATTTTTCTTAACCATTCGGTTATAACAAACCACTGGATAAAGCGAACAAAACCTTTGGTCCCTTGAAGCTTGTTAGAATGGGGTTCGATTGTATTACCAAAAACTTATATTTTCTTGCCCCTACCCCATCTCTTAAAATAAAAAATTATTGTAAGTGAACACACTAATAGCAAAACCAAATACCACTGCAAAGCTGTTGTATATATGTCATAGCACATAACAGAATTACTTCATAAGTAAAGACAAATTCTCAAATTAAAGAATATGCTAGACTCAAAGTAAACAACTTTTCATGAAAAGTATTGAAAACTCTCCTTATCACAAATATTTTGTTTCTTATAAAGATGCAACTACCTATGTATTTATGAAGCCCATTTTTGAATGAAATATATTTATTTCTCAGGATCAAGGTGGCACATCTAATGACCTTGCTCATCTTCAAACCCTGTGTTAAGCTATGGGAAATTTTTCTTTCAGTATCTTTCTAATCACAGATTAGCAAATGCACATTTCTGAATTTCTATATCTGCCTTTGAAAACATATATAATACTAATTGTGCTGTGGGTCACTATCAGCCTGTTACAATGTGTCTAGAAAGGTTTTCAGATTATTTACAGAACTGACTTATACAAGGTGTCCGGGCTAAAAGTATCCAAAAGTTATGGCTTATTATTATGGAACTACCCATTAGAATATAGTAGACTGCTCCTGCAGGGATTATAAACACCTCTGAGATTTTTCGGTCTAGACCGTTCAAGCATGCATTCATACAGTAGTCAGCAATTGACATGAAGGCAAAAAGTCTGTTCCACAGGTCTCATTCATAAAGATGTAGATGCTACAGCAAAAGGTACATTGCATACTTTGGTTACCAGAATTTTAAATCAGTGACATGCGCAAACAGAATGGAATGTCAGTCCTCCAACATCAAAATCCAACTGTCAATGGGATAGAACTTTAAAGGAGACAGGAACTTATATCTCAAACTGGCAAACATCCTAAAGTTTTTGTAACAAATGACACTGTTGATAGTTTTTTGGAAGAGGGGCCCCGATTGCTTAGTCACCAAGGTCTCCAGATTTGACTCCATTAGACTTTTTTGCTTGGGGATACATTAAATCCATTGTGTATAAACAAAAAATTGAAACTGTGGATGAGTTGAAGAAGCGTATCCTTCAAGCAATTTGTCTAATAACTTCTGATATGCTACGAAACACTTGGAGAGAACTGGATTACTGTTTAGTTGTTTGTTGTGCTATGAAAGGTGCATACATCAAAATCTATTGATATTAAAACTTGGTGAGATGTTCTTTCTATTTAAATAATATTTTTTTTAATTCTACGGGTAGTTCCGAAAAAATAAGCCATAAATTTTGGATACTTTTGGCCCAGACACCCTGTAAGAGTCTTCTTATCCTATTCATTTCAATGTTTGTTTGAAAGCAAAGAAAGATACACCACCTTCTTTTCTTTTCTTATTATTCGATTCTGTATTGCTAATATTCTCAAGGAAATTTTTTGGATGTAAGGAATTTATCAGAATATTAAAGCATTTTAACTTTTATGTCTTAAGATGACACTTTGGTTACCATCACAAATATTCAATTCCCATATTTTTTTAAATACAACATATATGTTTCTCATGAATATTGTATTTAAATACAATAGCATATTTCTCAAAAATTTAATTTTAGTATAGTTTTAGCAGAATAAAAAAAAACTGAAGCAATAGACATCAATAATTTAAGGGAATATAAAAAATCAAATGGAAAAAAACTTTTAATTTTAAAAATTATGCACTTTTTATTTGAACTGTGATGTTCGTATTCAAAAAAGAAAAAGAAAAAAATCTACATTAGCTAATCTGGAAAAATAAGAAAGAGCATTAGTTGTAGCTCAGCATGCAAGCTGAAATTTGCAATGTAACTGATGTGTCATCTTAAGACAAAATAATAAAAGTTAAAATACTTTTAATATTCAGATAAATTCCTTACATCTAAAAAATTTCCATGAGAATATTAGCAATACAGAACCAAATAAGAAGAGAAGAAAAGAAGATGGTGTATCTTTCTTTTTTCTCAAACAAACATTGAAATGAATAGGATATGAAGACTCATATAAATAAGTTTGGTAAATAATCTGAAAACCTTTCTAGACACATTGTAACAGGCTGATAGCGAACACCATACAACTAATATTATATATATATATATAATAAAGCCACACCAGTTTTAATTCTATTCCATGAATTCTCTACTTTTAATATTGTCTTTCCCCTTATATAACTACTTCTGTTCTCCTTGTTTGGCACCTAGCTATCGCAGGAAATATTGTACTACAGGAACAATCGAAACTAAATTTTCCTTTGTGCTGGGGTGAGTGTCGAAACTGAACTCTTAGAGATTGGATATGCATTGAACTGCCACTATCCTTTCTCTCTGCTCTTTGTAAATATATAGATATCTTCCAGTCTTTTATATTTATCATAAATTGTTAACCAAGTAAATAATCATAATTTGCACTAGTAATAAAAGTATTAAACCCCCCCCCCCCAACTGGATTGTTTGATTGGATTTTGATGCTGCTAAAGCCCGACTACATTTATTTAACCCAAGAAGCCATTGCAAGCCAATTGCCCGTTCTCCTGTTTCCGAATATCATTATAAGGATCAACCAGTGAGATTCCTCTTATAATATATATTTATATAAGCATTTACAAGGTGCAGCCATTCATTTCCAGGACTGATCTAATAACTCCAGAAAATACTACATGAAATACATACCCATTTAATAAGTTTTGAAGTAACTCCCACCTGCCGTAATGCACTTCTGTGCACGGCTGTATAAGTTTCGGAAACAATTTTTAAAGTCATCTTTCGAAATGATCTTTAACGTGGATCTCACCATTTTCTTGAAGGCTTCGACATCCTTAAATCTTGTTCCCTTCAGCAAATTGGCCCAGCATGAGGTCGTGGAGATGCAGCATCCTCCATACTCTCTAAACTTAGCACCGCCAGACTTTTTCTTGTTTCCAAAACTGAAAGATTTACTGAAGGGAACAAGATTTGAGGATGTCGAAGCCATCAAGAAAACGGTGACGTCCACATTAAAGAGCATTCTGAAAGAGGACTTTAAAAGTTGTTTCTGAAACTTAGACAGCCGAGCACAGAAGTGCATTATGGCAGGTGGGAGTTACTTCGAAACATATTAAATGGGTATGTATGTCATGTAGTATTTCTGGAGTTATTAGATCAGTCCTGGAAATTAATGGCCACACCTTGTATTATTAAATCTTCATCTCTAAACAGCTGCAGCCCCAATGATCTGGATCAAATAATAAATCCAATTTATGATTTACTAATAATTTGATTAAGGTTCTATATGTGATTTCAATATTATTAATTTCAATATTGAAAATTACATTTTATAAATTTTCATTTTTCAAGTATTTCAGAGTTTAATACCTATAAAATACATGTACTTTCTGATTTTTTGGGGGGCAACTTATATCAGCATATTTTCATTAACATTTGCCTCTCAACAATTAGATTGAATTGAAAATTTAGAGTACTATACTAAAAATCAATGAAAATAGCTACATTGATGTTAATCAATTAAGCTACAATATTTATAAAGCTACCAAAATAAGTTAAAGCATTTATGAAAAGAGTAAAGAAATTAAGTCAGTTTCACATTATATTAAAAGGATAGAAAACAATATTTTCTGTGCTCAAATTGATATTTAAATAACTGTTTAAAGTATTCATTTAAAGGTATATCTTTGAAGCCTGGTATAAAGGGCTTTAGTCAAAAACAGTCACTTTTGGATATTTGTTGTATTGATTTTTTTTTTAAATCTTATGACTGATATAAAAGGCTTAAGTCTATCAATTTTGTATACAAAATTACAATTCTTTGAACAAAAGACTCAAGTCAAAATTATAGTCCTGTGACTGGTATAAAAGCCAATAACTTTGTATATTAAAATCCCTGTTTTTGACATAAGCCCTTTATACTGGGCTTCAAAGATATATAAGCTGGACTATATTGAGATCATTTTAAAATATTCCCTCTTTGAGAGCATGCTAATCATTCACACTACTCTTATACATATGAAAAATATTTTAATACAGCTCATGTGGTTTATACTATAAGAAATTTAAAAAAAAACACTTCATTATATACTAAGCTCATAATCAATGAAAATAAGTTTACACTTCAATTTCATTTACTTCTATGCAGACTGTAAACAGTTGTGCAATGTAGGAGACTAATATAAATACAAAAACTAATCTTTCAATTCTTATGTAGAGAAAAGCAAATAAATGATAGAAATTTAGTGTAAACAATAAATAGCATAAAAGTTACTTAAAAAATCATACATTCTTTCATTAGATCATAGATACGAGCAGGGCAACCAGCTGGGCATTCCATCCTATAGCCAGATTCAAGCATGTGATATACATCTGTAAGTTCTACCCCAGGATATGGAGACATTCCATAAGTAGCAATTTCCCACAAAAGAATTCCAAATGCTAATCAAATTAAAGACGTCATTAATTATAGGCATATGTTAAACATAATGAAGGTACTGTAAACTTTGATTGAATGTAATCAGAAATAATATGCACACATGTTTAAAAGATAAGATAATAAATAAATAAACTTTCACACAGATTCATCTCAGAGTTAACAACAGGCTAATAAAGGAGGTTCTATACCTTTATGTCAGTTAGGGTTTACACAGAGAATTAATAGTTTTTACAGTCATAGCAGCAAAAAAACTTTTTAAATTAAAAATTAAAAATTTTTAAATATGAAGCTTTTTCAAAGAATGTAGAATAGAATTTTAAAAGAGCAAAGAATCTGAAATTTTTATCCTTATTGCCAAACTTTGTGAAAAAAAACAGTCTGGGAGAATCTAAAAGTAAAAAAAATGTTCTCTCCCAACTTATGCACCCACAAGTAGAAAGAGTAAATTAACTTCTCAGACTTAATGTACAAAGTTAAAATTATAATATATATATTTCAAATTTGTAAATACATTAAAAGCTGTAAAGATATACATGCTGCACAGGAAGATGTATAGAGTCACAACAGAAAACTGTAATCTATATATATGACAGTTCCGTAACTGACTGAGAGATAACGCATAGACCAAACCGCTGTACCTAAAGGGCTGAAATTTTGCATGGCGATTCTTCTTATAGTGTAGCGGTGCACTAAGAAAGATTTTTGAAAAATTCTTCTTAGATTTTTTTAAAATTAAATTTTTAAGCTGTTTTTGTAACATTTTTTAAAGTTTGCATTTAAAATAATAATTTGAGGGTTATAAAATTTATATCACAAGAAAGATTATAAAAATTTCTTTAAAATGAAATCTTTTTCGAATCTTTACCTCCCTTTTCTGATTTTTGGTGAATTTTTAAAGATTAATTTTTAGAATTTAATTTATTAAATGCTTATCCCATGGTTTCTTTTGGTTGGGGGTCTTCCTCTTTGTCGCCATTCCTCCAAATTTGAAAAGGTGACTTTTTTTGTGGGAAGTGTGTCATCATATCTGAATATGTGGCCTAACCACCTGATGCGAGGACTGTTGTATTTATTAAAAATAAATAAATAAATATAAATATATATATATATATAAATACATACATATATATATATATATATATATATATGGCATAAATTGCATAGATTGACCATTGTATTTTATTTTAATGTACTCCGTATAAAAGAACAGGTATTCAGATAGTAAATCCATATTGTTCATAACTGTGCTGCTATTTTTAAAAAAAAAACTTAGAATGATGAGGCAAATTACTAGCATAGAGAAAATTAATATTTCATTTTTTTCAGGTTCTACTACAGACCCTGCATTTATTAATATCAAATCTAATGAATACTTTTAATTATGAATTCATAGAAATAAAAATCAGAAAAAAATGTTATCAAATATAGGAGGAAAATGGGAAAGTGCATTGTATGATTGAATGTATTCTATTGTATGTAAATACTTACAATGAAATATGAAAAGAGGAGACTGCTATAAGTGACAGAAACTGAAAACTCATTTTTTACAGTTACATATTCAACAACATGTATTTAGTACACATAAACATTTTTACACTCTATATAGATTGACTTCCAGACCTGAGAGTAGGGCATGTTTGTGTTAAATCCAGGAACACACCTAAAAGTTGATTGTACAGTCGAACCCCGTTATAGTGAACCTGGTATGTATACAAACTCACAGATATAACGAATAAAAATTTTGGCTTCACTATTTTCCTATTGTGCGTAATTTAATTAGTAATGTGTCAGTTTAATTTAATTGATTTCAGTCAATTTAATTCATTAATGATCATTTTTAAGAGATTTTATCATTTTTTAATACATCATTATTGAATACCCATTGCGACTAATGATTTAAACATTTTGTAAACTCTAGCATTTTTCTTAACGGTTCGGATATAGAGAACAAAAGCTTTGGTCCCTTGAAGTTCATTATAATGGGGTTCGACTGTAAACAGTTCATTATCTATTTTCACTCAGTTTTTCTATCTGGATAATTTAAACAGATATAATGTTCTAAATGAGTTAAAACTGGATTCTCTAAACTAGTAAACAAAATATACAATACAAACAGGAGAAGAAATGAAAATTTTTTTGTAGTTACCCCACACATCAGATTTTGTAGAAAACTTGTTATAAGCTAATCCTTCAGGTGCAGTCCATTTAATGGGAAATTTAGCACCAGCATGAGCAGTATATGTATCATCTCGCATTAAACGAGCTAATCCAAAATCAGCTACTTTAACCAAATGACCATCGCCAACAAGGCAGTTTCTTGCAGCTAGATCCCTGTAAGGATCACAAGTATTTACTCATAAGTAAAAACAGTTACATTAAATAAATATTCAGCATTAATAGAATAAAAAATGCAATAAATATGATACATTACAAGAGTTTTGAATGTGTTTTGAACTGTCAGGAGTGATACCTATTTTCTGCTGGACTATTAAATATTATGGCAATTTAAGAAAAAATATTACACTGAGTTTTGTTATCTGCATTATTTAATTCGACCTTTAGGAATGCAACCAACATTGCTGTAAAAGCATATACAAATCAATATTACATATCGATACTTAAACTCCAAAACCTCAACTGAAAAATTACAAATTTTACAGGAGGGCTAAAAAACATTTTAACAAATAAGTCACAGCTGTTCATTAAAATGCCTTTACAATGCACTTAACTCTATTTATTGAGTTTTCTCATGAATCAATAGATGGAAGCAGCTTTTAGGTGTCGAATCTTCTTCATAGTTGTAAAGAAACTTCTTCTTTAACCAAAGTGAAAAATGATAATGGAATAAGAAATATATACCCACTAAAAGGCACTTAAAACAAAAAAAATTCATCTAAGAAATTATTACATACATTCTGATAATATAATTTCACCATATATTCTGATATTATACTTCCTTATTTATTGTGATAGTATATTTAATTTTAACTTCATTATTGTATCTTACGATTAAAACAAAGCTTCCACTCGCATCTTAAGCTAAAAGGTGAGGCTTTTTAAAGTGTTCCTCATGGTTACTTTCAATCTTTTTAAGGTTGTAGAGCAAATGATTTTCTGAATGTGTTAGGTCATTAAAACAACAGTATTTCAACAGAAATTTTTAAGTCAACTAATAACAACTGAAGTTGATATTTAATAAGTAATTAAACATTAATATTATGAAAATATTAAAAATACAAAATTCAAAATATTCATGTCTCATTGTTTGTGGATTAAATTTTAAACCGACTTCCTCAATAACAGCTATCATATCAACAGTTTTTCTTATTAAGAAAATTTGCAGGAACACATTTCAATTAAAAAAAATCCATTTGAAATGGAAAACAAATACATAATGTCTAGATTATAGAATTAAAAGAAAAGAATAGACAAAAACACTGCTGAAATTAATTTTTTTTTTAGATCTTTAATACACTCTACATACAACCAAAGTAAACTATTGAAGCAAAAGATATTTGCAATTACATGACCTGTGTAAAGAAAATTAATGGTATCAGCAAAAATAAATTAATTTTTTTAAATACTGCAGCATACTACCAATAATTTACAATATTAACTTTCATACCACTTTTGAGCTCAAAAAAAGTCTTACAAAACATAAATAAAACAAATACTTATAATTTTTTCTGATATCCTATAACAAAATTGAAGATTAAAACCTCTTAGGAACTTTTAAGATTGCAAGTATCTCATATAAGAACAACATTTAATTAAATGACCGGCACTATAACCAAATGTGGTCCATGTCACATTAAAATATGAAGTTATCCACGGATAAATATTTACTCCTTTTTTGTTTATTATGTAATATCTGAATTATATATTTAATGTAATTATAGTTTTACTTAATAAATTTAGAAATTTATTTCTGTAAAGTGTGAAGCCAATAATTAGGGTATAATATAATTTTCTTTATTGTGACTTCAATGAATAAGAAACTAGGTAAATTTTTTAATGCATAATTTTAAACCAAACTACAAAACAAATAACATCAAATTAACCCTCTAATGGTATGGTGCGGGTCGGATCCAACCCAAGGGTGTGTCTTCCCCCTCCTGTACTCTCCCCTCTCATAGCAAGAGAGCAAGTTGACAAGGAACCCTACCAGATAGACCTACTAGACCACCCTACTCAATATAGAAATAAGTAAATACGAGTGTCTTTGTTAAAAAACATTATTTATTCATGATCACTAGTCATTTTAAAATTTTTTTTATTTTAGATTAATTAATTTTTAATTTTTATTTTGAAGGCCAAAAATGTCAGTATATATTATTTTTCACATTTTTGTGCTTGGAAAGTTGGTTGCACTAACTTCTAAAACTAAGTAGACTAAATTACATATTAGACCTAATATATACAACATTCTATGTAAATGCCTAAGAGATTTTATTTGTTTAACAAAATTATAATTCGTTGGTAATTTTTTCTACAAGGGTTTTATTTCATGTAAAAAATTAATAATAAATGTTATTATACAACAAAAATGCTTATTGTGTACTTATTTCTACCAAAAACCTCATCAAAAAAGTGATTAGGTCGGATCCAACCCAACCATATCATCTATTTCATCTCAAACCACTGTATCGTTTGAGGGTTAAAAAAAAAGGAAATGTTTGAAATTAAATAATAAAAGAAAATAGTCACTTTAGGAGCTGTGCATTAATTTCAGTAGTCAAAAATAACAATTTTATATATGCAACCATTTTTTTTTTGGACAAACTTTTGTATTTCTCCGATTAGTTACAACAATTATGCTGAAGTAGAATTTCTACCAAATTATGGTTACAATTTTAAAAAAAAAGACAAGACAACTTTTATTTATAATCATTTCAAAATTTCTTTACAAGTCTGTGAGAACAAACTACAGCAGTGTTACTGTTTAAAATTATCAATAATAAATATCCATTTTGATAAAATATTTGATTGAGTTTCTTCTGAGATTTAAACAATTAAAATTTCTGTTAGTTGGTTCAGAGTCTATAAGAGTACATCAGGGCTAGTGATTGCAATACTGGTATACTGAATACCAGTATTTTGTGCCATTTTGCAATTTCGTAAAACTGGTATTTGCTAATGATAAATACCAGTATTTCAGTATTACTGTAAATAGTAAATATTTTTTAATCAAAAGTTTTGACTTAAATTATTGGCCATCTACTGTTATTTGAAGTACGTATTTTTTTCATAGATATGGCAGTACAAACATAAATCAATTGCTGTCTCATTTTCATTTCATTTCGATTAGTGATCTCAATACTGGTATTAGCTATAAATGAAAAAATTGTTATAAACAATGATACAAAAGTAACACAAAAAATAGTTTAATTCAAAACTGTCAGACAAGAGACCGTAATGTTAGAAGATGAAGGACTTCGAGGCAAATATTTAGAGTAAGTATATCACTCATAATTAACAGTACTACTAACCAGCATAGATGCAGAAAGTGGTATTTTTAACTGCAGGTAATTTGTGCTCAAAAATATATTCCCGCCTTAATAACAGTTTAATATATGCATTATGCTTTTCATGATCACATTTCAAAAATATGGAGTTAATAAATTAGTTTTTTTTTTTTAATATTAGATATATAAAATAGACTGCACAACAAAAATTTTATGTGATATTTACTCTTCTCAATAATAATGCTAAATGTTTTATTACTTCATTGTATTGTAATACTATAGTGATTTTTATTTTTTTATTTATAATTTTTGTTTCTAATGTTATAAATAATTTTACAGCTATTAATAAAAATATTTGATTATAACATTTGTTACTTTATTTTATTACATTACTACATAACAAAATTGTTTATATTTTTAGTTTATGCATTTTTTTTTGCAAAAACTAATTAATATGGCAAAGAAACAACTGTGCTTTTGTATCTCTTTTGAAAAATTCCTAACACTGGTATTAACACCGGTATTAGGAATTATATAAGAATGTTATATCATGGTACTGTATTAATACCAGTATCCTGATATAACATTTGAAAAAATACCAAATACCAGTACTGCATTTTTGGTCCAGTAATGCAATCACTAATGAGGGCTAATTAGACAAAGCTATACTGCTAAAAGATGATTCCGAATGGCTACAAACATGTGAAGTGGGACTCAAACCCACAGACTCTGGTACCGAATACCAGCAACCTGATATAGTTTGTTACATACACTCAAGTTTGAAATTCAATAGAGACTTCATTAAAATACTCAATACAGAGTGACATTAATAAATAAAGAAAAAAAATTGGTCACTTTTTCAACCATTTTTCTCAATAAGATATCATTAATAAATACTTCCCTAATCTCAAAGTAAAACCTAACAGACAACTGACATATCATCACTATAATATTTTTGTTATACTTATAGGCAGAATAAAATAACTAGCATGCAGCCATGTACACGAGGAACTAAAACAATTTTTAACACTATTATTACAAGAACTTATAGTGTTTTTTTGGCTTTTTTAAACAGAAGAATTTGAAAATGTATAGCAATGCAAATAAAGTATAAAGATGTTCAATTACATTTTACAATAATAACTAATAATTTCTGCATTTAATGACAATAAATTTGAAGGTTTAAAAATAAGCAAAATTTTTATAAAATAAAAAATTTTATATTATTTTGCCAGGACTATAACATCCAGTTTCAGAACTGCCTACTGTACCAGTTAAAGATCTCTATGCATGTGCATTTATATATTACTTTCCTTCCAGATCTCCTATGTATGTATATATCAATCTTTCATAAACAATTTAAAACTATTTTTTTTTATAAATACTATTGAACAAATACCAAGATAACAAACGAAGCTCTACTTTTCAAATTACAAAAAATTCTGTTTAACGAAAAGTAATAACAGTTACCTATGAATGAAACAACGTGATTCTAAATAGGACATAGCAGATGAGATTTGAGTTGCCATATGCATTAAAATGATTGCATTGATGCTATCACGAGTAGTACTGCGAAGGAAATCAAGCAGATTCCCATGTTGCATGAATTCAGTTATAATATAAAAAGGAGGTTCTCTCGTACAAACACCTAGAAAAAAAATTAAATATAATTTAATCTACTAATTAGTTATTTTCATATTAAAACACAAAGAAATCTAACCAAGATCTTAATTATGTTGAATTAATGATTTTTTTTAATTGTCTCATATTTATTTTATCATTAAACCTAATGTTACAAGTCCTAGAGAAGCTTTTATAATGGTTCTTAATTTTATAACTTCATACAAATGATCATTTCCTGTTTGGTGTTTAATTTTCATTTGGCTAACAAGCTATTATTTGTTTCCTGTAGAAGAAACCGTGGTGTGTGGTCGAGAGACAGTCAATAATAAAACTCTTATAACAACTCCAGAGGCAAAAAATAAATAAAGACTTGATGTGGCATAAAAGAAAAACTGTTGTGGTGCTGTCGTGGAGTCTAGTGGAAATTCCTGTAGTCTATATGGCCATTGATAATGATCAAGACTATAAATGTTGCAAGATAAATAGTGACGTTATTTTATAGCCCACAATAAAACATTCAGATAATGGTCAAAGTGGTATCCCAAATGAAATTTATGGTGGGGAAGTACTTGGTAAACTGTGAACATGAGCAGTGAAATAAGGGACCAATTGGGGCAGGAACTGCTAAAAGAAAGGCAGCCCACTGTCCAGTGAGAGAAAAAGAGGGTGGGCCAAAATGGCCCTGGTAAATGAACACCAGACCCTCCAAAAAAATAAATGAAAGACGATTAACAGATTTCGCTTGCAGATCCCTGGAGCTCTGACGATAAAGAGAGCCAATTGCGCTGTCGTGGAGTCTAACGGAAATTCCTGTAGTCTGACATGATGATGCTGAGTATGACCTAATGGGGGTACCTGTCAACGAAATCCTTCATCGCTGTATTCTTCAACAGTCGTAAGTGCCTCCCGAAAGATCCTAGAAATAATTGCTTTGACCGAATATTTTGTCTCTGCTTCTGATTCCTCGTGTATTAACTGATAATACGAAGGAGAACCTTATTCTATTATTAATTTCACTTTAAAGAAATTTTCAGTATTGTCAAATAAATGTATGATAAAGGCCAATTCTCTATGGTTCTTTGCTTGCCCCAACACATGCACAAATCAATTTATTAAGGTTCTATTACAACCTACACTTCCCTCCTAATCATTTTAGCAATCTGTGCTGCCCCCTATCCCTTTAAGGATACTAACCTCATGAATAGCCCCTAAACATAACAAAAATACTTCCCCTTTCATTTTTAAAGATACTTGCTAAAGGCCCTTCATATTTTTCCTAATGCCCTTGTGTTATTCAAGAAAACAAAATTTATGAACTTAATTAGCAAGGCTATTCTTCAAATTTAAGAAAAAATACAGAATTATAGAGGAATAAATATGGAAATCTTATACAAAATTTGTCAAGTAATTTGAAAAGATATCAAGGCAAAATGAGCTGATGAACAAAAGATTGCCCAGTAATGAACATTATAAAAGTGTTTCATTTTGTTGAAATATAAAGTATTTGCTCTAAAATAGAAGAGAAAATGCCAAAATGTTTTTTGGGGAAATTTTAGATAAGAACACAAGTCTTTGTAATACTTTAAGAATACATTTAAATATAGAAATAAAATCTGAAAAATCAAATTTCCTTAATTTTGTTCTCATTAATTTGTGAGTATTGTATATGGTAAGTATGTACCTACATAAATATCCCTATTAAGTTATTTCCTTGGTCACTAAAACTAAGCAATTTTGGAAAATCATCAACTTTACATACTAGAAAGTATTAGATACCTACTTTTCTGATTCTAACCTCTACAACATATCTTTTGTTCACTTTATTATATGATATGATCAACATTTTATCAGATCAGCAATTTTTCATTCTTCTCATTAAAAATATTTTATTGAAAATCTTCTATTGAATCCTTTAATTTCTATTAACTCTTAGAACATAATATATTTAACTTCAGTAATATAGTGTTAAATTTAAAGAACTCAATAATTTACCTAATAATTGGACTAGATTTGGATGTTTCATTTCTTTCATTATTGATGCTTCTTCTATAAAATCTTTTAAAGCCATAGTGTCTTCCTAAAAGGAAAATATATGTATAAATATATATGCACATAAGTGCTCATCATTATACTGAAACTAATATGAAGTTGGACTAGAACAAAAATTATTTTTGTCTAAACAAGCATTTAACTTATAACAAATATTTCAATACACTTCATACATACTTCATAATTTAATGTAATAAACATTTTTTTTTCATGTACAACTTTTCATCACAGAATTTAAAATTTTGTGAAATTACCAACTGTGTAGTTTTTCTTTTTTAATACATTATAATCAATAAGGTTAAAAAACTAAAAATAAGAACAGAATACTGCTTTTCGTACATAGGATTCTACCTCATATACAATTCAACAGCAAATAGAATTAAGAGCTTTTTTACAGTTATCTCAAAATTTGTAATTGATAATTCCAGTTATTAAAACCAATTATTGAAAATAAATAAATATTATGTTTCTAAATGAGTCGTCGGACAGAAAAAGGGAAGAACTTCTAGAAATGTAGAGGAAATTAAAATATTTGTGCTTGATTACAGTATGCAAATATTGATGAATGAAATTTTTAAGCCAGTGTATATTATAACTGTGGTTTGCTGATTAACTAATTATATCCATAGTAATTTTTTATCAATGGTAAGTCTATTATCATCTTTTGCGTTTGATGAAATTTTGGAAGAGTTGAAACATTAGCTTTTAATTCTTGATATAGAAGATATGATTTTTTTTATGTTTTAATTAATCAGCATAACTAGATAATACTTATACCAACAAAACAGATCACAGTGATTGTTTTATTCACTGTAGTTATATGTGCTGCCAATTGTTTTCTAAATGTAGTACAGTAAAATTTTCATCAAAAGTAATTATTTGTAGTGTTTCTCTCATATATAGTTATGAGGAAAAGTTATAAAATGCACCGACAAAATAATTGATGCTATAGTTTATCAATTTTTCACTTTATCCCGGAATCTAAAGTTAAAAATATACTTCAGAAAAAGATACTTTTGTGTCAGTGATTTAAAATAAAACTAAGGAATATTTAAGCATACAGATATAGTACTTTACATATATAAGTTATTAAAATTAAGAATGTTCAATAATTTTATAAGCCCTTTGAAGTAAGTGATCAAAATTAAAATTTCCTTTTTGAGGAAACTTAACTGATATAAAAACTATCTTGAGATATGTGATAATCTGTGGTTAAAGTCCTGGCAAAAGAAGCAGTTGCAGTGGTAAAAAAAACTTACAGTGGTCCGATGCAAAAACCCAATATAGTGGTTTAGGACCATCATAAATGAGGCATGATGCAATATTATTTAAAAATGTGCAAAACTATGGTAAAAGAAATTCAAGTGCCCAAAGAAAATAAGTGAGACTGTTATCCTATTCCACTAGCCTAAAGAAAAAGAGAGATACCATGTGAACA
This sequence comes from Dolomedes plantarius, assembly GCA_907164885.2. Taxonomy (NCBI): domain Eukaryota; kingdom Metazoa; phylum Arthropoda; class Arachnida; order Araneae; family Dolomedidae; genus Dolomedes; species Dolomedes plantarius. Next base: position 85,406,988 of record OU015500.1, on the reverse strand, counting down.
GGGAAATTAAAAATACTTCCTTATATCATCAGGATAGCTTAATTGGTATACCATGAGTTTAAAATTATAAAGGGTTCAAGTTTCAAGTAATAGCCTAGTTATAAAATCCTTATCAGTAATTTATAATCTATCTCTTCAGAGAGTAATTTGTGTAATGATTTAACAAACTTTTGTTCATATAGATTTAAAAATTAATTACATTGAGATTTATCCTCTTTATTACATAATAACATCTTTCAATATATTGCTGAAATACATAAAATTTCCCTATATTTTAATACTGAGTTTAAAATTAGAAGAACATTAAATACAGATTATGTATGTATGTATACTGGACATTACACACTTTTATTTATAAAATATTTAGTCTATTATGTATATAGATATATTATTTTAAATTATGCTATATTTTTCACATTTCATTTATAAAATATTTAAATATAATACAGTTGGCTCTCTGTTTAACGACTTTCAAGGGACCGTGAAAAATTGTCTGTAAGTAGAGATCGCCCTTAAACAGAATTTGTGAAAAATAACATTTCCCATAATGTTTAAGGGGCCGGGACTGGGAAATATCGTCTTTAAATAGAGATCGTCATTAAGTAGAGCGTCGTTAAACAAAGAGCCAACTGTAGTAAAAAACAAGAAGACAAATCTGCTATTCTTACAAGTGCAAGAAATTCTACATATTTCTATCAGTTTTTACTGCAACAAAATTGATTACTTCAACAATCTTGTAAGAACTGAAAATTTAAAATTTTTCCTAGTTACTATTAATTTCTTTAAAATATCCATGAAATTTACAATCTTCATTAGAGTTAACTATAAACTGAAGATTTAATGTTCTCTAAAGAAAATAAATTATTTCATCTATGCATGAGATTTTTCTAAACATGTTTTAAATTATGTTGAATGATATCTTATTTCAGTCATAGATAATCAATGAATACATAAAGAAAAAGTGATAGAGAAATAAACAACCAAGAAGTAAGAAAAACCAAGCAGTAGACAAGTTATGTTCTTACTTGGTCAGTCAAGAAATATAATTATTTTGACAAAAGAAAAAAGAAAAAAAGAACTCATCCCAAAAGTTTGGAACAGAAATTTAGAGCTGAAATGAAAAAGAAAAACTGTTATAGAATTTTTTACATTTTTTGTAAGCAATACGAAAATTATACTTCAAGTATGTAAAAACTCTGAAAATTCATCCTGTCCTTATGTCTAGTTTTTAATTGGAGAACAAAATATATCTAGATCAAGCTCTTAGATTGCAAAAATCAGAAAATAAATGCTGATACATTATCAAATAGCTTGTGTTGTATCAATTTGCTTTTCTATCAAACTTAGCTTTTCATGAGTGATGTCTATAACTTCATTTTGATACTGATTAACTGATTACTGATTAACTGATTACAGAATGCAAAATTTTCCACAGAACAGAATGAACTAAAAATCTACTTTTTAAAGAAATAAACTTGACTTAGTTGAAACAGACAAAATTATAATAGCAGTCGCAAAGATTTTTTAAGAGTACTTAAAGTAGAAATAAAATCTAATAAAGGAAAGGGAAAACATAGTTTAAAGTTCAGCCTATTATTTTTTTTATCCTAGAAAAACAAAAATTTTAAGATCCATATTTTATGAAAATGGATCAATAATTTTAACATTTTCAGGTTCAACTGTACTTAGACTTTATTAGCTTATACATGACTACTGCAAATAGCTTGAACCTGAAATACTAAATCTATAAGTTATCATATTAGTCATATCATACCTTTAGAGTTTTAACAGCGACAGTCATGTTATACCGTTTCCATATGGCTTCATAAACATCTCCATATTGACCCCCTCCAAGACGATTCTTCATAACAATGTCAGTTCGTTCAATTTCCCACTCATCAGGTTCAGGACTTAAGGCAAAAACTGCAGGTTTGTTTCTTTTTGGAGCAGGGTATAACAAAACTGTTATCAAACCATCAGTATGAATAGAATGATGATGAACTAATTCGGCAAGTGTATTGAAAGGACACTCGGATGTCACAAATACCTAAAAAAGCAATAGGGTAAAACATTTGAATTGCGGCAGCAATACATACATTAAAAGTTAGTTTTGCAATCATACATATTGACCTGCATATAAATTATTATATATGGTATGCCTAACCTTTTTAAGTACCGTAACTTGGGGCTACTTGGACCCTAGGGGGTAACTTGGACCCAAACCGAAAATTGTTTTAAATTGCACCTAGGTCTCTTGTCAATAAAATATAGGTATAATTCACAATTTCTCCCACAGACAGGAGCATTAGCTAGGTCCTGAGGCACTTTACCATGTTCCCGCTCTTCCCACCTTTTTTCAGTTCAGGTTATGATGCTTTGTGATAAAAACACGAATTTTTGTGACCTTATAACTTCCACCTTCACTTCTTTACACACTGCAGCCCCAGATTAGGTAAGGATAAATTTATATTTCAAATACAGTCTTTAAGAATATAACAATAGTTTTAGATGGATAGAGAATCAATTAACCCAGTAAAAATTTTAAGTATTAACTAGTGTGCTGATAAACTAAAAATGGGGTTACTTGGACCCAAGCAAAAAAGTGGGTCCAATTAACCCCTAGTCACATTTCTGATTAGACATTCTCAAATTTCACTGTAAAAATAAATAATATCATTACTTCATGTCGGGTTCCTTTTATTAAATGGTTAAACCCATTGATGTGCATTTATTCGCAGATCTGATACAAAAATGCTCCAAAATTGCAAGAGGTCTCCTGGGAGCAGAAAGTACGCGGATTTTACAGCTGAAAAATTAGAGGAATGTTTAATTGCTGTGAGGTCAGGAGAAATGTCTCAGAGAGATGCCTCAACCCACTTTAAAATTAGTAGGTCCACTATGAAAAGGAGGCTGAAGAATGGTTTATTGAACAAACCTGGACATCTAATCATATTTACTAGTGAAGAAGAGTTGGCCTGTGCCAGTCATTTAGACAAAATTTGTGATTTTGTATTTTCCATAGACGAACTGGACTTTCGATTTATTGTCAAGTCTTACCTTGCAATTCATGGAAGATCAGCCAAATGTTTTCAAAACAACCTCCCTGGGCGGAATGGGTTAAAATTAGTTTTGAAGACTCATTCACCGTTAACAATCAAATTTGCAAATAAAAAGGGGTTTGTTTTCTGTTTTAATGTAAAATAAATTTTTCATACATAAGCCTCTATTTTTATTTCAAGATCCTATGTGCTACTTGAGTCCACTAACTATTTGAATTGTATATTTCATGTAAAATGTAGGTTGGGTTCAAGTAACCCCAATCAGCGGGTTACTTGAACCAAAATTTTAATTATATATATATTTAATAATTTATTAAATATATATATAATTAAAATTTTGGTTTGAAAAAGACTTACCATCCTGGGGAATCTTCAAATAAGTTGTTCAAATCAAGTTATCAGCACAAACATGCTTTTAAGGCTATCGTTGGGTAAGAAATGTACAAAAATCTTCACTTTTGGGGTCCAAGTAACCCCATTCTACAGTATATAAAAAAGAAAATATATGCAAATAAAGAAAAAAATATTACCTAAATGTTTTTTTATTATAGATTTTTTTTAAAGGATATATATTACATTTTTCTCAAGAATAGATATTTGGTTTGTGCTAAAACTTCTCTTTATGTTCTAAAGTTTAACACACACTAATTTTTTTCTTTACTTTTTTTTTCTCATACTACAATACTTTTTGTTAAAAATTTTATACACATATTATCAGGAAAGCTGCTGCTATACCTTTGATTGTGTAATCAATATATTTAAATGAAATTAAATTAATGATTAACTTAAAACTGTTTACTAGTCCTTTTCCTAATTAAAATCAAATGTTATCAATCTCATTTCTCAGTTTAAACAAAAATATATGCAATACAGGGAAACAATGAAAAAAAACTCAACCCTCACCTTTCCATCTGAATCTTCATTGATACGGTAATGATAAACCCTTCCTTCATAGCGAACTGATATAGACCTTTGACCAGGGCTACTCTCACTTTCTCTAACTAAAAAGCTGCCATTGATGCCACTGCTGAGGAGGTATTCAGCAGCATTACGAGAAATTTGCCCATGATACCAGGAATGCTTTTCCAAACTATTTACAGGTGTAATATAGTTACTTGGAACCCATCCAACTAAACCATTCCAAGATTGAGCCTCACACCATTCACCAGTTTTATTATAAGACAAAACTCTAACTTGTTGACCTGAAATTAAAAGTAATGAACGTTATATAGTTGTACTACTTTCTCAATACAGAAATTTTAACAAAATTTCTATTAAAGAGCAACTGATACTTCATATTTAAAAACTCTCATCAAGTTAAATACATATAAAGTAAAATTATAGATTACCTATACATACAGATGAAAACTGTCGTTTATTTGTTAAATCATTTAGTATGAATTACAAAATTCCTTCTGCTATCTTATAATACAGTGCACTTTCCTAAGTATAACATTTATATACATATATGCTACAAAATGAATGCTTTTAAATAACCATGAACTATTTAGAATCTTTTATCATTTCTCGAACTGTATTTAACTTTAGCTAGCTAATATTGTGATATATTTTCACAATAAATATATAAACATAATTAAACAACAATTAATGAGTAAATTTTTCTAATGAAAAAGGTTCTTTTCCCATAATTTTTTTTTTTAAACATATAAAACCATTTAGTAAACATGCATGTACTGCCATTCAAGATTTTTAATAATGTAACAATAAAAGATAACTCTCTCTAACAGCCTGACCAAATCCACTTTAAAAATGAAGTGGCATTGAGTTTTCTTAAATTTCTCAGCAGAAAAAAAAATCACCATGCAGAGTGTTTAATCTGTCAGATGCTATGTCATGAGAAAAATATCATTTTCATAAAACTTACAACAAAAGCTCCATGAGAAAAATATTTTCATAAAACTTACAACAAAAGATCCAAAAATATACTTATGTGATTTTGCATTTTTGTTTGTAAGTCACATATTATGTATGACTGATCAGCTGAACTTAAAAGAATGGCAAAATGAAAAGAAAACAGTTTCCTTTAGATGAATACTTATTTTTAGCATTATAATTTTATCCATAAATATGTCTGTACTTTGTAAAAATTCAAATGAAAGCCTACACTCTGTAAAGACGTTTAACATATGAGGTCTTGAAGACAGTTCAATAACAATTTTCAACTAAAATATAAGCCTAGAAGATAATTAAATGTTTTTCAATTTTAAACTTAAGAATAATATTTAATTTTTAAAAAAAACGTGAAACTTCATGTAACCAAATACTCCAAAATTAGTCAGTTTGGTCTCTAGTGACTTTTGATCTATAAGAGAACTTAATTGTCTTAAGCATACAACTGAAATCGCACTAAATAATTCCATGTTAACAAGAAAGCCAGACAAGTTTCCTCAGTTAAAATGCGCATACAATTTAAAATTTCTCCACCTAATACATCTAGATTTTATTTTTAATCTAAAACTACTTTTTAGCAACTGACTACAAACCAAAATTTTTAACTATAACTAGATTTTATTGCAAAACTATTAAATTGAATTTTATTGTAAACTATTAAATTGAATTAAAGCTTTTTACTGGTTATATAGTAGAGGATTTTAGTTTCTGAGGTGAAAGGGACTTAGATAACACATAATCTAGAATATTTTATCATTGAAGGCGATGAATGTATAAAGAGCTTATGTTATAGAATAACCAAAACTTCTATACTCTGACATGACTACATATACTACTGTACAAAATCAAAGAATAACTCCGAAAAATCTGCATTACTAAAATGATAATATAGATAAAATGATATATATTGAAATTTTACATGAATTTTAATAAAACGCATGTACTTAGAGAAGTGCATGAAAAATAATTATATTGAAAATATTAATGAGGCAACAAGAGACAATGTCTCTTTTATTGTCTCTCCATTATTATGCACAAAAGAGTGTATGATGTTTGATCATCCTGAACAGATTTGTAGATTTTGCAATCGGTTAATGGAATTCAGTAAACAGTAAATTAACACCTGTTGAAGCTTTGGGGAGAGGGCTTGTATTTTGTTAATGACATTATAACACATTACTGACATGTTAAATAGAACTGAGATCCAGAGAGTGCACCATTCAATTAAACTGAGTGATATCATTAGTTTCAAGGCATTCATTCGCCAGATAGTCTCAAGAAAATCAGGTATTATTATCTCAGGGTTGACTGCAGTTCTAAAACGACTTATGTGTAGATGAAGAACTTAATCTATGCATTTTGAGCTAGTTACAGAACATCTATAGTAGATGTGCAGGTCATTGCAGCTATTTATCATGCTTTTTCCCCATATAATCAAACCACTGTTGTGAAAACTAGGCTTTCCCAATAGTTTGATGGGAAATTCAATGTTTAAGGTTTTCTTTGCTTTAAATTACGTTGTGAATCAATAATTAAACTATACCTTGATTCATCATAGAAGAAAACTTGAGCCTTAACTTTGGGCTCAATCAGTTATGATAGTGATACCATCAAAGGAGTGGGTGCTGACTGGAAGATAAATAAAGAAAGACACACAAGACACTGGTTATACTTCATATAGGTAATATTTCTTTAATTTCTGATAAGCACTAACCCTACTTATTTTTATATTAATGCAGCTGTGAAGTCATACCTCACTCTACACACACGTCGCTTTACAGTGTCATATTAACTTCCCCTGGTCAAGAAAGATAAGTAGCAGTCAGATGCAGTACCTTCCTATTAACTGGCATTTCCTTAGCTAAGAAATTGTCTCCTTACCTTTAAGATCACAATTTGTGGAATATTTAAATTTCTGAAGATGTCTGGCCAAGATCAGCTAACTTCCAGTCTATCAATAACTCAAATGATGTTTTTGAGACTATTAAGTACAGCTAAAGTCTCACTAATTCATAAAGTTACAAAGAGCCAGAATTTATACATAAGGTTACATTCTCCTAATTTATATATTCTGCACAAAGCTAGTTTCAAATTAGCCCACATCCAAAATTTCATAATCCTTTTAAACAGTAATCTTTGTTCTAATCCATTTCTGTAGTTATAGCTAAATTTTATACATGAGTGTGTAAGTTTTCATCAGTTTCAAAGATTGTACAATATAATGCACAAGTGATGATTTTAAAATAGGGGGGAAACTGCATTAGCAACAGATACACCAAACTGTGCTTTTCTAATCTGATAGAAAACTGTAAGGCTTCTTTAAGCAGATGAAAACAGACTGACATGATGTTACATCAGTACAGTTGGTTTGGGTATGTTTCATTTAAAAGATAAAGAGCAAAAGCATATTGCTTATTTGGGTAGAAATAAATGCTTAAGTCAATGATAAAAAAGTGTTACTTAACAAATATATTTCCTACCCTCTTGAAAAAGCCAAAATATTGGTAGAGAAAAAAATAGAATTTTCAGGAACAGTAAGATAGTTGTAATATTGAATATAATTAACAAATATGTGTTGCTCTTCCTTAAACCCCACCTCAGAAAGAAATTATTGTCGCATAAATTACCTCAGAGTTCAGCTTTTTTTTTTCATTAAGATATGCTGAATAAATTTAAAACATTCTTTACATCCAAAAATGTTTTCATAATTCATTATATATGAGAAGCTATAATATAATATATGGTAATCCATATAATATATGATAATCCATATAATATATAGTATGGTACTTATCTGTACATACAAGACATCACATATTATGTGATGTCCTGTATGCACAGATAAATTAACATGATAGTAAAGCTATTTAAATTAAATAACATGAAAATTTTCATTCTTTCCCTAATTATGAAATTAGCATTAAGTTATCACACATAAATCTACCCATATAAAGTTTTAAAGTCTTTGTTTTTGTATTTTGCTGAAGGATAAGCTAAAGGTTTTAAGCTGAAGAGTGAAAGCAGACTACTAAAAGAAATATTATAAAACTGCAAAAGTTTGTTTTTATTAAAAAAAAAATTATTTTTTGTTCAGATAAATTTAAAAGGCATGTGTGTAACTGAATGAATATAATATAAATATATATATATATATATATATATATATGTGTGTGCGTGTTAGTTAGTGTTATAACGCCACTGTTTAATTGTTAAGATTCAAATACATTTTCTGATATCTATACACTCTTTTCTTCATCATAATTACAGGAAATGAAAGTTTATTTTATAGAAATATTCAATATTATACACAGAGAGCAATATCATTGAACTTATGTAATTGGAAAAGAGCTTTACCTTTAATACATTTTATTAAATCTTATCTGATGAATTATGCAACAACAGAAAACATTAACATCATAGTTCCCCATTTTTATTAAAGAGCACTATTAATTACTAATTTCCCTTTAAACCTAATGTCAAGTATGACATTAAAAACAAAATACATATTTGCTCTGTACAGTATATATTTAGGAAGTTTATAATGTTAAATTTTTAGGAGATACTCTAAATTCATTGAAAGTTTTTATTAGTTGACTAAAAATATTGACATATATTTCCTTCATTCAGAGTTTTCATATTTTTTAGCAACTAGCTTCATAATTCCCACCTTTCCCAAAATAATTTTTAATGTATATACCACAATACCAGATTTCTGGTAAAATGTTAAAAATTTGCTAGCTTGAAACCAGCAACTACCATATGAAAATTTTATTTTATTCATTTTCTCTTAAGCAATTCAGTTCTTCATTAAATGTAATAGTTAAATGATGAGCACATAAATTAACACTTTTGTCACTAGGAAGAGTAAAATAAATATCTCAAAAAAAAAAAATAAATAAATAAATAAATAAATACTTCATGACTTCTAAGGAGGAATGATATAGGCCAACCAATGGCTTAAATTATACATATAATTTCATACATTATAAGCAACTCTTTCCCTGAATAAAATAGCTTAAGATAAATCACAAAGGAAGATTTTTTATATATTCTGAAAGTAAACAACCTGAAACTGTTTAATATAAGTAGACCTACGATTAATCAAACATGAAATAAGAGTATTTTGTCTCAACATAGCACTTTAATAATTAAATATATCAAGGTATCTGCAATTTATTTGTAAACTAATCTCACAATACAAATAAACATAAGAGATTGTCTCTTTAAATTTGAAAGAAACAAAGAGTTATGATAGATAAACTTTATAAATGCCATAATTTTATTGATGTTGAAAATAAAAGAATATATATGTGAAGTGACTGGGATAAATTTCTATTTCTTCAATCACCACATAATATTCAAATTCTAGAAAAAAAATAGAACATGAAAATTTAATTTGAGCATTTGTCATACAATATTCATTCAGCAAGTTTATAGTGTTAAATTTTTTTAAGGAACTCTTATGTTATCAAAAGTTTGTATTAGTTAAGTAAAATATTGACAAATATTTCCTTCATTAAGAGTTTTCATATTTTTTAGCAACTAGTTCTCTTCATCATTCCATCCTTTCCTAAAATAACTTTTTATATGTGCAACACAATGTCAGATTTCAGGTAAAATGTGGAAAATTTGCTGGCTTGAAATTTTTACCTACCATAAGAAAATTATTATTATTATTTTAATTTTAACTAAGCAATTCAGTTCTTCAATGTAATTATTTGCTGATGAGAATAGAAATCATCACTTTTGTCATCAACAAGAGTAATAGTTATCTCATATAAAATAATTAATTACTTCATGACTTTTAAGAAGGGATGATGTAGGCCAACCAATGGCTTTAATTATAGCTATTATTTCAGACATAGTAAGCAACTCTTTCCTTGAATAAAATAACTTAAGATAAATCATAAAGGAATGTTTTTCTTTATACATTCTGAAAGCAGACATAACCTGAAAATGTCTAAAATAAATAGACGTAAAAATTAATCAAATATGAAACAGGAGCAATTTGATTAATCACAAAACTTGAGTGATAAGATATATCAAGTTATCTGTAATTTATTTTTAAACTAATCTCATAATACAAATAAATATAAAAGATTTTCTCTTTATTATATTTGAATGAAACAAAAGGTTATAATAGATAGAATTTATAGATGCCTCAACATTTTATTGTTGTCTATAAAATAACAGAATATCTATCTGAAGTGACTAGGATAGATTTCTATAATTTCAGTCATCACATAATATTCAAATTCTGGAAGGAAAAAAAAATGATAAGATAGAACATGAATATCTAATACGAACATTAAATCTATTTTTTTCATTCAATAAAAATATCCAAAACTCCATCAGTCATATTTTAAATTAAAAATAATTTAATAAAGTTATAATATATAGCATAAAATCCCTAATTGTTTATGCCTTCAAGCAGTTTGATATACAAAATAGATTACTGCTTGACTTTAACAATTATCCTCTTAAAATGTAAAAAATAAATGAAACCAAAAAGAAAAGCACTCTGAATACTACAACATTCAGTCAATAAAATAAATTTTGCTCTTAATAAGTTGCATAACATGCATTAAACTTATAAGTGTTTTCATAACTTTTCATTTCTAAAACTAATCCAATTAAGTTAATTACCCTTTCTAAGCGATAACTGATTTTCTCCACCAGACTGAAAATCATACAAAGCGACAAAGAGTTGCGAATCATTCTCATCTTGGGAGAGGAGGTTTTCTTTTGACATCCACCTGGATGTACCATCCATGGGGTGTGGGAGATTACGAATGTCATCAGAAATATCAGGTATTTGAGGAAGAGGGCGACTTTGCAACAATGCTTCTACAGAACACCAAGAAAATTGATAAATAACTAACTGAGATAAATGAAGTAAATAATGATTTTAGAGATAAAATTCAATAAAATCATAATCCAACAATACAAAATTACTCAAAACTGAAAATCTTGTAATGAAATTAAAATGCATTTGTCAATTTGTACTAAACTAGATATATAACTTTCAAATTTCTTTACCCTTAATTTGAATTACTTTCATATGAAATGGTTATTTTACTAGTATAAATTGAGCTCATCGAGAAATATAAGTAAAAATCTTGATTTACATCAATTTACAATCTTACAATTATCTAGTAAATGTCTTCATTAGGTCTAAAAAAAATTAAAAAACTACTTAATAATTATGTTCTATGTTACAGAATGTTCATGTGGTAGCTTATTTAAAATCACAATACAAAATCTTAATTAAAAATACGTTTTTAAAATAGCATTTTAAGTTTTAAAAATTTCATTTTTAAAGGCTGATTTTAAATTTACACTGCATACACAAAGGGATTCCCAAGAGCACTTTATTACTATGCTATGGTATCATTTATCCTGTTCATATTCAGTTCAAAGTTGATTTATGATAGTAATAATTTTCTAAAATATATAATTTTTTTATACATTTATATAAATGTGAGGATTATTGAAACATAAAGATGAATCAAAAGGAGATTTCAATAGACAAAAATCAAACTTCAATGAGCATTTTGTTTTTTGAAGTGGAAAATTCACATGTTTATCTAACCTACTTATAATCTCACTGGAGTATGTACAAATAAAGAATCATTTGCATTACATACAAAATGATACATTCCTCAATGTATAGATCTTTAAGGCAATATTATTCATCTGTAAACAGAAGTATATTAACTTCATATGATTAATAAGGCTGATTTATGTGCTGATAAAAAATTACATAATTCATCTAAACAGAGTTACAATTTTGGGCTATCAATCAAATCAGGCATTTTATAGTAAAATAAAGGTGTTATTATCAGCTTCAATGCAACGTAAAACACACTTCACAAACAAGATAAACTGAATTGCATGACGTTTTAATAATAACAAGGATTCATATAATAGATTTTCAAATTCCAAAAAATGTGGTTATATAGTATGATTAACTTGACGCAATGTAACAGGAAATGTATGTACATAACAATGGCTAATTTATGATATCAAGAGACAAGCTCTACACTTAAAATTTCAAAAGCGATATGAATACATAATTATTTCTGATGATATTTTCCCAGAAAAGTCTCAAAATAAAGATGAATAAAAGATCATGTGAAAACTACTTATTTAAGCGATAAATGAAACTTGGTAATAAGGATCTTATAATAGTTTTAAACCATGAAAATTAGAGGAAATCCAATGGCCATCATCAAGCGCCATTCACTCAATGTATTTAATAAAAAATTTCAGAAATTAGAAACTAACCATTGTGCTCAGTAAAAACATTACCAGCCGCTAGAGAAGATCTTGATTCTTTGGAAGACGCTTTGCTTCTTTGATAGTGTTTAGCCGGTTTTCCACGATTGCTACTGACAGAAGATCCACTACCGCAACGAGTCTCTTTCCCTTGTTGAGCTCCCATTCCACGGCTCGAGCACCTTCCTGATGACTGAGCACCTCCCCAGGTAGTTTTAAAAGTTTTTCAACTTTAATCAGCCATATCCTTGCAATATTGTACACAACATATAACTAAAAGAGAAAAGACTCCCGAGAAAGATCAGTATCCTTTTTCTAGCAAAACATCAATGTTTATTTCTTTGGTTAGCTTCGCGGTTACAGACACGGCGCAGTGCCAAATCTCATCAGAGGAAATGCCTTTGAAACAACAACCCATTTTTATGACAAACTAAACTTTCACTCTCGAATTCACGATGAATTAACTTTATAAAACATAATTCATAAGTGTTTCAGTTCGAGAGAGTCTAAACATTCTTAATCTTATCAGTTTCATAGCTAAAATTGCACGATAAAAATGTAAACAGAAATCAGAAGAATAGGGAGGACCTTTCTCAAAATTTTGAGGGGAGGGTGATGAACATAAAATCTGCTTTCAAATCCATTATTTACCGTTGTAAGTTTTATGTAAAATTATTCATGTGTCAGCCCTAGGTAGTAGGTAATGCTTTTACTTTTAAGGCATATGCAACATTTATCGAATATGATGGAAATATGCAATGAAAACTCCCCTTTAAATGATTTTAGTACTTCATAATGGTTAGTCCTGAGATCTCCACTACAGATTTCAAATTCAATTTAAACGTCAGTAAGTTTATCCTAACATTTTTTGGTACTTTTTTATCCAAAATGCTGTAAGATTTCAAAATAGCATCAAACATATAAAATTTGGGAAATAAGCATTTTGTTAGAAATCAAATCCCATTCATCATAAATAATGTTTCAAATGAACTTCAATGAAAAAACTTCCTGTTCCTCCCCTCTTCCTTTCCAAAAAAACTGTTTTGTCTACATTTTTTTTAACCGAATATTTGTTGCTTCTCCTGGTGTACAGACAGGCAATAGTAAGTTTTTCATATCTCCACTTTGTTCTTTTAGCCTTTTTCGTCTTAAATTTTTATTCATTTGTGTAGATGGTTATAACACGGGTGATCTGTGTTCGGCATACCAAGATACACCTAAGTGCTGAGGGAAAAGTATTGGAAAATATATATTTCTTTGAATTAAGTATTTTTTGCGATTTAAAATATATTTTCAAAGAGAAAAAATTACTTTCCAAATCTCTGCAATATTTTCTATAAAGCAAATTGTGCTGCTCATGTGTGGTAAACCAATTCAAAGAGGTGTTAAGATAAATGAATAGATATTTTTATAGACATTTCTATGCCTTTTAACAACGTCTTTACTTTATATCTTTACATGTATGTGTGTGTATGTTTTTATTGTGTTTATGTGGGAGAAAGAGTTAATGAAAGAACACGATCGACTGCATATTACTTCTTTTGGAGGATTAGTTTCATTCTGTCGTTGATGAATTTTCATTTTTAAATTCTTCGCATTATATTTCATCACAGAAATTTTCATAGCTTTGGGACAACGAAAACAAATGATTTAAAAATGTTTAAAAGATCTAAAAGTGTGTTTATTTTTAAATCTAAAGGATATTCTTAAATCTGCATGTTTATTCTTGAATCTGTTGGAATCTATTTTTAAAAATGCATTTTTTTTTATTGATAATTTTCCCTCTCAACACCCGCAGACATAAAATGTAGACAAACATGTTTCTTTGAAAATTAACCTGAAAATTGTTACCATCAATCTGATTACTCACATTGAAAACAGAACAGCCAAAGCTGTAGGTGGTGCTTGTGTGGTTAAAAGTTCTGTTTAAACTTTGCTCTTTAATGCGTTTTCCTACAATATCATAAAATTATGTTTATTATTATTGTTATTATTATTATCTTCAGTGTGATTAAACCATTTTAGTAGAATGGTTTGGAAGAAATAATTTGTTCTCCAGATGTATGAGAGGCCTTGAGGGATGTCAGCTAAAACGATCCTACTCCAGAGCAGTATAACTGTCACTTTGAACATCCCTTGTTGACAATCGTGAAGTGCATTGCCTCGTGCGATTTTTCCCTAATAGGTGTATCAAATAAAGCTACACATTTCCTTGTTTGACGGTTGTTTCTTATGGCACCAGCATCGAATTCTACAATTGTTCGGGCAACGTCGCTTGCCGGTCGGACATCTTATTAAACACGAGGTAGACGGAAAGGAATTTTATGATTTCCTACAATATCATAAAATTATGTTTATTATTATTGTTATTATTATTATCTTTGACGGTTGTTTCTTATGGCACCAGCATCGAATTCTACAATTGTTCGGGCAACGTCGCTTGCCGGTCGGACATCTTATTAAACACGAGTTAGACGGAAAGGAATTTTATGATTTCACATTTCCTAGCGTGCAACTCTAAAATTTGATTTCGACTTAAGAAAAACGCGTTTGGCGGGATGTTTTTCGCTTCGGTTATGAAAGATCAGGTTATCTTTTACTACAAAAGCGCTGAACAGCTTATTGAGGGGTGAAGAAAATTAGGGTTAAAAATAGACCAGTCAAGTTATATAATCCTTAAGTAATTTACCAATAATAAAGTCAATGATCAATGCCTATCATTTAATAATATCAGCTTTTATGTAACCCGAATAAATCTATTTGTAATAAAACAAATTATGTAAGAAGTTATTAACCAAATGATAGATAACTATTTATACACTTGCATCATCATTGCGACAGAGTTCTCAAGGAAATCCATTTCACAGGTGAGAAAAAGTCCTGTAGATGAGGTCCAGGTTCAGTTCCCATGTCCACTCAAAAATCGCGTTGACTACGCGAAGTAGAGACATTCTTGGGTACGGGAAGTCCATCCATAGTTAAGTCAAAAGTAAACATATCTTTCAGCATTTATTATGATACTTAACGATTTTGCACATGAACAAATCGAGCATTTGCTCTGGACGTAAATCATTTGGAGACCTAAGTATTTTTCTCACAATTAAGAGTAGATCCTCCCCTCCCCCATTGTCGAAAAAAAAGTAGAGTACCCCTTGGGCTCTCGCATTTCATAACCGGGCTCTGACAGCTGTGGCTGAACCAGAATATGTTTCTGTATCTGGTTGGGAAGAGGGTTTCATTTTTATTGGGATCTCAGGAAGAAAAACAGTAGAATTAATTTTTTTTTTCTACTTTTTAGTGTCTGGAGAGGATATGTTTTGGGTTTCCGCTTGGTTGCGCCATTTTCTGAAAGCTTAATGTAATGCGGAATACTCATTGAATAGTTTAACTTGAATATTCATTGCTACAGGAATGTAAGATCAACTCAGAGCACATTTTCAATTGGTATATTTCGAGGCAGCTGATAAAGCAGACATACCACTGACTATAACTGAAGAATTAGTGCAGGTATCAAAGATTTTTTTATATATGATTTGGATTTTCCAGAAAACTTTTCTATCGATACAAGTTTTTCAGTTTTAGTCTGTTACTTGTGTAATTTATCTTTATAAGTAGCCTGAAAAAACATTTGTTCATAAATGCTCCTTTTAATATCCACTTTCTTCTAATCAATTGATCATATTCTTTTATTTCTTAATTCCATTTAATAATTCAATTTTCTCGGCTTTAACATGATCTTGATATATTTGCTTATTACATTTTCGCCCGTTTCCTTTGGTGTTGGCTTCAATTTACAAATTTCTCTCCCTCTTTCCTCTGACAGACGAACTTGTTTCATGCCTATGCTTCCCGACTTCCACAAAGTTCATCTCGAAAATTTTGCCGTTTACCTTCAAACTGTTTAGTGATCTTCGTACTAGTGAACTGCCAATAGAAATAACACCTAAGGTTCTGACCTGAGGAAGAATTACATTTATTGGTTCGAAATTAGTCGCCATTTTAAATTTTTATTGGGGATTTTAAGAAGCTCTGTGTTCTTTTCCCACACCTTTTGTTTTAAATTTTTGTAAAACTGAATTCAGAAAAGGCCGAGTATCTTTCTTTGCATGATATTATATAAGAAACTCGACAAGTTTCGTATTATATAATTAGATAGTATAAGTGAAGGGTAAGTTGTCATGGAGTCTATTTACAAGTCTTAAATAGTCGTGTCTATGGAACTATACTTCAATTTCATTTAAAGAGACACTCAAAAATTGATTTGCCTACGCGGATTTTGGACATTTATGTGGCAGGATCTACAAACCCTCATGTTAGGTTACGTATAAGAGATGGGGGAGAAGTCCGGTATTTTTTTTTTTTTTTTTTTTTTTTGGGGGGGGGGGGTTATCCTTTTCAGAAGAAGACACCAAAATGGGATTGACAAAACTTTTTACGTTCTCGATGTAAAAATAGGTTAAACCAGTTTATTAGTTTATGCTTTTCCTTTTAATAAAGTAAAATACCGTTAATTAATAAAGTATTTTCCTTAAACTTTTTTTTTGGAACCGAAAAATTGTGTTTATTGTTTATCCCACTTGGACGACAGCAACATCAGATTAAGTCCTATTATATAGGCTAAATGGGCAGAATGGTGCGGCTCCGGTTTGAATTAGCACCACAAGGGTCGGAATCCGACTTGACTAAAGAACCGATCCCGTAATTTTGAACCGAGTTAAATGACGAGACCGGAACACTAGACTCCGCACCTCCAGAGGTATTTTGGGAACTTGGAGGACATTGCAGCAACGACAGATTTTTCATGCACCAGCCGCCATTAGCGTACACGGTGGGGTATTTATCATCTACGAGTATCGAACCAGAGATGTTCAGATCACTGGCTCGCTACCTTTGCCAACTGAGCCGCCGCGCTCCCCAAAAATTGTTGTATTGGTTATTTACATGTCTCAATCATTTCGAAGAAATTTTATCAGTTTCTGGTAAACAAAAACATTATCTGGAGGTTTCCCCACTTTCTGACAATTAATTTTCTTCAAAGATGAGTTTAGGGTTTTATGTCCCTAACGTTATGGTTCTTGCTTTGAAGAATCTTTACTGATTATGAACTTCGAGTACTTCCGAATTGGGGAAGATGGTTAAAGATAGAAGAATATTTGCATTTTTACTATTGAAAAAAGACACAGCCGGAAAAATAGTTGTAACGGCAAGGTATATTAACCTAATGACAAACTTCAAGGTCCAGTGAACTCTGAAGATAATAATCAGTTTTGAAGTAAGAATAAAGTAAAACTCTAGTGCCCAAAATTACGTGAGTAGTGTAGCTTAATCATTAGTGTGCATGTATTTCCAGTTTATATTTCTACTTCTATATCCGTGTATGTGAAATATGCTTTTTGAAGTTTGTGTTGGTAAAGTTATCTGATTATTCCGACATACAACCCGTAGTACCTCTTACTTCTCATCAAACAAATGTAGGGAAATTTTTCATTGTGATAAAGCAAAACACTAATTTTAGCCTAACTTGGGGTAATAAATAAGTATATAAATTTAACTGATTTATCCGGCTTCTCCACTTGTTTGCAATTATTTTAACTCCAAAACAAGTTTTGATAGCCACATCAGGCACAATTTTGATTTTAGGAAAAATCAACACTTGAAATGCATACAATTAATTTTGGTGATTATTTTACAAACAAATATCACGTATTACTTTCCAAAATCAGTTTTAATTTTTTGGAAAAGAAATAGGGTTTCTTAAAAATGTTCTAGTGTTAGACTTATAAGTGAAGAAGAAAAAAAACTTGCCTTTGGTAGCTATTTTTCAAATTAATCATTTGCGTCTTTCAAAAATAAATGACTGTACAGTAATACGCAGTATAGAAAAGTTTTACTGGAAACGGGTCAATGCACAGTGTCTTAAGAAAAGACATATATGTGGGGGCGTATGTGTGTGTGTGTGTGCGTTTGTTTAAGTAAAAATTTTAATATTTAAATTTCCACTTGAATACGTGTTCTTTTAACTGTAATGAAAACGTATTTCTCAAATTAAAGAATTTAATTTTGGGCCAAGTTTTGAGATTATTGTGTAAAACCACAAGCGATGAATTCAGAGAGACCTATGATTAGGGATACGTAATTTTCGTATTTACGAAATAGATGCGAATAAATGCGAAATTTGCCGATATGAGCGAATAAATGCGAAAATTATTTTTTTACTACTTTTCGGCAAAAACTCGGTGATAAACGGCTTTTTAAGCGGAATTAGGTAATAATAGTACGAATGTATTAACATAATTGCTTATCTAAGACCAGCCACGATCATTAACCGAGAGATCTCACTCTCGAAATTTGCTTATTATTTATCGCTAAAGACTTAAGGAAGAGAATGTGGAGACTACTACAATGTTAGCTTTTAACTAAGAATTTTGATACTTACCTAACCAAGTAAGTAAACTGTGAATTTTTAAAAAATAAATGCGCAAATTTTGAATTTATATAATTTTTGCGAATAAACGCGAAACTTTATATATTGTAATATAATTTTTATTTTTTTGGCGAAATTTCGATATTTTTTATGCGAAAATTACCTATGATACTTGTGTCCAGGGGAACATTTTGATGATTTGACAGAAACAAAAGACTTCTTAATAACCACACTATAATGAAAATGAGGTCTACTTGTTTTGAACTAATTATTAGTTCATCGTCAGGCTGGGGTTCGTTAGGTGTGATTGTCACTATGAATATATTTCAAGGCAGTATATTTGAATGTAAAATACAAATATACTGCCTGGAAATATAGTTGCATGTAATTGTGGCGACGTAAATATGTATGTTAGGGGGTAATTTAAAATCTTTAATATTATAATTACTAATTAATGAATTGAAGGTAGGAATAAATATTACTAATTAAGGTAGGTTTCAGTTAAATTTAAGTACAATATTTGCCATAGTGGTTAGTACATTTTAAAGACGTGCGTTGTGTGTTGCAATAACCCAAAACTTTAATTATAAAAACTGGTTCGACTTACTGTTGCATCACTGTGGTGATTAATGAGCCAAAAGGAAAATGAAATTAAGTTCAATAAAATTATCTAACCTTGGAGAACACCTAGAAATAAAATTGCTTCACCTAAAAGAAAAAGCTTCAAATCTGGTGAAATAAAAAAAAAAAAAACCGAAAGCTGAAAATAAGAAAATTAACTAAAAAGGCAAGGACCGACATGACACCACTTTACAAACTAATAATAACAATTTATTAACAATTTCACTGACATATAACAATCAAACTTTTTATCTCAATAATTTCTTAAGCTTATTCCAACAAAAATAAAATCAATTGAAAAAATACATTTACTGCAAAACCAACAGTTATATCTTCTCAACACAATCAAATAAATACAATGAAAATTCCAATAACTCAAAAATGAAGTGGCTGGCGAATAAAAAAACTTAATTATTCTATGTGTAATTGCTAACATTAAAAAATGAAATAGAATAAAATAAAGTAAAATGAGTCTTTAGTAACCCTGCTGCAGCTTCAAAATGGAGAGAAATTAGGGATAGTATTTAAAGAAAGGAAAGGAAAGGAAAAAGGAAATTCACCCGTGGCCATCGTCAATCTCCGGGATCTTTGCCTCGTCCCGAGGCCAGAGCCTCAGCCCCAACCCTCGGTCTTCACGCCCCCGCTCTCAGTCACCAGTTCAGGATCCCGAAAAAAAAAAGTCTTTTTCGAACTCCCCCGCTCCCGAGTCACCGCTCCAATCCTTGTAGTTGTCCGCAGCCTGTATGATTGCAAAGAGTCCGCTAGCGCGCCAACGATTTGGGACATAAAGTTCGAGTGAAAGGTTGCAGGCCACCATTTTCTATCTTCTGGAACTGTAGTCTAATTTTATTTCATCTTCTGAACTCGTACCAACGCCATATTAAATTTTCTCCGCGCTACCTCCACCCACAAGACGCTGTACCCTTCAGCACGTTCTGGTATTCCAATCCTTTCTCCTCTCTGGCTTGGGGGGGGGGGGGCTTGGTTATGCATCACGAAGAAATGGCGAAGACCGGGCATATCAAATTACCAAGGACAGCGGCCAGCAGAGGTAGCGATATGAACTGTTGCCAGGCGCAGGGTTCAGTTTTAGGGAAAGAAGGAAAATAATAAATATCTCTAATACATTTACCATTTAACAAGATTTCTTCAACCCTTGAAGCAAAACTCGCCAGCCAAAAAATACGTACCAGCCACTTACAAGGTTTATAAATAAGGCTTATTAATTTATCAATATTTAAACAATAAGGTATAACATGTGATGATCTATTTCAATTTAATTCTTCACAATGTCAAAACATTTAGAGAAAACTTGCGCACACTTCTCCAAATGCGATGACATTAATCAAATCAATTAATATTTGATCACCACAAGTTTAACCCTCACATATATTTAGCAGAGGCTTAAAAAATTTATTTATACAAAGCATAACCGTTACTAAAATTTACTTACTTACTTACTTACTTTATTATCTCAATCCCCGATATTAATATAAACGTTAATTAATTCTAAAACTATTAATTATCATCACAACATAATTGATAAAGTTTATTTTAGCTTCAAATCAAGCCTCAATAGCCCTAATATCTTGGACTCCTAACATCTTTCATTATTCTGTTGTCCTCGGTTCTATTTCCCCACTATCACAATTTTCTTGCTTTATCTGCTAGCTTCGTTAACAGGTTGTCTCTTGTGTGGTCTGATGGTCATCCCCCCCTCCTCATTTCCCTTCCGAGTTACACTCCACGTCCTAAAGCAATTTCTTCTAAAATTTTCTGTTGTACCCCTATTTATATCAAAGCGTTTCGATGACTCTCCCATGTGTGAATCGTTCATAATGACAATCACACCTAATCCTCCTTGGCCTGAGGATGAATTATTAATTAGTTCATCTCTACGCCGGATATGGGCACGTTAAATTTGTAGGTGCAAAGTTCCTCCTCCTATGTGGTTTATAGGGGTGGAAGGGGGTTACGAGTTCTCCCCAGATGTCACCCCTGGGAAGTGCTCGGTCTAAATTGAGGTGGCATCATGGGGCGAAGTTGGTTCACCTGTACGATGCTCCCATTGCAAGATGCCAGCTATCTTGCAGTATATATCAGCGTATGTCGAAATACAATGTGCTTTCCGCGTTGGAAAAGAAAAATGTACGAAACAGGCAGCCATCCATTTATTTTATATAGTGTGGTTATTAAGAAATCTATTGTTCCTGTTTGCGTTTTCTGTAAGTGATTTTGATCTGCCATCGAATTCATCTGCACTTTGCTGCAACAACGTGTTTGCGCAACTTTGCACAAACGTGTGGAAAAACTATTTCCGGATTTAGGACTATCAGACGTTACGTTGTAATTCCGCGTGGCCGAAGATAAGAAACGGTAAAGCAACACTTTTTTGCTGTCACGGCTTGCTTGTGTCTCTCTCGATTTTTAACCATATGCTTGGTTAAGAGAAAAAAGGAAGTTTTTCCTACAGGGCCGCAGCTTTCAGAAGAGAGAGTGATAAAATTAGAACTTCCTTTTATAGCTGTCGCACATGTGACACAGCTATAAAAGGCATATGAGCACAGTCCATACCCGTTATTAAATACTAGCTAAAAACCCGCACTTCGCTACGGAGTACCTTCAAATTTAATACAACGGTCAATGTATGCAATTAAAGTCAAATATATATATATATATATATATATATATTTATTTATAAAAAAATGGGTAACGGATATTTTTATAGACAAAATAATGTAGAAAAAAATATTCAAATTAAATCTTATAGAACATACTAAAGAATATAGTACAGTTAACTTTTTTTTGGATAATCTTCAATTGTCTGCCGCATTAGAAAAAAAAAATTTTTTTTGTCAATTTATTTCGCTGTTATGCACATGACGATAAATTAATTTAAAGTATCACAAAAAGAAAAGAAACCACGGGATCAGCATTTAATAAATTACATTCTAAAAATGAATCTTAAAAAATTCACCAAAAATCAGAAAATGGAGGTAAAGATTCGAAAAGGATTTCATTTCAGAGGACTTTTTAAGAGATCTTTCTAGTGATATAAATTTTATAACCCTCCAATTATTATTTTAAATGCAAACTTTAAAGACTGTTTCAAGCACAGCTTAAAAATTTAATTTAAAAAAATCTAAGAAGAATTTTTCAAAAATCTCTCTTAGTGCACCCCTACACTATAAGAAGAATCACCATGTAAAATTTCAGCCCTTTTTGTAAAATTTCAGTCCAGCGGTTTGGTCTGTGCGTTGTCTGTCAGTTACGAAACTGTTTTATATATATAGATTTATATTTTTAATAAAAATTAGGTTGCTTATATGGAATATTTAAAAAAATGTTTGTTTTTAATAAGTTGTCGGAACTTAACCCCCCTTTTTGTACTGGCTTTGGGTTTCATATAACATGGTTTCACACAACATGGTATTTTCTAGGAACCTATCTATCGTGTTTTAGGAGGGTTACCTGTATATTTTCTTGAAACTGTAAGATATTTAATATATATAAATGTAGATGGAAGCACCTGTGTACAAAAAGTAAATAAAAGTGTATCAGCTACTAACTTCAGTCAGAAGTAAGCTAGCTGAGGTCATGCCTGTAGTTACGATGTAGAATTTGATTGTCTGTAGTTATCTCAATTCATCCACCTAAATAATAATGCTTATGAATATTAAGTGATCGAGAGTATCTTAAATGGTGTCAGAGTAGAACACCGTCCACCGATTTCCATTAAAAAATCGCCTGAAAAAGAAGAAACTGACGATCGCAAAATGACGAGTAATCTACCAGCGATACAACCTTTCGATACAGGTACAAATCCGCCGGAAGCGTGGAGAAATTGGAAACAAGATTTTGAGGACTATATTGAAGCTCTACGATACGGAAATGAATCGGAAAAGACTAAAACGACTCTTTTTTGCCACGTGTGTGGAGATGAACTAAAGAAGCAGTACAGAGCATTCAACTTGAAACCGTTAACCGGTACTACGGAGACCGTTAACCGGCCTACAACAAATTCTAGACGAATTTGGAAAATATTTTCAAGATTTCCAAAATGAAATATATGCGTCCTTCAAGTTTCTCGAAATGAAACAAGAAATAGGCGAGAAATTCACCGATTTCTACCTAAGACTAAAGAGTGCCGTTACTGAATGTAATTACGGAGAACTAAAAGATCGCATGCTACGGGATAAAATTGTACAAGGGTTACAGGATAAACCTTTGCAAGAGCGCCTGATAAGAGAAACAAGCAGAAAAGCTAAAACGTCGCAGGAAATTGTCAGCGAGTGTAAAACTGCAAAGCGCAAGCCAGCGAGATGAACGTAAACAAACCCGCCGCGATAGACGCCATTTGACGAGGGATCTCCCGAGCTGTGTCATCTAGAAGAGAATTCGGCGCCCGAAATGAAAATAAATATATGTGCCGATCGTGCGGTATGGTTCACGAACCTAGAAACTGCCCAGCTTTTGGAACTGTATGCCGAGTGTGTAAGCTAAGAAATCATTGGGCTAAAGTCTGCAGATGACGAGGAAGAAATCAAAATAAAATGAAATGCGCGAACGTGGTGGAAGAAAATGATGAGGTAAGTGACTCTGAATCTGTTTACCTCGGAGAGCTGAAAACAATTGACGCAATTAATTGTACTGATAATGAAAGTGTTTGGTATCAGAATATTATTGTAAATGGCAATTGTGTAACATTTAAAATGGATACAGGATCTCAAGTGTATGTAATACCGAAAAGTAAAATTTTAAAATGGCCCAATAAACCTATTGTTTCGAAATGCAAACAAACTGTTCTGGACTACAGTGATAATTTGGTTCCAATAATAGGAAAATGTAATTTACCCTGTAAAATTAAAAACAAAGAGGAAAATTTACGCTTTTTAGTGACAGAGCTAGAATCTAGCCCCATTTTAAGCCTACAAGCTTGTACTAAGCTAGGACTGATAAAACGTTTGTATCAAATAAAAGAAAACACGTCTAATTTAGAAGAAACCCCAGAAAAAGTGATAAAAGAATTTAGTGATGTCTTCACAGGTATAGGGAGACTTAACCGAACAGTGAAGATTAAGCTTAAAGATAATTGTGTCCCACACATAGCAGCAGCTCGCAAAGTGCCATTAGCTCTTCATGATAAAGTTAAGGAAGAGCTAAACAGAATGGAGGATACTGGCATTATTACCAAAGTTGAAGAACCTACTGAGTGGGTAAGTAACATGGTGATTGTAAACACTCCTAAAAAGCTCCGAATTTGTCTTGATCCAAGGCCATTGAACAAAGCCATACAAAGGCCACATTATCCAATCCCAACAGCGGACAGTTTAATGACTAAGCTTCAAGACAGCAAAATCTTTACCGTATTAGATGCTAAAAATGGGTTCTGGCAATTGCCATTAGATAAAAATTCATCATTGTTAACAACATTTGCCACCCCATGGGGTAGATACCGATTTTGTGTTTTGCCTTTTGGGCTCAATAATGCCCCAGAAGAATTTCAGAAAGCAATGGATGAAGTGTTTTAAAAAGAGTTGGAAGTGAATGCATATTTTGATGATATAGCATTAGGGTCTGTTTCAGTTGCAGAACACTGCCAGCTGTTACATAGGGTTCTCACCATTGCTAGAAGAGCTAACCTTAAATTCAATCTAGATAAAACCCAGCTTGCATTGTCCAGTGTGAACTATTTAGGACATGATATCAGATAAAGGTATTAAAGCAGATCCCAAGACGATAAAGGCAATTCATGAGTTTGCAGTGCCAAAATGTAGAGGAGACTTGCAAAGATTTCTGGGTATGATAACATACTTGGCAAAATTTACACCACATCTGTCAAACTTGACTCATTCATTGCGACAGTTATTGAAAAAAGACATTGAATGGCTATGGGAGGAAAATATTCAAAGAGACTTTCAGCTAATAAAGCAAACTATCATGCAGTCCCCGTGTTTACAATATTTTGACGAGACTAAAGCTGTAACTGTGTCTGTAGATGCTAGCAAAGATGGGTTAGGAGCAGTTCTACTTCAAGATTGTAAATCTTGAAGTAGAACTGCTATGGATCAGCATCACTCACTGAAGCCCAACAAAACTATGCTCAAATTGAAAAAGAGTTGTTAGCTATAGTCTATGGCTTGGAACATTTCAACTACTATACATATGGAAGAAATGTAACAGTGCAAACTGATCACGAACCAATACTTGGCCTTAGCAAGAAACCGTATGATACAATTTCTCCTCGTCTTCAACGCATGTTACTTCGGCTTAACAGGTACAATGTAACATTAGAATATGTACCAGGAAAGGAATTACTCATAGCCGATGCACTGTCCAGAGCACAGTTTATAGTTGACAATTTTGATGATGGGTTATATCAAGAATCTACAGTGAAAATAAACTTGTTAACACAAGCTTCTTCAGCAAGATGGGAAGAAATTGCAGAGCTCACAAGAAATGATTCCGAGCTGCAAGATTTGATATTTCACATAAAAAATGGATGGCCTGATAAAAAGAAGACAAGATTAGCTGCTCAAGCATACTGGCATTGTAAAGATGAACTGTATGTAACAAAAGAAGGAGTAATATGTCGAGGACAACGACTTGTAGTGCCAACAGCCTTTAAACATGAAATTTTGAAAATATTACATGTGTCGCATAAAGGTGTGTGTAGTAAAATCAAAGCTAGAGAATACTTTTATTGGCCTAATATAAACAATGAAGTTGAAGCATACGTATTAAAGTGCAAGATCTGCCAGAAATATGAACGAGCAAACCCAAAAGAAACCATTTATGAAGAAGACCTTCCAGAGAGACCATGGCAGAAAGTAGCCTGTGATTTTTTCTATTTGAAAGGAAAACAGTATCTCCTGATGATAGACTATTTTTCTAAATATGTTGAATTAAAGCCAGTAAGCAGTACAACAGCACAAGCTGTAATAAACGTCTTGAAGTCCATTTTTGCTACACATGGACTACCTGAAGAGCTAGTTAGTGATGGAGGACTACCATTTAATTCTAATTTTATGAGAAAGTTTCTCAAAGATTGTGACATCAAGCCTCATATTACATCACCACACTTTCCTAGGGCAAATGGACAAATTGAGAGATGTGTTCAAACAATTAAAAATTCTCTTACTAAAGCTATCGTATTTATTATAAATATATATACATATTTATTTTTTTGGTATTAATTGCATACATTGACCGTTGTATTTAACTTGAATATACTCCGTAGCGAAGTGCGGGTTTTCAGCTAGTCCTCATATATATTATTTCTAGAAGGTAATTTTTTCCCATTTTCTCCCTTCATACTTAACCACAATCGGTAAATGAGGTACCATTTTAAAGATCATGTTCTCCGCTTCTGACGAATTGTTAATTTAGAATGACACATTGTATCGTTTGTTTAAAAATAGAAGTTAAAAACTGACTTTTAGCTCTAGAGTTCTTTTCCAGGCGGCGTCGGTATGGCCAAATAGTGTGCACAGAGGTTTTCTAATGTAAATATCCCCTTTTTCACGAGTTTGTGTCATACTTAACTTTTAATATTGCCTACAAAGGTGTTTTGACATGTACATACGTTCCCCTGTTTTGTGTTATGCTTCACCTCCAGTTTTGTGTCCAAAGGTGTTGTCGTAACGTTTATTAACTTTTTATATACTGTATATATTCTACCCTTTTAAAACTATTCACCATCTGAGTATTGTTCCCCTAAGAACGCCTCTCATCATGTAAATATGGATGCATCCCCTGCTGCAAGCTATTGCATTCAACAAAAATCCTCTTTTTGCCTGCTTTTTAAGCACTGTATTCATTTCACCAAATTCCAAGATGCAAGTGCAAAAGGGTTAGTCTCAATGACCACTCCACTTTGGCGCATTCCTCGCCTTCCCTCCTAAGACACATTAATCCTAAAACCTTAATCTTTGTTCCGCAAGCTTGGCTCCAATGCTTGGCGAGCGCCACTCGCCAATCCCACATCTGGCCAGCTCATCATGTCACGTGACCAAGCCACGCTGGAAGCGGGAATTTTGACGAGATACACAGAGATGACTGCTAGCTGCCGACAACGAAGGATGTTTCCTCGACACGACAGAAGATTCCTTGGACGACGTGGCCGAGGGTGCCGAGTGCTGGCTGTATTAGAACGATATAAACCTGTCACATAGATGCATTCATGATGATCCTATTCGATAGATCATCCTTCTCTTCTATACTTTACGATTTAATAAAATACGTGATGATCATCTACCAAAATTTTGACTCTTTACTGTCACAGATTTTTTAATCTTTTTTTTCAGATTTCTTCTACCATTTAGTTAATTGACATGATCAATCAGTTTACTATTGCCTGAACCTGCTCCCCACCATAGGTGTTTTGTATGTTATTCGACAAATAAACAATTGCTACAAATGAATCGGTTCTTCTTTCATCCTACTACAAACCACCCACCTCGCTATAAAATTTATGGTATGTTATTCGCATGCGAAATTTTTGCACGGGCCACCTAGTCAATACTTAACTTGCTGAGAATATTCAGCCAACCTCAGTATCTATCATTGAACTGGATAACGGCTGAATATTCTCCCAATTTCACCGTTTCGGGGAAAACGAATACCTCCTTTGGTACTGCTGGTTATACCACACTTTAGATCACCTTTTTCATTTTGCGGTGGAGGCATTTACCAAGCATTTCTCTGGAGCTAAGTATGCTGGTTTAGCGCTATTTACGATACGATTCGGTAAACCTGCATACTTTACTTTAACCGGCATTCTACAAGCTAGTGCCCGCTGAAAATAACACCTGCTATCTTTCCCCACAGGACACTCACTGACCATATACAGTTTTCTTTTGGTTTGTTAACTAGATGCATAGTCACACAGTGCGGTTCGGCCCGAGGTAACCTAATGGCAGCGCGTCGGCTCTCGGTGCTCGGATCGAATCCCGACAAGCACCATGAAATACCTCTGTATCTAGTCCGGATATGGGAACGTTGAATATGTAAACGGGAAAGTCCGTCTATGGGGTCATAGAGGGTGGGAGAGGGTACGAGCTCCCCAGATGTCGCCTCTGGGATGCTCGGTCGAAATTGAGGTGGTACCTGGCTAAATGGGACCCCGGACCTTGCGGTGCGATTATAAACCGGAGCATCAGCCTATATGGACCTGTTCTGGAACACTTCCGGCCAGGAGGCATTAGAAACAACAACACCACTATTGCTATGACATTTTGCTGCATACCTTTTAAGTTGACAACATGTTACGTATAGCAATTCCGTAATAATTTTGGAGTTTGTCTTTAGACGTATCATTCAGTTATCCTTTTTTATGAAGAACCTGTAGTTCTAGATTTTAATTTTGTAGGACGCGAGCCCACCCTCTTGTCTACAGGACCTGTACATTCGATTTTAACGACACTATTTTCCTCATAGGTGAAATTATGTTGCTAGATACTAATTCTAATTTCTGAGCATTTACTTAGACATTTAATTCAAGAGAAAGAACATCATAAACATACATTTCAGCTTCAGTCTGAAAACACGTACTTCTGGTTCTAAAAATTCACAACGCGTAATATTAAAATAGCCATTACTCGACTTCTAAGTTAGATAGAAACTAAATTCAATCAGAATTAGAAAGATAAAAGATTGAACTTATATATTATAAAAAAAAATGAGAGAAAAAATTATTTCTGTACCGAAATTAACGTTTTAAAGGTATACAGGCACCTTAAGGCATGGGAGTCCTATGTCAGTGGACAAACGAAGAATGACCTTTAACTTTTCCAACTCTTATTTTAATGCTGTTAATCATACTCATACACTGCCTGACTAACACTAAAAATACCCTGAACTTCAACATAGTATTTATAAATATTTTATAATACTGTTTCAACAGTGTTGATATTGTAATATTAAAATATATATGAACTCAAAAATAACAAACAGAAAATTTACCCACCATTTTGTTTGAGATTACAACCAACACCTAACTAGAGACTCTCGTAATTGTGTTGCGATCGCAATCATTTGTAGTTTGCACAGTGAATTCGCAATAGGGTGACTAACAACTTTAAGAAAAGTAATTTTTCATTTCATATATTTTTAACAAAATTTCCTCCCCTCCCCCTTCTTTTGAAATTGACAGAACATAAACTGAATAAAAAGAATATATTGTTCAGGAGGAAATCAAGGTTGACATTAAGGCTGCTATGTACTAACCCCATTGGATTCGCTCACCTCAATGTTAACCTGTGGAGAAAATTTGTCCACGGATTGCCGAATTGATTCAAAGATTTTTTTTAAAAATTGTACTCCGTCATAGAGAAAGAAATTTTACATTTGTGTACATTTTTCGTTTTTTTTAAATGCAATTAATATTTTAAAATTTAAATTATTCGGGGAAAAATCTGGTATAGTGTGTTTTAAACGCTCATAAATTCCTTCGGTGGACGAAATTTATAAAATGAATCCTGTTGCGCTTTGCAGAAAAGTTCAGGCTATCTGACAATACCAATTTTATTTGATTATGAGCATTTATGTACCTGTAAATAGTTGACAAAAATAAATTTTAAATAAAAATTTTGGGGGAGCGCTTAACCCCCCCCCCTATATAGAGAGAGCTATTACAATCCCTCAAAATGACAATCCTAAGGGGGGTGGAATTCTCGAACTGTCAACTGGACTCCTCCCACCACAAGAGTCTGCAAGAAGAGGAAAAGGGAAATACGATTTTTTTTCGTAGCAGCCTTAAGGATTAAATTATTGTTCATAAATAGAATAAATTTTCTTAAACGTTCTTTAATTTTTCAAATATTTTGTAGGATATCTTAAAACTAAATGTACGTAATACGTTCGTATTACCGACTACGAAAAATGCCTTATTATTTTTAAACGTATCAAAACGAGACAAAAATAAATATTTTAAAAAATTCTCTGAAAAATAAAGAACCAAAACAGGCGGAAAAAAATCTTTATTTTAGTGTGGTAATGGTAACTTGAAGATAATATCTGGTTTATACTAGTTTTAACGTCTATCAACAAACAATATTAGTGACATTATCATTAGTATAATGAAGCTCTAGGAACAGAATGAAGATAAAAATCATATAAATCTTTAGTGGATGCTACATGAAATTGTTATTGCAGTTACAGTTAACAGGAATCACATATAAAAATCCCTGTATTTTAGGCAACAACATAATTTAGGACAAATGATAAAAGTAACACGATGATGAGAACATTGTAACTTATATGCATCATAGTTGCTGCAGATACACCAAAATTTTTATACTGGACACATACTCCAATTCTATAAGAGAGAAAAATATATTATAAACGTGATAGAACTATACAGTAAATTTGTTACACAAGAAAAGAAAGGAACTAAATAGTAAGAATACTGGGCGTAAATCAATACAAGAATTTTTAAAACATACACATTTGTTTAATGCGAAGTAAAATAACATAATTAAAATGATCAAATTGAACGATCTTATTGATCCACAATAAATGTGTTTACAAAAAGGTTATAAGACAGTGCTTTCAAGGCATTAAATATGATGAAAAATGAGTTTCTGTCTACAACTTAATATATATATATGTCATGCTCTGTACATCACGTAGTCGAGGAGATGATTCTCTCTGCAAGAACGGCACATCACGGGAATTCAAGAACTTTGGTAGTCTTGGACCTCTGAGGAACTCTCGAGGAGAGGTATTGAAGGGACGCACAGAACAGGGATGCGACACATATTACTTTATTCCGGATTATTCTGCAGACAAATACTATTCAGCAAAACACAGGTATCTTGACAACTGGACACACACAATAGCAACGCCACCGGTCCCTGCCGGGGCGCATTCAGAAGGCAGATTTTACA
The DNA here is from genome assembly GCA_907164885.2 of Dolomedes plantarius. NCBI lineage: Eukaryota > Metazoa > Arthropoda > Arachnida > Araneae > Dolomedidae > Dolomedes > Dolomedes plantarius. Next base: position 85,375,807 of record OU015500.1, on the reverse strand, counting down.
TCGTTATATCGGACAGTAGCGGAGCAGCGCGAAAACAGAACAAGGTTAATAAGCCAGGCGAGGAAGCAGAGCTAGGACGACATCAGGACAAGACATCGACAGACCGTAAAAAGCACGCCGAAAACTTTTGCAGAAGGTTATAAAGCGTAGGGACGCTGACCGCGGGGAAATCTTTTTATTGGCTAGAATTGGGCATCTGACTTGATTACATAAGGGTCGCATGATGTTCCGAAAAGCGCACCGTGGTGAAAACAACACGTGGTGCTGATTCATGTTTACAAATATCTTTAACGCGCGTTCACTACGGGGTAATATGGATGGTTAGTTCGTTAATTCCTAGGTCGCAATTAGAAGAAAGGGACTGTACTTTATTCAGAAGAACAAGGATAGTTTTAAATACGCATTAGATATATAATGGTGGGCCGTAATTATCACACACACACACATATATATATATATACAGTTGGCTCTCTGTTAACGACGCTCTACTAACGACGATCTCTATTTAAAGACGATATTTTCCAGTCCCGGCCCCTCCGACGTTATGGGAAATGTTACATTTTCACAAATTCTGTTTAAGGACGATCTCTACTTAATGACGATTTTTCACGTTCCCTTGAAAGTCGTTAAACAGAGAGCCAACTGTATATTGAGAATCAATGGTTGCCGATGCATCTTTTTCAAACAGGGCAAACCGCAATGCTTTGAAGGCCTATAGGAGAAACAGTTAGCTTCATTACAGGATATGTGAATCAGGAACTAGTGTGTTGGCCAATTTGCGTTTAACCCTCCGCACACCATAGTTGCAGAAGAATTGGTCAGAGGCCATTTCCATCTACTACAAATAAAATCCAAGCGCATCGTTTTTGATGAGGAAGACTGGAATAAATTTATGTGGTCTGACGAATTTCATCCCTACAACACCAAGCTTGTGGAAAAGTGAGGATATAGAGGTAGGAATATGGCATCTAAGATCTCTTTTGCATCCTCACGACTCTTCGGGCTGTCAAATGAAACATTTTGGCTTGGATAATGCGTTTGTGAGATTCTTGGGCCAAAATATATTCAAAGCTTTTTAAATATCTTAGCAGATTAAGAACTGTTTAGAGTAAAATTTCGTAAATCGAACAAAAGAAATATTAAAAGCAAAATGTAAACCAATAAAGTATCCGTAGGGGATCAGAATAAGGCATCTAAATTTGAATACAGTCTAAATCTGAATATAACGAACTTCAAGGGACCAAAGGTTCTGTTCGCTGTATCCGAATCATTAAGAAAAGTACTAGAGTTCACAGAATGCATAACTCATTAATTGCAATGGGTATTCAATAATGGTGTATTAAAAAATTATAAAATCGATTAAAAAGTGGTCATTATTGAATTAAATCGACTCAAATTGATTACATTAAACTGACACAATACTAATTAAATTACGTACAATACGAAAACGGCGTGACTAAAATTTTCGTTCGTTACACCCGTGAGTTTGTTATATACCGGGTTCGCTATAACGGGGTTCGACTGTACAGGGAATAGAAATGACGTACGACTCACTGTGTTAATCATAACTTCACCTCACACTGCACGTTATTGGGAGAGAAAGGGCATACACATCTGCCTTTCTTAATTAAACAATGTTTAAATAGTACGTTTCATAAAGATGTTTATCAAACATCGTACATGTATCTACAGAGCTCTGTAGATGGGAGGTAATGTCGCATTGAAGTCAAAATTGAGTGGTCAGATGCGAACTCTCTATCTAAGGCACAATGTGAAGTCACTATAAAGAATCACCTGAGACAATTTCAAATTTTGATTATTTTTTCCCCGATGTTGCTAATCCTCTCTTACACATTTTTGTGGTCATCGCGATATTTCCATATGATAATATAAGAGAACGTAAAAAGTAGTCAGAAAGCAATCGCCGACGGACAAGTTTGTAACGTTGTTCAGTGACAAGCACTGCGACATAACGATAAAGTCACAAGACAATTCTCCTGAAAGTGTGAGTGGCTAATTTATTGTGTCACAGCGATTATTTCTGTGACCAATAGCCCTCTAGAATGTCACTGCAACGTAATCGTGGGTGAGCTATTAAGGATATCGTACTCGAGCATGTCATTTCAATGAAACTGATCTTACTGATTTACCAACATTAAAGATTGACATTCATTTGTAAAAGTGTATGAGTGCTTACCCATTACAGTGCCCAAATCGTATTTCAGTGCAGGGTGTTCCAGGGTACCTGTAGAAGAGCCTCCCATTCTTAGCAGTCAGACCAAAATATTCTGCCGGAACGCAAAGCTCCTGGCTTTCTTTTGTAGGTTTGCCCTTGTTCCGCTTCTTGCAACACACTCGGCATTCCTGTCGACTGGTAACTGCACATGTACAGTCCTGCAACCCAGCGTCCTTACACACGGTACTGTTGCAGCGTCCTCCTTTACAGGTGGCCGCTCCTGCCTGCTTCAAGGTGGCTGGACCGCATCTTTCTCCGTCTTTCAGGCTGAGTGCTGACCGTGGTATGGGACAGCGAGGTCCTTTTCCATTGCAGTAAGCCCCATCTGGTGAACAACTGTCTTCGCCACGCCCGCAGAACTGGTTCCAGGACTTAGGGACTATCTTGCATTCGCGTGTGCAGCAATCCTCCGGCCAATCACATTCGTAGCCTTTGGCACGGTTATAGCGGCACTCATCTTTCGAGCCTGAGAGAAAGAGGTACTTACATACATGAATCTAAAACTGAAACAAATTGTAGCGAATTTGTGGGGTGCATGAAAAGGAAATCTTAGTGCCTTTAAAATTTTAAATAAATGAAAGGTTGTTCTAGTTTTAGGGCTTTATCCGCCGTCTTGAATTCCATCTCAATTTGGTGCGCATTATTGTTTTGCTCTACTTTCCATAAATTTTGCGATCGGGCTCTCTTATCTCGAGTTCTTTATGTTGGCTGAGAAGAACTTGACATCTTACCCTCACCCTCCGATTGTCTATAGCCCATACGGGGTGATATTACTTGTCAATTCCAAGGCATGATCTTTGTCTTAAAGTTACCAGGAAATTCGAGAACTATCCATAGCTTATGGTAAAAAACCTTTTTAAATATTTTATTGTATTTTCTTAGCAAGTATATTAATTAAACTCCCTCGTAAACTTTCTCTGGGTCATAGAAATTCAAGGAACGACTCTTTCACTTTTTTGTGTCTCTTTTACAAACATGCTTGTTTAGGCAGGCTCCAAGAAAAATAGAACAAGACTCAGAAGTCCTGGCTCAGGTACTTCTGCCCAATATTTTTTCCTGTTGAGCCCGTGGATATGTGAGAACTGTCACCATCACTCCACGTGAATTTGATCAAAAATTTGATATTTTCTCTTTAAAATTTTCAGTCTGTTTACACCGTAAAATGCTATATGTTTAGGTTAATTTTAATAAAAATATGTTGATGGAAGTATTGAAAACTGCAGCAAAATGCACTATTTTCTTAAGATCTTGATTTATTATTAAATATACCAGTGGTTCTTAACCGGTGTTCAGCGGAACACCAGTGTTTCTTGAATATGTCGCAGGTGTGCCGCGGTATTTGTCGGGATTTTTTAAAAAATATATTTTAATTTATTAGAAATTATGAAAATAATTTATTTCTGTATTATTATTGTTTTTATAAGTCAGATATAACAAAAGTCACTATTTATAAATTTTACGCTGGCATCTATTGTAATGTAACCGTCTGTTTTTTGATCAATTTCTTCAATAATTGTATGTGGTATTGTATTCAAAAAATTTGTAATAAACATTTTTGAATGTAAGATACCCTTAAAACGTAAACACACAATCGTGAAAGTTCAGAAAAAAGGTAAGTTTATAACCCTAGGCCCAATAATCCAAACCAAACCTTAACATTTAATTAAAAGTGTTGGTTAGCACTACTGTCAACGTTTGCGTCCCAAGAGCTAAATAGACCAAAACCTACAGTTTAGAGCCAATTTCTAATGGCTAAAAACATCCATGCCAGTTCTGGGACTCGAACCCACAGACTCTGGGACCAAATGCCAAAGGACTGGCCGTATAAAAGGAAATAGTACATATTATTAATAATTTTCTTGTTATTGGAGCAAAATACTTTTACGTTTATTCTTTGTTTGTTTCTTTCATTTTTATGTAGTTATAAAAAATCAGTCTTCTATTATAGAATATATGCTAAAGAAATTCAAAAAGTTTTATAACCAAGAATTCAAGAATAAGGCTTCGAGCGTCATACTTTTATTCGTTCAAGAGTAACACACTACAAATATCCTCTTCGCACAAACCGCGAAGCATCCATGTAGCGCTACCAGTACGCTAAAACAATATATATCGCTTTTCAATTTGCAACATACACTGGTGAAATAAATTAAGAGAATTTGCATATATTATCGAATTTCATGAAAAGAACTGAACTGAATGTAAAACCACTGCTTCTAGACAAAAATGCAAATCTTGTACGTCAAATACGTAAGCATACACGTTTGTGTAGACGGAGCCAGTAGAGAAACAGGCTTTATAAGCGCGCGTAAGTTAAGACGCATTTCGTTCGCTAGCACACCTCGGCGAATTTCTTGGTGTTATTTTGCAGCAATCGGTTAATTTCAAATTGTAACAGCAAAAATGAGTAACCACCAACGTTTAGATGATGGAATGAGGTGGCGAATTGTGGGGAGGTTAGAAGCAGGCCAATCGCAAGTCCAAATTTGTAGAGAGTTCAATTTAACGCCCAGCGTCGTGTATAACTTATGGAAACAGTTCCAGGATACCGGATCTATCGAGAAAAAGTCTGGGCAAGGTCGTCTAAGAGCCACGACGGCCAGAGAAGATCGCCATTTGTCGATTATAGCGAGGCGTAACAGGAGTGATACAGCTTCTCAACTCTCTCGGGACTTGTATGCAGCCACAGGAACCCGTGTATCAAAGGTGACTGTTTCCAAAAGACTTCATGACAGAGGGTTGTTTGCAAGAAGACCTGCTGTTTGCGTCCCGCTCACTTCTACGAACAGGAGAATCCGTTTATCATGGTGCAGAGAGCATAGAGATTGGGGTATGGATCAATGGGCGACCGTTCTCTTCACTGATGAGTCCAGGTTCAGCCTAAACACCGATTCTCGCCGTACGTTCATATGGAGAGAACCAGGGACCCACTTCCTACCCTCCAATGTCCGCGAAATCGACCATTATGGCGGAAGAGGTTTAATGGTCTGGGCAGGCATCATGTTGGATGGCCGCACACCTCTCCATGTCTTTGAAAGAGGCACTGTGACTGGTGTGAGGTATAGGGATGAGGTCTTGGAGCCCTATGTTCACCATTTCCCGAGTGCAGTTGGTCCTGAGTTCATTTTAATGGACGATAACGCGAGGCCACATAGAGCTCTTCTGGTCGACGAATTTCTAGAGAATGAGGATATTCACCGGATGGATTGACCAGCCAGATCTCCAGACCTTAACCCTATAGAGCATGTCTGGGACGCTCTGGGGAGGGCAATTGCAACTCACAACCCCCCTCCGAGAACCATCCAGAGAATGAAAACAGCGTTGCTGAACGAGTGGGGCCAATTGCCACAGGAAATGATAAACTGCCTTATTTCAAGTATGAAATCACGTTACGAGACCTGTATATTTGTAAGAGGGGACCATACACCCTATTAACCCATTTTTTTACTTATTCTGCAACCGCTGTTTCATATATTCCGACTCCAACGAGTGTTATGCACGATCATGCGTGTGTATTACAATTATTGAATGGTCATTTATTTTGTATTGTATCAATGTATGCACGTACATATCAAATTGCATTAAAATCGGTACAGTAGTTCTAGAGATAATCGACCAAGTCTGCAAATTCTCTTAATTTCTTACACCAGTGTATGTTGAAAATTGCATGCATTCTAACTGTTAATTTTAAGATTTTGAATGAGTTACATAAACATCAATGTTAGTGTTCCGCAATAAAGCATAAATATATATTAGTGTTCCGCGTCTCTGAAAAGGTTAAGAACGACTGAAATAGACAAACAAATATCTGTGTTGCGCGAAAAACACTATGACCGACGACGGAAGCATGATACTACGCTTTCGTTTTTCCTTATTTTTTCTACTTGCATTCATTTTCGTTTTGCTAACGTGTTTGAGTGGTGTTTACAAAAACTCAGAAACAAATTTCAGAAACTCAGTAAGGAAATGAATTTTTTTTAAACTGTACTCTGAAATTTTCTTTTTGTAAAATATTTAAAACGCTTTTAAAAAAATTAGTCTCTAAGTTTTTCTAATTGCTTTAATTCTTTCCTCGTTCCAGATTCTAACCAATGCATTTTAAAATAGGTTTTTTTAAACGCTTGAACAGGGAGAAAGTTTAAACAAAATCGTAAAAAAGAGGGATTTTTAAGTAAAGTATGGAATACAGAAAACGTATGTTTTTTCGCGGAAAAAAAGTAATTTAAACCAAGAAAATATATAAAGAAAATTAAATAGTCTTAAGTGCGTGATTGAAATGAATTTTCCTGGAACTTTCTCTACGTTGCAAGAAAAAAAAATTGTATAAAAGAGTAAGTGCGAGTATTAAATCAATAAGTAATAATTCATTGATTAAGGGGATATTTTATCAAATATTATCTAAATGCCATAAAAGGCCCCTATAACCAATAATACGAGTAATTTTCTCCAAAATATAAAAGGAATATCATGTTTGAACTTTATTTCCTTAAAGTAAATTTTCAAAAAAGTTCCAAAAAAAAAGGCTCTAAAATTTCGGAATTAGAAATTGCTTAAAATATTTTTGAATATATATATACCCCCCTCGCCCTCAATGAAAAAGTAGTAAATAAATAAATAATAAATTATTTCATTCAAATACTTTCCATGTCCCAAAAATTTATTTAAAAACATCGTGATTGAAATTTATTTTCGAAAAAGACATCTAAAACATCGTTAAAGATGCAGTATTTTTAAAGTCCAGCTTTTTAAAAAAGTGTCTTTTGTTACCAGTTTGCTGACATATTGTCTATTATAATTCGTTCTCTATTTTCTTTCTTTAGCGAGAAAAAATTTCTATTTCGGGAAATACGGTAGCCCTGGAAAGAGAGAGAGAGAGAAATCCAAGAGGGCGAACATTGCCCCGAAAGGTAGGTACTCCCTAAAAAACTCTTAAAAGAAAAAATAAATGAATAAAACTCCGAGAAATGAAGTTTCAAACACATGAACAAAAAACTCATCGAAACATGACAGACCTCTATTTCGTCATATCAGTTTAACCTCGTATATTTCAATTCTCATGTTAAGCTGTTGAGCATTTCCTCTCAATATATATTCTAATCCCAAACAATCAAATGCACGTTTTTCAATTCTTTTTCCTGAATTTCTAAAAGGAGTTTTAAATGACGTAAGTGTTTGTCAAAAATCTTTTCATTTTAAATTTAAAAAAAATGAAGTTAGCAGCTATAGACATCAGTTTAAGGGGACTCACTACTCTTACATCTTTAAAACATTCGATTTTTTGAAAAAAAAATATATGTTAAAGCCTGATCATTTCTGAACAAAATAAAGCAAACCGCATGAAAATATTCCCCTTAGTTCCGGAGATACTGATATTCTAAATATTTAATTACTGATCAAGTTTATGGTAAGAAAAATTTTAAACTCATTTCTCTCAAAATGTAATTTTGCATCATTCCGCAACTGATATCTCAAAAACTATGAAAGATAGTTCCATGAAATTTTATCACTGCATAATCATGTTATTTTATTGCGTCTGAACTAGAATTATTGCAATCACTGCACGTTTTTTTTTCAGGGAAAAATTAATGCAAAAATTTAAGGAAATTTTAAGTATATTTTGAGAAGTTTTAAAAAAATTGAAAAAATATTTTAATGTTGAATGTTTTATGTTCAATTGTATTTTGAATTATTTATTTTAAAAATAAAACAGAAATTATACATTTAAGTGTAAAATGAATTTCATAGTTCTGCGCGCAAGCCAATATACAATAAAAATACTTAAAAAACAAGGTATATCTAAAGCATTTAAAAAATTATTTTAAATTATTTTTAGAGTTGAAAATTTGTTTATTAAAATAAATTATATCAATTTATCATGTTCATAAAATTTGGAAAAATTGCGAGTAAATTGAAATAGTTACAAAGAGTCAAAAATATGCCTTATTTCCTCGACTTAATGGCCTTCAAAAAACTAAGTATTCCCATAGCCTCATATCAAATTGAAGCCTTACAATGTTAACTGGGGTGTTTCCTTGATGTGGGTTAAGCCCCCTATTTTTTTCTGCAATATTTCTTATATGTTTTAAATATTTTTATTACTGATCTAACCATAGATTACAACAGTTTCAAGGGAAATGTTTTTTTTTTTTTTACGAAAACAATTTTTATATTATATTGAAACTTAATTAAAAAATCTGACGATAATTTAAATACGATTTAATTTTGTAGTTTCTAATAACACTGCTAATACCCTAAATTTTGCATTAATTTCGTAGTCCTTTATATTAAAATCTCCATTTAAAATTACTTAATGGCAGCAAGGAGCCTTCGAAATAAAGGATAATTGAAGTTCAACTTAAATGAAGATTCCAAATGGGAATATAATAAAAAATATTTTTCGAAATCTCTGACTTCAAATCATAATTTAAAAAAAGTAAAAATATTATGGAAGATATATTAATTTAAGAGAAATATTAAACATCATAATGATTAACAAGTCCTGAGAAAAATGTTGAATAATTTTACTAGAAGTTGTTAACAGAAATGGTTAACACTAATGGTTACCAGAAAATACATATATCATTGGTATTATCTGTATCTTTGATGCATATTTTTGTCTCTTAGTCCAAGAGACAAATAAAATCAAAGATTTCAATAATTCTAAATAATATCGGTATCTGTTTTTGATCAGCTTCCACAGTAAAATTTACTTTAGTTACTGTTTGATTAAAAATTACCTCTTTTATTAAATTTCTTATTTTTATTATTTTACTATTTATCAAAGTTACTTTTATTATTTATTTAAGGTGTTAAATTTTCTAAGTATGCATG
>OU015500.1:85071740-85361740 GCA_907164885.2 Dolomedes plantarius | reverse complement strand
ATATATATATATATATATATATATATATATATATATATATATATATATATATTTATTTATTTATATATATATATATATATATATATATATATATATATATATACACAGGTAGCCCTCCTACAGCACGGCCTCTTACAACACGGTTTCGCTCTAACACGATTAAAAAATTGCGAAAACCTTTATACAACACTGTACTTCTACAGCACTAGATATCATGATTTTTGTTTAACACATTTAAAAACTAAATTACCTTAAAATAATGTGGGAAGGAACAATAAACTATAGTGGCTTTACATGAAAATGTATAAACAAATTATAATTTATTCATTTATAACTCTATAAAATCATAAGAAGGCCTAAGCTTAGTTGAAAATCTTGAATCATTTTTCTTGAAGGCAGACCCTTCCGCCGAAAGAAGCCGAAAATTCAAAAGGGATCTGCAAAATTGTGTATCTCCATACCGTGAAATCTAAAATTACCTCGTAAGAACCAGCAAACAAACCAAAATTACAGATTTTTTTAAAGAGGATAGAAGGTACAAATATTCTAAATACAGAGAAAGGTTCTGAAAGTGAAGGTGATATCGTTCAACCGAAAACATGTTCTCGTTTGATTGCACTTAGCAGTGATTAGAAAGAAATCTATTAAATTAATGTCGCATTAAATGAAAATATTTTTTTTGGTTTCATACATTTATATTTTTAATACGTTTTTTACGTTTATTACGATTTTTGTTATACATACATTTATATATTTAATAAAAATTAACTTGATTATATGGAAATTTAAAAAAATTATTTTTAATAATTTTTCGGAACGTAACCCCCTTTTTTGTACTGTCTTTGGGTCTCATATAGCGGTTTCACACAACACGGCACTGGAAACCTATCTACCGTTTTATAGGAGGGTCAACTGTATATATATAATTCCAAGTTTCGAAGTATTTATAAAGCGGATGAGTCGAAATATTTAATTATCTTCATATCCATGCATTTCTGAAACCAGTAGGAATTTTTGATTGCCCATGGACAGTTTGTGACCAAACGATGTTTCGGGTTGCTTAATATATAATTAAATAGGAAATATGACTGTTGGGTTGATAGCTAGATACACTTTTTCTGTATAAGTGATCGATTGACTATGGAATATTTAGTATTTTTGACTGAAGAAAAAGGTAATTCTGCGACATTTGATCGTGAGAGAATTCGTCTATGACGAGATGTGCCGTTACAAGTAATATTGAAAACGCTGTTAAGGTCCACAAAATTTCCTCCGTTTCAACGATTTCCACACATTTTAATTATCTACTTCTATCTACATCAACCCCATTTGATGATGATAATAATAATAATAGCAACACTAATGTTATTTATTAATTATTATTATTATTATTATTTTATTTTTTGTGTGGTGGGGCTTCAGCTGACATCACAGATTTTCAGTCCCCGCGTTAAATCATGAAATTTTTCTCTCGGTATTTATCTACTCACAGACTACTAGTAAATGCATTTTGAATTATATTTATCTATATAAATAAAACAATTCCGTAACTGACTGACTGACTGATTGACTAACTGACAGATAACGCACAGACCAAACCGCTGGACCTAAAGGGCTGAAATTTTGCATGGCGATTCTTCCTATAGTGTAGGGGTGCACTAAGAAATATTTTGGAAAAATTCTTCTTAAATTTTTTAAAAATTGAATTTTTAAGCTGTTTTTGTAACATTCTTTAAAGTTTGTATTTAAAATAATAATTTGAGGGTTATAAAATTTATATCACGAGAAAGATAAAAAAAATCCTTTAAAATGAAATCATATTCGAGTCTTTACCTCCATTTTCTGATTTTCGGGGAATTTTTAAAGATCAATTTTTAGAATTTAATTTATTAAATGCTGATCACGTGGCTTCTTTTTTTTGTGGTACTTTAAATTAATTTTGCGTCACGTGCATAACAACGAAATAAATTGACAAAAAAAATATTAAAATACGGTAAACCATAACATTTGACCACTAGACTAATTGAGATGGAAGTTTTTTTAAGAATTTAATTCAAATAAATATGTTTTATGAACATTAAACATACAAATTAATTGCATACATTGACCGTTGTATTTAATTTGAATGTACTCCGTAGCGAAGCACGGGTATTCAGCTCGTTTTCCCATGTGTTCATAGGCGTAGTGTCGGGGGGGGGGGGCACGAGGGGGCACGTTTCCCCCCCCCCCCCAACTTAACTTGAGATATGTTAAAACGTTAATAGAAGTTCAGTTAAAATCTGAAAATTGTAGAAAACTTTTAAGAAAGTTGGTTTTTTCCCACTTTTTCAAACTGTGAAACTGAAGATTCCGATTGTGCCTCTAGCCTTAACATAGTTTTGACGATGATATGATCCATAACGAAAATTCAATGCTACATTTTTTTTCTCATTTTATTTATATTATATTCATTTTTCTCATTGTATGACTTTTAAATACTACTCAAACATCAATTCTATTGTTATTCAATTAAAAAAAAATCGTAATATTTCATATTTTAAGGACCGTACGGCAGTCAGTGCACTGAGGAGAGCCCTAACTGAATTCAATTTGTGCCCCCCCCCCAAAAAAAAAATATATATATATATATATATATATATATATATATATATATATAAATAAAATTTAGAAGCTCGCTACGCCTATGCATATGATAGGTAGACATTTAAATGAAAAGCGCATGCTTTTTTCAAATTTTAATATTTCCTTCATAAATGTTTTACAGGGCAGAAAATTAGTGAAGTAATATCGGTACAAAATTAAAATTGATTTTAGAAAAAAAATTAAATTAACATAAAAAGATTCTTTTGAAAAACAACCTCTTTTCTGAAAAACTTTTATTTAAACGCCAACATCATCATAAACTAAACAAAAATTCAAAAATATCCATTTGTTAATCTGTGATTGGCAAAATACTACGAGAAAAATTTCCCATAACTTAACATTGGATTTGAACATCTGCGATGTCAACGATGCTACCGCCTTCATTCACCTGCATAATTTTTTTGGCGACCAGAAAGGGAATATTCCAGATGTTTTTATTTCTTTACGACTTTTCTTAATAAATTACAAAATTCATAAATCTTTTTGTCTGAAGCGTTTTGCATAAGATGTACTCGTTCTCTTTTCGAGCAAGAATACACAAGATCGCAAGTTCGTGATACACGATATTTGCATAAATGATCAAATTTCGGAATTGATTTTTTTTTGCAGAAATTATAAGAAGATTTACTTCAAAAATGCGTTTTAAAATTTATTTGTGTCCCACTGTACACAGACAATGGTTCAGAAACCGGAGATGGTACGAACCGGAGACGGTATTCGAGCTCTTCCAAATCTCTATGCACCATGACGATGCACCTGCTCCTTTGTCTTGTTCTGGTATCTATGCGGTTTTTAAATTTTTTTATTTTTGTTAAGGCGAAAGCCAGACGGGAGATGATTTCATTCTCGTAGGCACCAGTTTCTCCGTATTTGGAACACACGGGCATTTTTTTCCCCACAAAAAAAAGGTCACTTATTTTAAACACAGCAAAGATAGATGAAGATTCCTAACATTTGCTAAGGGCCATTTCACAAACATGATCGCATTTCAGACAAAGAATATATATATATATATATATATATATATATATATATATATATATATATATATATATATATATATATATATATATATATATATATAGGTTATATAATAGGCTTACTGCATACCCTGGTTTCACCGGGATGGTATAAAATCGCGGTCGTTTTGTCAGTTTGTACGGGTTCGTAAATGAAGAAGTTAAGAGTAAAAATCAATGAAGCCTTAGTAAATGTTATGATTAACATCGTTTAATGATGGTGTATTGCTCAGTAATTTGGTTTTCAAAAGGTGACATGAAGAAAGTCAAACAGAAACAGTGAAAAACAAAATGGATAGAATTCTTCAATGATCACGAAAATTTCTTACCGAAACTAAGTTGAATGACAGCAAACCCTCGTTTATCCGGCCCTCATTGATCTGAATCTCCGGATAATCCGGATGAGAATTGTAGACATTTTTTAAAAAATTTAATGTTCACATTAGATAATGATTTTTAACTATGATATAGCAAGAACGTAACTACAAGTACGCAAAATATTCGCTTTTTAGTTTGATTCAATGTACAGTTCCTGCATAGACTGTACAATATATTACGGTAATAAAATGCTTTTTGTTGAATTTTAGAAAGCTTTACTAGAGTATGTCAGGGCTTTGACGCGTAGCGTCAGCCCGACACCACTCCAGCTGAACTTTTAATGATAAATCGTTTGCGTGACCCTGCTTCATTTAAGCGCACACGTGTTTGAAACAGAGACAGTGGACCAATTCTTTGTTAAGAAATGATGAGAAAAGTCATTTATATATTTTTTAATGTCTTGTAAACAATACTATGTAATTTCGTTACAAAACATAGTTTTTTTTATCGTAATAAATGGTAAGTCGTCTTAGTTTAGGATTTTGTTTTGCTTATTACCCATATTACCCGGATTTTCGATTGTCCGGCTTGCCTATGGTCCCAGTTAGTCCGGATTAACGAGGTTTTACTGTATATATATGAAATATTTCTGTGATAATTAGTGTCTCAAATTTTCACTGCGAGGGCTCGGGTTTGAAACCCGTTCATGACAAGGAATTTTCCGTGCTGTATACCTTCATAAAGATCAACGATGGTTCACGTACTTGTTGTTCCTATAATGAAGTAGCCAACAAAACTCAGTATGTATAGCCTCGATTGTCCCAGGAATAAACAGTAAGGTTAAATCAGGTATTTCCTGTCACTAATTGCTCTTTTCTTTACTGGATCCTAACGTTTTTGCAGTAAGGGAAGCAGAATTATCCTCATTATAGTTTCTTCTCGGACTGAGAGTTTAGTCAGTAAGAATTATTTGTACTTCTACTTCCTCCGTAAATCCATATTGTTTCTTGATTATTTTTGTAGAAAGGCATGGAATTGCTGATAGTCAAAATTAAATTAAAAAATTATGAAACTGATATACGGGGGCTGTCCGTAAAGTATCCGAATTTAATTTATAACTAAAAAAATATAATGGATATACATACTTCAGTTTAATCCCCTTCAAAGTATCGTCCTTGAGAAGCAACACACTTAGCCAAACGTTGTTGCCACTCTTGGAAGCAGGATTGAAAGTCGTTCTTTGGAATGGTCAACAGCTGTTCGATCGCTTTTTGTTTGATGGTCGTCACATCCTCAAACCGTCGTCCTTTAAGCGTTTTCTTTAGCTTTGGAAATGCGAAAAAGTCGCACGGAGCGAGGTCTGGTGAGTAGGGAGGTTGCGGGACTTGAACGGTGCCATGTTTGGTTAAAAAGTTTTGAACCACATGTGAGGCGTGAGCAGGGGCATTATCGTGGTGAAGCATCCATTTCCCAGATTTCCACTTTGCTGGTCGTTTTCTCCTCACGGAATCACGAAGTCGCCTGAGAACATCACGGTAGAACTCTTCATTAATGGTTTGTCCATCTCTCGATGGTCTGTCCACCTCCCGCAATCTCTCGAACTGTCATTCGTCGATCTGATCGCACCACAGTACGAACATGTTCCACTTTGACATAATTTCTCGATGTTGATGGACGCCCTGATCTTGCATCACTTTCCACAGATTCCCTTCCATCTTTAAAACGTCTAAACCATTGAAACACTTGAGTTCGGCCCATAAGATCATCACCGTATGCTTTCTTAAGCAAATCGAACGTTTCGGTTGCCGTTTTTCCAATTTTATTACAAAATTTGATGCAAACACGTTGCTCAGTAGATTCCGTCATGATCCAACCCGACACGAGACTTCCACTGCGTCACTTTCCATTATTTCTACAAGAGAACCGCGCTTCGCAGTGCTTGGATAATTGCGAACTTAACAAGTTTACATATGTTTAAACATGCTAATTAGCGTGCGCACGCAGACCGGTGTCTGTATTATGTTTTATACATTCAGTTCGGATACTTTACGGACAGCCCTCGTATACTTATACACTAGCGAGAATTCACCGTCAAAGGTTAAATGTTTTTGTAAAAAAAAAAAAAAAACATATTTAAGCACAGTAGCTCTCAACTAGTAGTACACAAGATATGAATAATATTGATCTAATACTCTAGAAATACTATTCGTATAAAGGACTTTTTATTGGTGGTGGGACTGAATATTTTGTTGATAGACATTTGTAAAAGAGATAGAGATTCACAAATCTTGGGTGTTGGGATTTTTTGTTAAATTCAAATATACAACACCTCTCACCCCCCTCCTTTTTTTTAAAGCACGTGATAGCAACAAGTATAAATACCAAAATCTTATGAAAACTCTGTTATTTTTTTTTGTACTCAATAAGTAGAACATAGTACAATTTATCAACTTGTCTTGCTCCGGTTCGTAAATAAATAAATAAATAAATAAATAAATAAATAGATAGATAAATATATATATATATATATATATATATATATTTATTTATTTATTTATTTATTTCTGAGAACCAAATAACTTTACACTCCCCCCCTCTTTGAGGCATGAATAATGTAACATGAAAATGAATGTTTTGGAGGAAAAGACAAAAAAAAAATTGTGGTGAGATACACTGCTGGCCACCCAAATTGCAACACCAAGAAAGACAAGAGATATCACAACAAAATTTATTTTGTAGATAACATGTTGACCAAGTATCAAATGATTAAATTTATAGACGTCTGTGAAGTGTGGTTCCTGCCAAAATCAGTAGCCAGAGTAGCCGCCATTGTTGGAGATCACCGCTGCCACACGCCTCGGCATTGATTCAAAGAGACTTTGGATGAGTTCTTGGGGTACAGCAGACCAAGCAGCTTCCACACGTTGCCAAAGTTGATCTGCTGTGGCAGCTGGGGATGGAATCTGGGTCAATCGTAGAGCAACCATGGACCACATGTTTTCTATCGGCGAAAGATCCGGACAGCGAGGCGGCCAGGGAAGCAATTCAATCTGGCGATTGACGAAGAACCGTTGGACAATGCGTGCCACGTGTGGTCGCGCATTATCCTGTTGAAATATGGCTGTGGGCAAGCCCTGAAGGTAAGGAAGGACAACTGGCTCCAACACCTCGGAGATGTAGCGCTGGCTGTTTAAAGTACCGGCAATGCGTACTAGAGGTGTGCGAGAGTGATATCCAATACCGCCCCATACCATAATACCCGGTGCAGGACCAGTGTGGCGGTGCATAACGCAGCTGTTCATCATCCTCTCTTCACGGTGTCTCCAGACTCGAATGCGACCATCGTGGTGTTGCAGACAGAAGCGTGACTCGTCAGTAAAGACAATTTCATTCCATTCTGCCGTCCACATCCTTCTGTCATCGCACCATTGGCGGCGGAGACGTCTGTGGTTCTGCATCAAGGGTAGACAAAGCAATGGACGTCTTGCGGACAGACCATTCTGCTGTAAACGGCGTCGAATGGTACGCGCAGACACTGGATGATGCGTTACAGACTGCATGTGCTGTGCTATGGTTCGTGATGTGACTGAGCGATCCGTCACTGCCATGCGCACAATTTGCCTGTCATCACGTGAAGTGGTGCGCTGAGGTGGATGCGATCGAACACGGCGGTCCGTCGTACCCTCCTGCATCCAACGATCACATATCCGCATTACAGTTGTTTGGTTTCGTCCAACACGACTACCGATTTCCCTGAAAGATAATCCACAATCTCGGTAGGCCACTATCCTTCCTCTGTCGAACTCGGATACTTGATCAAAAGATGATCGCTGTTTTCGACGAGGCATAATTGATCGTTTTTTTGAAAAAACCACAAGAAAAACACAATTGCCGAACTTGAAATCGTCGAAATCTCCAAGCCTTAAATAGCGCTTTGAAGTGGCGCCACAGGCGCGCGTGATGTGCGTCTGCGCTGAAATTCTAATCATTTGCATATCTCACCTCCCCTAATGCATGTTGTAAATTTCATGTTATTTGCATGTTTCCTTCAGGGTGTTGCATTTACAGTGGCCAGCAGTGTATCTTATACATAATTTGGAGCTGCTGCGAGGTTATCGCAGTTGCCATCAAAGTCATAGTAATGTCTTTTTTTTATCTCAGAATCTCGCTGATTAAAAGAAAAATATTTATTTCCTGGCCATTTCCAGATGTTTCGATGTTGGTTTTTGCAGTGTTGCGTAATGTTGCCATTTGATTCCAAGTGTTGGTAGAAACAAGGAAATTTTGCAACCGTATTACTAAATAGGGAAGTGTATTTTCAAAATGGGATTTTCTGTTATTAATAGAATCACGCACAGACTATATTGTATTGGCATAATTCCGTTTTAAGATGAGGCTTGATAAAATACATTGCAGAACGCTTAGACCAGTGCCGGCTCCAGCCCAGAGATTTGGGGGGGGGGCAACGTCGGCTCTTAGGCTTATATATATATATATATATAAAAGAGCTTGTCTGTTTGTTTGCCCGCTATAGAATCATAGACTGTTTCACCCACCGGGACCAAATTCGGCACAGTTAATGTTTTGGACCCTAGAAACTTAAATCAGGAAAAACGAAATTTGGGGCTCAATTAGTTTTTTAAAATTAATTTTTTAACGATTTTTGTGCCCCTAAGCGCACCTCTTAAATGTGGATACAGCCCCTTTACCACGACCCTTCAAATTCGATACGCGGGGAAAAAGCGGTTTATTCTGAGGGGTGATTTGGGGGTAACGGGGGGGGGGAGGACGAGGTGTTTATTTTTCTTACGTTTAGTGGAATCGTTTAGTGGAGTCTAAAAAGGTTGAGAACCGCTGCTTTAGACAATTTTAGACAATGGCGCTCAAACTAATAGAACTTAATAAAATTTGGGAAAAAAAGGAAGAAAAAAAAAAGAAAAATTAAGTTTGTCTCATGGCCAGTTTTTAGAAGCCTTCTGTTGATCTAAATATATTAATTGTTTGAGGATCATAAAATGGGAAGAAGTTTAAGAATTCTACAGGTTTTTCCCCCTAAGTTCGCGAAACAGAGTTAACATACGATATGTATTTGAATTACTTATTCCGTGAAATCATATAAGATAAATCTTTTAGAGTTTTGGGGCTTTTTAAGCAGTGGGAGGAAAAGCTCTTTAAACAGAGAAACATAACGACACATAACTTTCATTCCGAACTATTAATCCATTAGTTATCTTAAGGCATAAGAAAATTAATGAAATTATTTTTAAAGAATGATTGCCCGGGTAGATATATAGATATAAAATTTTTGATGCTTTCCATCAAAAGAATACTGAGTATATCATTTCCGTAGAAACGCGCAAAGCCCATTCTGTCTGGCCAGATGAACATGAAGAGCGGGGGGTGCAGCCCAGTATTTTTTTGATGCAATGCATGAAACCTTTATTGTACCTTTATTGTGGAACGACATTGATAATAGGTTGATTTCTCCGTAACCCGCGAATTCTGAATAATTATTGGGTCACGTTTGGTCAGTCAAAACTAAAGTCGATACAAAATTTTCTTTTCCCTTTTTAAAATTTATCTTAACGGTGGCAGTCAAAATGAACTAAGGATGTTTTGGAACGCAAAAAGCACACGGAAAGTTTACAGAAGCATTCATTACAAATGGCCAACGATGTAAAAAAAATACTTAAAAAATCTCTCTGGAGTATTTTTATATTTTCCCTATTTCCTAATCCTAATTATTTTAAAAGAGTCAGAAAATTTCAAAACTCCAGATTGCCTAAATTTTCACCAGTGCCAAATTCCAAATATTTCCTCGACGAACAAATCGATGACTTAAAATGCAAGTGACCCATCCTTATTGGAGGAGCCTACTACTGGAGCTTGTTGTGTGTTGTTGTTTCTGATACCCCCTGGTTGAAGGTTCCATACCTGGTCCATATAGGCTATTGGACAGAAGGGGGTGGCTCCGGTTTGAATTAACACCACGAGGGTCGGAGTCCTACTTGGCTACGAACCGGTCCCGTAATTTTGAACCGAGTCAAGTGACGAGACCGGAACATTTTGCCGAGCTCCTCCAAAGGTAAATTTGAGAACTTGGAGGACATTGCAGCCACGACAGATTTTACGTGCACCAGCTGCCATTAGTGTACACGGCGGTGGATTTGTCACAGATTGGCATCGAACCCGCAACCCTCAGATCACTAGCTCGATGCCTTTGCCAACCGTTCCAACGCGCCCACACTACTAGAGCTTAAATACGATAATTACAAGATAAAAATAACTTTTTATATACCATGTTTTTAAATTTTTTTCTTGAATCATATAAACTTGACAATTCTATGTATTAATAAATACTTTTAAAATTTTTTTTGATGAATTATCCCATCAACGTGAAAGAAAATGAAGTTAATTAGAAGTTAACTTACATTTAACTTTTCGTTCCCGCCCTGGCCGATAGATGGGTGCACCAGTCTACAAAACAAAACTAACTGAAAAAGAATTTAATTCTGCTTAAAGATGGCTAAAAGTATTAAAATAATGCATTGTCATCGTGTTCCGAGTTATTCTAAAAGTTTCAAACGTCTAGCTAGTCGGGAAGTTAGTTAAAAATCGATTGCAAGATTTATACTGGACAAACACACCCACAAACAAGAAAGCGAGTTAATAAAAACATGGTAATAAAACTGGAGTAGTTAACTTGTATATTGCTGCGAACCGCTGTCATGATCACTAAAATGCATCTGCGATTGAGTATAAATACAGTTAAAATAAATTGAACAACGTTCAAACACTAGAAATCATTCAGAAGCATTGCTCTCTCGAAAAGAACTCTGGTCAGGGGAAGGGGAAGGGGAAGGGGAAGGTACGATGTCCCCCCTGGGGAATACTCGGTCTAAATTGAGATGGCACCAGGGGATGGTGTTGGTTCACCTAGATCGGCACTCCCATTGAAAGAAAGAAACCAATGAATCACGCAGGACAAGTCTCGCGTTAGCAACATCAACAACAAAAAGAACTAATTTTCGAATTTATTTACGACAACAGCAGAATCACAGACTTTTTCTCAGGATTTGGTCATTAGAGAGATGCGATTCGCGGCAAATAGGTAAAAGCCTCCAGTGGGATATATAGTTTTGCGGGTGATCTTTTAGTACAGGTAGAAAAATCCTGTACAAAATCCACTGTCTCTTTTCACTGAGCAGTGATCAAGCAAAAATGACGTCACACAAAGTTCGGCTTATTGCCGATAGCCCCGCGATAAAATACAACCCCAGGAGGCACGTGGTTTTAGAAAAAGAGAGCAACAAACAGCTGTCCAGTGAAATAGTTCGGCGAGAGTAACTACCGTCGTAAAACTTGGAATATTTATAAGTTATGCAAAGCAACTCAAAGCATATCATCTTTCTACATACTCCAATTTTTGCGTTTGGATACATCTACAGTAGAGTCCCGATAATCCAAAATAATTGGGACTAGACCCTTTTCGGATTAAGCGAAATACAAAAATATGTTTTGAAGAGAATTACATTAGTTCACTTATGGTGAAACAGCTTTACTTTGAAATGAATATCAATTGACCATAGATGCAATATTCCTGATACAACACATTTTCCAGGAATTTTTGCAAAAACATCCCCTAAAAGATGTGATTTATCCTAGAAATTCTTCCTTTTGCAGTCATAACAATTATTTAGAACAGTGGTTACTCAAAATATCAAATGGAGTTTAACAGATCTGTCCAAATTTGTAGAGCTTTTTATATATGTCCCAAAAGTTGAGTTCATTTTCAACTATTCAGTATCTTACTGGGATTGTCTTATTCATCTCGATACTCGTATACTCATTTATAAAGGTAAACAAAGCAGTCTGATTCAACTATTTTTATACATTCTCACCCTAAGCAGGATATTTACCTAAAACGGAAGTTTCTTTAAGTAGGAAGCATTTCCGGTGTTGATAGAGTTCACAATACTTCAGCTGACAGTATTTTCAGGGTTCAATCATTTTTTCATGTTTATCAAAACAATGCAGTCTAGAAGCACATTAGATACTCATTCTTTCTGTTTTGGGAATTGTAAATTCGCTGAATAGCTTTATACTACCATGGTAGAAAATTTTTATCTATTACTATTCTATTTTTTTCTGTGTTTAAAAAAAATACGTTTAAAAAAAATCAACGATTCTAAAGCAGTCAAATTTTTCTATCAAACATTTCACACTTCAATTTCAAATTAGCTTTTAAAATAAAAATATTTTAATCGGTTGATATTGAAGGTACTGCTTCAAATATATGGAACTGTTCGGATAAAACAGGAAATTAATAAAATTTTGTTTTAGTAGTATCCTCAAACTGATCATCGTACAGAAGACGCTTTTTCTATCACCGTTTCTGTTCTTAAATAGGATAGAATTGTAATTATGAAAGTATCAGGAATATATATCTCAGTTTCGCATCTTTTTCGACATTCCCTGGCAATTTACCAAATACAAACTCGATTCTCTATGTATTTCGACTTCTTTTTTTCAAACTTGTTCCATCTAATGTAGTTTTTTTTCCATTTATATATATATATAAAAGAAGTTCTCTTTTTTTTTCTTCATTGTTTTACACTTCACATGACGATCAATAAATATCGAACCTTTTTTTTTTCCCAAGGCTCCCTTCAAATATTTTTTTAACTTCTCCAAAATGGGAGGGTATCCTTATAAATTAATTATTTAAAATCTGGAATTCCTCGTCTTTAATTCTGTTTCTTTCATATCTCTTTTTTTAATTAATTGAATTTAGAGAAAATCCTTCTTATTTCTTAATTTCAGCATATCTCCTTACTTATACCATTTCTTAAAATTCTGTCAGTGGGCTATTTTGCCCATCTAACTGTTAAATCCTGCCTTTGAGTTTTTTTTATGCATTTGGGTAGATTTGTACTTAAATTTTTATTACATGTATGTGATTGCAAAGGCATTTCATGCGTATTTTCCAGGTATTTGTTTGGTTTGTTTATCCCGAAAAAGCTAATGCAACTGAAACAAGTTATTTGACTTTAGGTGTCTTTCTAAATTACATAGGTAAAACTCCAGTAGATTATCAAACAAATTACTAAGACAAAATAATTTCTTTCCAAGCTGATAATTTTATCACTTGTCTGCCAATGCTGTACAGTCGAACCCCGTTATAACGAACTTCAAGGGACCAAAGGTTTTGTTCGCTTTATCCGGTGGTTCGCTATATCCGAACCGTTAAGAAAAATGCTAGAGTTCACAAAATGTATAACTCATTAGTTGCAATGTGTATTCAATAACGATGTATTAAAAAATGATAAAATCTATTAAAAAATTATCATTAATGAATTAAATCGACTTAAATCGATTACATTAAACTGACACAATACTTATTAAATTACGTACAATAAGAAAACGGCAGGACCAAAATTTTCGTTCGTTATATACCGGGTTCGCTATAAAGGAGTTCGACTGTAATTCCGAATGGTATTAGGCTGAGACAAATTCAGATTTTATACTTAAGAAGAGCTCACAATGAACTGCAAATTTTCCCCCATGACTTTTCCCGGTCAAATAATTTGGTTTAAAACTCTTTTTTTTAATTTAAAATAACTGTTGTTTCATTAAATTTAACAATTTTATACAAAACTAATTGAAAAATGCATATCCTCAAAATTTGCTTTTACGTCAAATAGTTTTAAGTTATATATATAAAAAAAACCTAGATCTAAGTACAAAATGTTTTAATTTAAGTAAATAGCCGGCAATATAGCATGAAATATGGGAATTAGATGGAAAATATGATTACACAAACAAAAGCAGAGAAAGGATATTACACAATAAATGATCTTATCGGGCTTGATTTTTTAATTTCTTAACAATAACTTTTATCAAAAAGATTCATCTGGGATAACTTTGTTTTCTAACATGTTATAATACATTCATAATTTTACAAAAACGTATTCAGCGAGCAGAGCATTATCAAGATGTTCTAAGGCATTAATTTCCCCTAAATATTAAAAACTGAATAGAAAGTAATTAGCAATTCTGTTTGTTGGCGCAGAGAGAATTTCAAAGAGTTTCCTTTAAGAAAAAAATATTTACCCTCGAAAGAGAAGAAAAAAGATTGAAAATGTCTCTATCGCATATCAACATTTTCAATACTTGTTTGTTAAAACAATTTTCAGAAATTTTAATGAAGTATATATATTTAATGAAATATACATGAACATAAAGAATGGATGAAGACAAAATCTGTCGAATGCGGTTTTTTTTAAAGAAACGTGAAAACAAATCAGAAATTTTAATGAAGTAATTATGACTCAAAATAATTTTTCACTTAAAATTTTTTTTAGGTCATTCAAATTACGTACGTACCTCTTTTTTAAGAATATTTAATCTTTAATTTTCCATCCCTTAGAGCAAAACATGATTGTTATTATATCTGTTAATATATGCCTGATTTATTCAAATCTTGTTTAGTTCGATAATAATCCGCCTATGTAACAATATTTTATGCGGAAACAAAATGACTTTTTTTTTTTAATGCGGAGGCACTTGTGAGATATTCGCCTTTAGTTATTCACAGTGAAGTCTTGCTGGTTACTTTATTATGGGAGCACCACTTAGTTGAACCAGCATTGCTCCCTGTAAGGAGACAATACGGTAACGACCAAGCTTTATTCGGAATTTTAACCTAAGCCCATTGCTTCGCAGCTCACGACGCTAACCACTAAATCACGTGGTCGGCCACAAAATGATTGCAGTGAAATAGAACAAAGGATAATATTCCGTATGCGCGCACTTTCTCGCCAATCCTCGCTGCGCGGCTTGTTATTCTCCCCTCATCATATCATGGTGAGGAGATCATGATCATGATATGAGGCGGTGAAAGGCAAAGTGGTGTAAGTCACATTTTCACCTTTTTTCATTTGAGGGCAAAAATGTAATCTCCATGTTCAATTTATAGTGGAATTACAAATAATTATTATCTTCAATATTATAATAATTATTATGAATTATAATTTGATCAATTTATAGTGGAATTTTTTGTAGTTTTGCAGTTAAACGCTTTTGACTTACACCACTTGACTTACTGACTTACACCACTTTGCCTTTAACCGCCTCATATGATCATTCTATGATGCTATTTAGACTCCCCATGATCATGATATGCGCGCCAAACCCAGTAGCAGTAAACAGTTAAACAGAAAAGTACCAAAATGCGTCCAAAAAAAAATGTAAGCAACGATAAGTAATCCTACGTTAATAACCCGCGGTAGTTTCGTTAGAAGAGATTACCTGAATTTTTTTTAATGCTCCTAGAATAGAGAACGCATTTTTAAAAATCAGTTATCAAAGTTACCACATAGGGTAAATTCGATATTGCTTTACCCATCGTCTAATTCTCCGACCCGGAAGAGAGTGCCCTTTTTTTATTTTTTTTTTATATTAAAGCAGGATGTTTTGTCTCAAACGTTATCAGTTGAATAACTATCAAACCAATATTTAGATTCAGCGAAAATCCGTCTCCGTTCCCAAATTCTAGAATTTTTATTTATTTATTTATTTAATTTTCCTATTGATAACACAAAAATATTTGCCTCATAGAATCAACTACATAGCATATACGAAATTTCCAGACATTCAATATTCTTCGATTGTGATTGCAGTAATGCACTGTGTAGAGTGTTGATTACTCAGAATGAGTTCCTTAATAATTTGTGCGTTTCGGGGTTACCTTCAACTCAGAGTACATCAAGGAACTGAATAGATGGTTTTTAAACATCAATTTCTTTATTTTCAAAACTGCCGGGCATTAAAGCTGCTATGTACTAACTCTATTCTATTTGCTGACCTCAATGTTAACCTATGGAGAAAATGTGTCTAAGAATTGCCGAATTTGATTTAAAGATTTTTTTTAAAATTCGTACTCCGTAACAAAGAAAGAAATTTTATACCTTGGGACATTTTTCTTTTTTTTTTTTAATGTAAATAATATTTTGAAATTTAAATTATTCTGGGGAAAAAAATCTGGTGTAGTACGTTTTAAACGCTCCAAAATTTCTTTGGTGGACGAAATCTACAAAATGAATCCTGTTGCAAGGTGCCGAAAAGTTCAGGCTATCTGAAAATACCATTTTTATTGGATTGTCGGCATTTATGTAACTATAAATAATAGACACATTTTCTCCATGCGTTAACATTGAGGTGAGCGAATCCAATAGCGTTAGTACACAGTAGCCTAATTTTTTTTTTCAGGAAGGGGAAGTAATCGATGAATGAATTAATCTGTTGCATCAAAGCCTTTAGTTTCTTCTTCAACGCAACAGACCAATTCAAAATCTGGTTCATCTTTCTTTTTTAATCCTAAATGTAATGAAATATCTTAGGTCAAATAAATAAAGTAAAATAATTTCTTAAAGTCAAGACGTCAAAAATTTATTTACACTCTTAGAAAAAAAAAAAAAAAAAAAAAAAAACACGACGCACCAAGAAGGTGTTATCCGAATGGGACGAAAATCGGTAGATGTGATGCACATGTACAGTAAACAAGTGATTAAAATTTGAGAAAAATTGGATGATTTATTAAAGAGAAAGAATTTCGCAAAGTGAAAAAGTCAATAACGCGTTGCTCCACCTCTTGCCCTTATGCAAGCAGTTATTCGGCTTGGCATTGATTGATAGAGGTGGCGGATGTCCTCCTGCGAGATATCGTGCCAAATTCTGTCAATTTGGCGAGTTAGATCGTCAAAATCCCGAGCTGATTGGAGGGCCCTGCCCATAATGCTCCAAGCGTGCTCAATGGGGAAGATATCCGGCGAACTTGCTGGCCAAGGTAGCTTTGAGCAAGCACGAAAACAAGCAGTAGAAACTCTCGCCGTGTGCGGGCGGTCATTATCTTGCTGAAATGTAAGCCCAGGACGGCGTGATATGAAGGGCAACACAACGGGGCGTAGAATATTGTCAACGTACCGCTGTGCTGTAAGGGTGCCGCGCATGACAACCAAAGGAGTCCTGCTATGAAATGAAATGACACCCCAGACCACCAATCCTGGTTGTCGGTCCGTATGGCGGAAGACAGGTTGGTATCCCACCGTTGTCCGGGGCGTGTCCAGACACGTATTCGGTGGTCATCGGGGTTAATTAGAAGCGTGACTCATCACTGAAGACAATTCTACTCCAGTCAGTGACATTCCAGGTCGAATGTGCCCGACACCACTGCAAACGGGCTTGTCGGTGTACAGAGGTCAATGGTAGTCGGCGCAAGGGGTGCCGTGAGCTCAGCCCCCTTTCTCTGAGCCGCCTATGAATGGCCCTTGCGGTTACTGAAGCACTAGTTGCACGTACGATCGATGATAATGATGAATCTGTTGGCTGTGAGTGCCGCACTGATGATCACTCGGTCCTCACGTTCTGTCCTTTCTCTAGGCCATGCGCTTCTTTCTTGACGCCGTGTTTGGCCATCGTTCACTCATTCCTGCCAACATCGTCTAATAGTGGAATCGCTCCGATCCAAATGTCGAGCGATTCGCCAATTAGACCAACAGGCTTCTTTGAGCCCAACTACACGTCCTCTCTCAAATGCTGACATCTACGCATATTGTTCACCCACTTGTATGCGAGGCATAGTTACTGTCGACCTGAGTACACGGAATGAAATTCGCAAACCATTTATGACCAGGAATCGAAATTTCTCCTCTTTAATATCCTGTCAGTTGCGCAGTTAAGATGCGCTGCAGCGTCGCATGTTTTTTCATTGGCCGCCAAACTTTAAAATTTTGCATTTTCCGTCGAAACCTGTATGCATATCAATTTGTTTCCAATATGCATTACCCATTCTTGGTGCGTCGTCTTTTTTTTTTCTAAGAGTGTAATAGAGATAGGTCGGTAATTTTCTTCATGAAATCGAATAAATTTATCACAAAAGTGTAATTAAACGTATTGTTTTTGAATTTATTGTTTCTATCAAACATTCCGGAATTTTCTTAGCTCTTCTTCTTTATTTAAAATAGGGTCAAGTTATGCAAAATGATTGCCTGAAACAATTACTCATTGCATTAATGAAGTTGATTCACAGAAACTACAAATACCTATCGGAACATACACTCAATAATTACATTTCCAGTTCCAGCAATTTAAATTTTACCCCAATTGTTTTAACTCCTTTTTGTAGACTCAAATATCTCATGTCAAGTTAAGAAACAGTTTACTGACGTACGCCAGCGAGTGAATCAAACCGGAATTTCTTTTTTTTCCAGTTTAAATTGAATAGTAAGTTATTCACCTATTTTATATGCGTTGTGTATGGGAGAATCGTGCTTTCTCCCTCACCTGTAAATGAAAGGGGAAAATCGGTGTCACATGTGTCTCAATGCTTTGATAACCATCAGTTTATTTCCCTACCTAACACTTAATTCGTTAATTCAGAATGCTTTATTCATTAATTTATTTATTCAGAACTGATGTAGTATCACCCAAGTAAAATAATAGATCATCTGACTATTTTTTAAATTAAAAAATATCTCAAACAATTTTGTAAGCCTCGATAAATGTAAAGTAAAGCGTCAAAACGGCTTGAGGACCTTTCCAACAGACGGAGAAACTACCCTGACTCATGCTTCTTAAACCAAACTCGAGAACAGAATTTTACTGTTAGCCGTAAACTTATATCTCTAATCACGTAACAAAAATTGCATCACGATTTTGACCCGGATATTAATGTAGTTCTCCCGTTTATTTACTTTTCACTTTTTATATAAAGCTCACGTTTGCAAGCATATATTGTTCGGGTATTTTAATTTCAGTAAGGAAGAATCAGTTGACACATGAAAAAGACTTCGTTACAAGGACATTTCACTTGCTTTTAAATATAAAGCAGATGGCTGCGCAAGATATCTATGACTTGCAGGTGGCTTACTGGGTGTAAAATGTTCGAAACAACCTTTCAGTTCACGCGAACGCTCGAGTTAAATTATTTCAATTTTCACAGACGGTATATTTGTTGAACTTATAAGAAAATGTTCAACGGAGGGCGATATCTATAGATACGGTCATTCGTCATCTTAGAGCTTCCCCTCGGTTTTCTGTGTATCTATATATAATTATTCTATTAGGATTTTTTATCATAATTCTAATACTTACAATTTCATGGGAAATTTACTCTGACTCAATTTTTTAAACTTTCTAAATATCAAGCATTATTTCGAAATTAAAACGAACTAACTATTAATTTAAAAATTTTCTAATTACTTTTCTAAAGTTTCCCAAATTTGTTGACCCCATTCATAGTCCCTTTTAATAGTCACTTTTTATGAATGCATTTCACTTAATTCAGATATCAAAAGTTTCGCCCACAAAAATGCCTTAAATAAGCAAGATTTCTAGAGAGTTCAAGTACCCCATGCTATTAATCGCAAACTACTAGCGGTACGTGTCCTCTATTTGAGGGACACTGCTGTATATATGTTGAAAGAAAGGTATATCAAGAAAGATCCACTGAAATGGTAAAAACTTAAGTGACTGTATTTTTTAATGAATCCATTAATAATACGCTAAATGCAGAGAATATTCCAGATGGTATTTTAAGGATTTTTCTGAAAGCGTAAAGCGTTGAATAATATTTCATTTTAATATAAAACAATCTGGTTATGAATTTCATTTAAAATTTATAACACAGGTATATACATTTTAGACAGTTTTAGCTTGGCCCTTCAGATCTAGTAATTTCTTAGCATGCTTACTTTTTATGTTAAAATTGATACATGGTAATGAAAAAATTTATTTCAAAAAGGTTCTGGGGGGAAAAATCTTTTCTCAAAAAATAAAACTACGTTTTTATTTCTTTGGCTTCAAATGTAGGATAGAGCTTTTAGAATCAAACAACACAAACCGCGTGTTCGTACGACGATTACATTGTCAAATTCGATATTTTTACATTTGTAATGTCTGCGCTTACCTTACTGAACATCTGTATTTGTCAGTCTAATCGGAATGAAGAATGTAATGTAATCTCAAAATATAATTTTTCGTGTTTGGTCATTTTTAAAAAGATATATCTAAAACTCTTTGCAAGGCAGTTCCATGAGATTTTGTACAGCGTTTCGTATATTTTTTAATAAACCGTCTTCAGGATAATTGATTTAGGCAAAGATTATAAAAATATTTGCCTTAAAGCAAAAATTATACTAGAAATTGATTATTTTCTTTTTGAAATGATTAATACTTCTTTCTATAAATGTATAAATGATAAAGACAAATTATTCTGAAACTTTTTCTATGAACAACAGTGAAAAAATAAGAGTTACTTTTTGGTTTAGTGGATATATCTAAAAGTAACAAAATTTAAACTTTGAATTTGTAAATTTCTTAAAACAAAATTTCACGTACTTAGTGTGTATTTCAGGTACTATTTGTAATCGCATGTGTAGTAATCTTTATAAACTTACACATTTGATGGAGAAAAATCATTATGAAACGCATTTACTTTAACTCTTGGTTCATAAACACCCTATCCACATTCCCTATCGCATTTTTAACTGACAAACTCAATGCTGAAAGCTGGGCAAGTCTTACTAGCTTTAATTCTGAACATGAGAGCGTCTAGGCCCTCTAAAGAATTATGTGAAAGTGTGGATGTTTATCATTCCTTAGCTTGCTTCTTTTAGAACACATTTCATCTATCTCGCGTGACACATTTTCTTTCTCGCGTGTGTCTCATCAAGATCTATGGAGTCATTCTTCAAACGTAGAAAAAAAATCACAACAAACCTTTAATCGAGGGCCCGTTTATCGCGTTTTTCCAGTTCACGGGATATTTAATTCAAGCTCAAAAATTCCTCGTGCTGTGTTTATTTTTTTCCGCCCCTGCCTTTTTAATTCGTTTTCTCGTTATCCGTGAATCCCCCAGAGTTTTACCGGCGCTTTGCCACGCGTGACTTCTGAGCTCTCTCTGCCTTTGTTGGTATCGGGAGCGGAGCGGAAGCTAAAAGAGGTATTTCTAGCGTTGCCCACAATTCCCGGCGTGGTTTTCTTTCTCTTTTTGGAACGTTTATGCAGCCGGCAATTCCGGACGCTCGAAAAAGGAAGAAAGAAAAAAAAAAGTAAGTATATTAAAAAAAAAAAAATGTCTGCGCTCTTCGCACAGCTGCACATTTTGAAACGACATCTTTAATCTCTGCATACTTCTCTGATGAGTGACACAGATTTTTCGAAGGATGAGGCGTTGTTTCATTGAATTAAAAGATATGTAAGGCATTTGTCACGAGCGAATTAAGTTTGGCAATGTTGTTTAAGGGCTTGTTTTCGTGATGGAGTTTCGTTTGTTTCCTACTCCTGCGTAACATAAGGTGCCGTAAGCGAGAAAAATGCCTGAAAATCCGCGGTTTAAACAAAATACAACGAAGGAAAAAAAATTGTTTTAGGAGGAACTAATTTGACTTAAAATTAAAAAAAAAAATTAGGTAACAATGTGCTGGTTTCTTTATACAGATAAGTGAACTCATATGTAATATTTCAAAATAATTTTTATCAGACTTAAAAGTGGAAAAATAACCAACTTTATGTAATCTTACACGAGTAAATAAAATAGAAACGCATGATGCAGTCATATTCATTAATTAAAGAGCATTAATATTTTTGTGTTAAGGTTATTGTAGAGGGAAATTATGACGTATTTTAAATTGAAACGAGCGCTTTGTCAAAAGTACCTGACACTTCCGAACATCCGAAAAAGCGCAAATGACACTTGCATGGGATAGTTCGCAGTGATTGGGCGAGGTAAGTATCTATGCAGATTACACTGTGTTATCAGAAAATAGTTGTCGAATATGCCCAGTGGATGCTATCTCTCCATTTCCAATGCCAATCGACATTGGAAGATTATTTGAGTAACTTTTCTATACGAAGCTCTATTTTGCAGCTTAACTAGATTTGCCAAAATTGTCGGTAAATGATATCGTGTATAGATTGAAGAAGGACTGTTTGGATAAAGGGAAATAAAAAGAAAAAATTATAGAAAATTGTACAAAGTTATGGAACATTATAGAAGAGTTCTCGTAAGAAATGTTAAAAGATTATATTCTTCCTTTACCGTTGGAGCGAGAAATGCTTGACGTGGATTCGTCAGTAATATAATAAGCTTTTCGAAAATGAAATGGAATTCATCTTCCGATTTGCATCGAGTCTTGACCCAGTGATATAAGGCATGTTAACATATTTCCGAGCTAGTTATGAAGTAAGTTATAAGGATATATAATCTTTGAAGAAAAGTTTAATATTTTTCAAAATGAGACCCATTTCATTCTAAGCAGTGTTGTTATTTCTTTTCTCAATTATAAGAAGTTTTGTAAAAGATTTTTAAAATTCTGTCTTTTCTTTATGTAGAGCTAACATAGTGACAGTCCTTCCGTCCATTTTTCTGCTGTTAGTTAAGGTCAAAAGACTATTTTGATATCTTCAAACCATACAAAATTTTTACTTAGTGATTAAAACGTATTTAACGGTTAAATTATTTTAAATTATAAACATTACAGTTAATATTTTGAGTTAACCATGTATTCTAATTTTAGCATAAATGTTGGGAAAAAGCACTGTAAAAGAAGACAACTAAAAGTTTTATATGGTGACACTGAAGAACATTATGATACATAAATCTCCTACCATTACAAAAAAAAGCAACTGAACTAAGTGAAAATAAATTTACAGTACTTAATTATGCCGTCCACATCGTATAGTAGCTAGCGTCTCGGGCTTACGGAGTGTGCTCGGGTTCGAATCTCAGATAAGGCAAGGGCGTTCCCATGATGTTCCCTCACGGGGAACCGTGTTGGCTTACCTATATCGTGCTCTCATAATAATGTAGCCATCGAATTTGATACAACGAATGAATCGCGGTGTGGATGGGTCAACGACCTCAGGACAAAGTGCTTGCCGTGTTGGGGACAGAAATTACCTCGCTATGATTCTTTTTGGCGATTTTTGAATAATGTAACTGCCAGTTGGATATTTATTCAGATTTTGGTGTAGCATTATGATTTATATCTCTCTAAGAATTACAAATAAAAGAAATTGAACTAAGAGAAAAGAAATGTTATAGCTTAACCCTTACGTCGGCTCATCTGTCTTTATACTGTTCCCCAGGTCATCGGTCTCATAGACCGCCACGCTATAAAATCAGAATATTTTCCTATTTTTATAAGTTTTTCGCTGTTATAAGTCATCAATGCAAAATTACTGTCACCTCTCATCCTTGAAAAGGGTAAATAAAAAATAGATTATTCAACAAAAATTTCAGAATCCGATTCCTCAATATGTGATAGCGCAAGAGAGACAAAATGTCTGTCTCGTTGTGAAACAGGAGGAATTATTCCAGCCATGCTAGCTACAACAATAAAACAAAGATCTTGGAAATAGAATGCATGCAGACTGACAGATAATTAGTACGGTTCAAGGCTTATCGATCATACAGACCGGCAAAAATTTAAATCATTTCAAGGCTCATCGGTCCAAAAGACCGTCTATGTTTAACAAAGATTAAAATTACCGACAAAATACGAGCGGGCGAAAATCTCCGATGTGTCGTACTTGAAGGTCAGGACCCGACTGAAGAACTCACAAATCCTCAACAGTCTGATCACTCCTACTCCCACTCCACCCTTCAGAACAGGTGCAATAGCGGTCTCCTAGACCGATGAGCCGACGTAAGGGTTAAATATGAATTCTGTTTTGGATAAGTTGATACTTTCTAAGATACATAACTCCGCTAGGCTATTAATCTAAAAAAAAAAAAGTAAAAGAAAGTCATTTGTATATTTAGAAATCTATTGGTATTTTTTAGTCCGTGCAATTGAGTAGCTGCCGCTACAGATTTTCAGATTTTAACCCTTCAGCGGGTGCACCAGTTTTTGGAACACCAGCAAGCGCGTGGCACAAAGGGCAACGTCTCAACCTTGATTATTCATTTTGTAATAAACTTTTTTTTTTCAAACTGAAAATAATAATTCTGCGTTTTATGACAAGACATAAAATGGTGATAATATTGAAATATATTTATAATTAAAGACCGAAGAAGGCAGATACAATCGCCTTATTTAAAAACTGTCCAGTTTAGTGGATCTAAGGACAACTTGCGATTTCAGTGGCACACCCAGGGGGGAGGGGGAAGGGGACCTGCCCCCCCAAAGAAATAGAAATTGCATTTTGAATATTGATTTTGCATTATAAATAATTTTATCCGCTCATCTCGCCCCCCCCCCCCTCCCCAAGAAAAAATCCTGGGTGTCCCACTGTGCGATTTGATTCCTGTTATGTCCCAAAACCCCCAAAAACAATGAGATTGCCCAACTTCGTGATATGCAGGATATCGTGTAATAGCTGCACATTGGATCGACCACATCAATTCCTGTTTTTGTCGTATTGTAATCCAGTATAATCGCTGGTTTACCACGGTTAAATCCTGACTAAGAATGAATGGAAAGGAATACAAGGGTCAGAAAATCAGACTTGCATTAGAAAGGGTGTAGCTATAAATAGAAACTGCTTAGAACATTCAAACTTTACATGTAAAAACAAACCGTTCAAAATTACGAAAATGTTGCACTTTATACATGGGCGCGCCCGCTGAAGAGTTAACCTAGCATTTCTTCTATAAATATCCAGTCACGTGATAAGTCCATTAGCTTTCGAGTTAAAACAGGCGGCAATTTCTTTTGACCGCAACTCTTATGGAACTGAATTTTGATGTCGGAGATCCACTTGATAACACCCGTCATAATTTTGACGTAAATGTGTCAACAGTCTCTAAACCATTCTCTTTATTTCAAGGCCTTCGCCGAATGTTTAAACGACTTAAGCTGTGCGAACTGTCTAACTGGGTGGCAGAAGTTTCCCCCCAAAAAACTTGTCCGATAGCATCATGACCGTACAATGTAGTCGTAAACATGTTAATTCGAACTTTTGTTCGAAATTCCGGACGATAACGCAAAATTGGAATTCTGCCCATAGCACTGGAGTCTTATCAAAACAACATTCAGTCACGTGCACTTTGACGTAGAAAATCGTGAGTTCCTGTCCACTGTCGAGGAGGTTATTTTCTCTTTTATTATTTATTTTATTATTTTATTACCGAGATTTGTTCAGAAAAAGGAAAGTAGCGTGAATTAGGGTCTAAGAATGTTTTCGACATGCTGCAAGATCCATTTGTATTACCCATATCCTGACCTATACCCTTAGTCCCAAATAAAGAGGACTTTATTATAGGGACTAAGGGTCATATCATTAAATTCGTAAACTTACGCGAGTCACATGACCAATGCATTGCGGAGAGCATGTTCAGTAGAAATTCGCTTTGTATTTAGGAAGAAGAAAAAATACAATAATTGTTTATTACTATTCATAAATTTATTGTCAATGAGAGTAATTGTAAGTCTAATTGTAATTGAAATTGCATCAAAAATGTAAAATTGTTAGTATATAATGTGAATTGAAACTGTAAATCGTAATATGTTGGTAATGTAACTGTTAAATGTAGTAGTAAGAGTAATAGCATTTGAAATTACACCTTAAATGTAAAATTGTAAGTATATAATAAAAGTTGTAATCGTAAATTGAAATATGTTTGCAATGCAATTGTTAAATGTAAGAAAAGTGTACTTGTAATTGAAATTGCATTTTGAATGTAAAATGGGAATTATATAATGTAAATTGTAATTGTAAATTGTAATTGTAAAGCGCAATCATACTGCAGGATATGGAAAAGATAAATAAATAAATAAATAAGTAAAGGAAAGAAAAAAGAAGGCAACATGGAACTGTAACTTAAGCGGGGTTGCCATTACAAATAGGTTAAATAGATAGATTAGGTTTGCGAATTGTAAAGGAAAAAAAATTCAGATTGGTGGTGTCTGAGTAAGTCGTTCGCCCCCGAACCAATGGGATTGCTGAGCGGATTGCTGGCATCCATCTTGGCATCAGTCAAATATGCCGTTTAAGCTTGTCGCTGTGGTAGGCGGAATTTTTAGGACTTATTGTCAATGAGACGCCCACTGGAGCATGGATGCATGTCAAAGCAGTTTTAATGAGTTAAATCACTTTCTTTTTATCTGGGCAATAGTAGATATACTGGTGCAATCCATGATTTCCAAACTCCCCTTCATATTTACATTCAAATATAAGTCCCCGTATAATCAGACGTCGTGTAGCAAACGATGACCATAACACACTCTACCAATCAACCTTTATACTGATTGACAGATGGTTGTAAGTCCCCTAGACTTATGTGAGCTATAAATAATTAACTTCATTTTCGCTCATTACACAGGCCGACTGTGAAAAACTTTTTGAATAAATTTACCTTATTTTTGTGGTTTTTAGTGTGATGAAACCGAATATAACAATAAAAAATCCGTATCACCCACCATTTTTTTCACATTTCATCACTCAATATTTAAAGAAATGACATATTTAGCGAATCCAGCGCCATCAGCTAACTGCCAGTAATGTGGATTTACCAAATTCCCATGTTTCTTATATGAATGGGACGGTAGGGCAAGGGATCAACATTGGTCCAGAAAAATCTGACCTGCAAGAAAATCTTTTAAGCCTGGAGGGAAGAACATTCTGAGCAAGAACCTCGTGGACCCGGAAAACATTCTTCTGCTACCTCTACACATAAAATTAGGCCTAATGAAACAGTTTTTGAAAGCCTTACCCAAAGATGGAGAATGTTTCAAGTATCTCTGCGAGAAGTTTCCTCATCTATCAGAAACAAAATTGGAAGAAGGCGTGTTTGTTGGGCCTGACATCCTTGTTGGGCCTGACAAAAATGACTTAAAAAGAGAGGGAGGCTTGTGTATCATTCAAGCGGATTGTGACCAAGTTCTTGGGCAACAAAGAGGACTCACATTATATTTCTATTGTAGCCAACATGCTGGAAAAGTTCAAAAAGTTAGGCTATTTGATGAGCCTCAAAATTCACATTTTGAACAGTCACCTTGATTTTTTTCCAGATAATTTGGGGGATATCAGTGAGGAGCAAGGTGAGCGGTTTGATCAAGATATTAAATTGATGGAAAGACGGTATCAGGGCCACTGGAAAACCAACATGATGGGAGACTGCTGTTGGTCACTTCACTGAGAAGCAAGCGATTCACAGGCGAAAAAGCAATATCAGGAGCTTTAAGGAGAAGGGGGAAAGGAAATATAAGCCAAAGCACACATAAAATCTATGTAATAAAAAGGTATTTTCATGTTTATACTTGAATAAAAGTTTCTTCATATTGTAACATTTATTTATTTTTATTTTCTATGGTATGTTCGGCTAATTTTCTAGTTTTCGACGAAGTCACATTGTGACGAAACTGTGGGTAATAGAAAAAAAAACTGAGGTCAGATACGGATTCAGCACCAAAAATTACATAAGAATCAGCTATTAACGTTAAAAAAGTTTTCGAAAAGTCATTTTTCGTGGGCCTGTGTTATTCGTTAATTTCTAGAAACGCGCTTCTTCGATTTCTTTGAATACACGTTAAATACAAGATGAGGTTGCAGGTGGGAATGTCAGACAAAAGGTTTGAACTAGGGAACATCTGGTGGTAGGGCAAGTCTGTCATCACTTATTAAAAATTTCGATTCTAGAGTTTATTCGAAAAGGAGGCAATTATCGCAAAGTAGCTTGGAGGACGTAAGTCGAATCGGGAATTTCGAGAAGAAGGATAACTGAAAAATATACGTAAATAACAACTAGTGTGTGTGTGTGGAGGGCAAAGATAAAAATGCTTTAAGAGCTAAAACAATCGATAGTAGAGTAAGGAGCACAAAAATATCTCCAGTGCAAGTTGGTTGTCGTCAAATCTGCTACCTCCCTCTCAACAATGGAAATACCTCTAACTATCTGCACATCAGATTCAAACTTTTATTTATTTATTTCGCCCTTGGCAAGTTGATGGCTCCGCACCTTTTAATGGCGGGCGACATCCATAGTCCCCTAAGAAATAAATTTTTCGCGTAGACTGTTCGGCGCCCTTGGCAACAGCCCCGATGTCAAGTCGTTGGTACGCTACTGCTATAAATGTTTAGTAACAACGTTATTTATATTCGAAACATTAAGGTGATTATGAATTATATCATATTATAATCAGGGATTCAGCCTTTACAATTTTAGCTTTAAGTAATAAAGCCTTATACGAAATTATGACCACAACAAGTCAAACTAGCCAGGAAATACATAAACCTTTAATATTTCACTATACTTTATTGTAAAAAGGGACTCTATTACCCTGTTTTGGTTTTGTGGGGAGGCGTTCTTTTGCTCTGTTTCTGAGGATGAAAGCAATATTTGCTTTAAAAATTCCAATCGTGTACTTAGTTTAATCATTGGGAAATATTAACGTTTTTCCAATTTTTTAAAAAGCTTTGTTCTGACGGGTAAGTCTCAGTTCTGTCCATGTATAAACACTAAAAATAAACTTGACTTTGAATTGAATTTTTAAATATGGTGTATTTTAAAGCATTTTTAAGATTTTTCAAAGGAGATCTTTGAATGGATTCCTAGAGAGGGTAGTCTATGGTAACAATTCCAATTTGGTTGCGATATTCTGGATAGAATGATACTATAAATAAAAAAAAAAACCGATGATTACATAGCAATATAAATTTTGAGATATTTGCCCATGTTTAAATTATTTTGCTCGATGTATTTTAGAACGACACGCATCGATAACATTCCCTGTTTAATTTATTTTAGGAAGTACTTATAATGCAGTCTATCGTCTAATTTTTGTTATTGTACAGTTTTAGAAATATATTTATATACGAACTGTATGCTACTATAGAGGTATGAGTTTTAGTATCCTTTCAGATTATTTCATCAAAAATAAATTTGAATCATTTGAAACTCTTCAAGATTTTTAGATTTAGTGCTGCCATCTAGTAAAAAACTTTACAACAATAAATCACCATTTGTAAAGCTATTCAGTTTCTATATTCAGCAAAAGATGGCAGCACTAGTAAAATGTATAAACTTTGTTTTTGTATAACCATCCTCTTCTACATTCTGCTACAGGCTATTTCATTATTTCATTGCATGAGAAATGAAATTATGGTGAAAGAAAAATTATTTGAGGGACTATAGCTTTTCGTATAGTTTGCTATCATAATGTTATTGAGTCAAATTATGTACTGACTATGTACTGAAATTAAATACGTGCGTTTTAAAGATTCTTGCCTCAAGCCATCTTTCCCAATGGAGGCCAAATTATTGAAAATGTTGAAAACAATTTTTCACAAAAATATTCTTTTTTAAGGAATACCAAAATTTTTGTTAACCTTTAAGTGCCAAATTGGTTTGATTAGCGTGTATGTGGGTTCTACGTATAAATAATCAGTTAATGCTTTGAAATAAAACTCATCCAAACCATCCCCAATAATTTAATTCAAATATCCTACCACTTTTCGAGAAATAATTGATCATTTATCTTATGAAGTAGTATGTTTTATGGGAGGTATCGTTGATAACAATCCTCTCCTGTGAAAACTGTATTGGGTGGTTTTAATACAATTTGTGATGCAGATGAGTTCTCTTATAGTTTGAAATTAAAGATTTTCAAGATGAAACAAAGCACTGGTTTATCGAAGGTGATATTGGAATACAATACAAAAAATTTATATGATCTGAAAATACTCGAAGAAAATTGACCCAATAACTGGTATTGCGTGTAATTAATTTACGGTATAGATGTTGGAGAGGTAATCGGGATTTTTCTTGTAAGTGCTGACATCTAGCGTTCTTTTTAAACATATTTTCCGACAGCAAAATTTGACTTTCGCTCGTCTATTCGTATTAAGCTATAATTGTTATGATTAAACACTAATTTTAAGCTAGTTTATTTAGAAAATATGCTTAAACACACAAAAGAATTTTATCAGTCAGAGATTGTGATATTTATGAAATTTAGGGTAGGTAGATGTGGATGCATCTTTTAGAATATCATAGCTTGTAAGTGATAGGTTAAATCTTTTCATAATTCAAGTTCCTGCCTTAGTTGGTTCTCAAAACGACATGAAATGCTCTAATAAAGATATCTGGAAAATTGATTGATTTGTGAAAACTCGAGCTATTGCTGATTATTTGAGTAAAGATTAAGTTTGTTTAATTGCTTGGAAAAGACTCATACGTGCCAATTTTGACCAATCAAGAACCAGAAAGGATTCCACAGTTACATAGTCACCTTCCGGGGGACTACACCTGGCATGTTCTATCCCCTTTAGACCTTGACACCTCTTTAATTTCTTAGAATTCTCTAAGAAATTTTCCCATATTTGGGTGCGTCATACATACATACACAGTGACGATATGAGTTTTTAAATATGACACTTTTCTGAGCCTAAGTTGGAGGGGGGGCATGTCCCCCCCCACCTTAACTTGAAATAAATTAAAACGTTAATAGAAGTTCAGTTAAAATTGGAAAATTGTAGAAAACTTTTAAGAAAGTCGGGTTTTTTCCTGCTTTTTCAAACTGTGCATCTGAATATTCCGATTATGTCTTTAGCCTTAACATAGTTTTTAACAATGATATGATCCATAACAAAAATTCGATGCTTATTTTTTTCTCATTTTATTTATATTATACTTATTTTCCTCACTGAATAAATTTTCAATGCTACTCAAACATCAATTGTATTGTTATTCAATTTAAAAAAAATCATAATTTTTCATATTTTAAGGACCGTCCAGCAGTTAGTATGTTGAGGAGGGCCCTAACTGAGTTCAATTTGTGCCCCCCCCCCCAAAAAAAAAAAAAAAAAAGAAGTTAGAAGCACGCTACTCCTATGCGTATAATATGTTATAACAGCACTCCTTGATACACGTTTTATCATTATTTTCTTTTATTAACAAGTAGCTGATTTACGGACGAAGGAGTACTACTGAGGTTTGCCATGTGTCAATGCGTAAGACCCTATTAAATCATTCCGTATGGATAACACCTTTTTTCGCAGCTGCACATTAACCTGCATTGTCAGTGCTAATCACTTTACGATTGGATACAAAACCGCTCTTACCTTGTCTCTCTAGCATGTAGGCTATATTGTCCTTTCCGCACTTCGAGAAGAAAGCGGTCCAATCTTCTGAAGGGTACAGCTCCTTCCTGCTGCAGGTCCTTTCGGTACTACCCATCACTTGGCCTATAGCCATCGTCGCCGTCCAGACAGTTACGAATAGTGGTCTAGGTGAACCCGAGGAATCCACGTTGTTTACAATAGCGACATTCCTGGCTGGCTCGGGTTCCTTTTCATTGCTCTTACAGACGCCACCTGGTGGAAAGGAAAGGAAACAAACAAAATAAGGGAAAAACAAGGGATTGCAGTCTTGAGTGAATTTCTAAAAAGGGAAAACAATCGTCATACCTCCCCAAACACATAAGAAGGTGAAATTTTCGATGAATTAGATATTTAAAATAAATATTTATCTCGCACTTTACAGCAAAAGAAATATTAATAATAAATAAAAAAGATATTTTTAGATACACTTAAGCTTTTCTACATGTTCAAATATTTTTTTATTTTTCCGAGTTTCACCCAACAAAGGAAAATATTTACGTTTAAAACACAGTATACTACAATTTTTCTGTGAACATTTTAATTTCAGAAATATTATTCAAGTCTGTTTTGAAAAAATGTAACTGTTCATATGTAAATGATTTCTTTCCCTATTACACGTTACAATAAAAAAAATACTTTCAACACATGTTGACAAATAGTGAGAAACTTTTCACCATAGATTAACAATGAGCTCCAAATAAATATTAATAATAAGTAAAAAAGATGGCGGCTACCTAGCACATGGTGGCTACTTAGCACATTTAATCTATATAGTATATAAAACAGTTCCGTAACTGACTGACTGACTGATTGACTGACTGACAGACAACGCACAGACCAAACCGCTGGACCTAAAGGGCTGAAATTTTGCATGGCGATTCTTCTTATAGTATAGGGGTGCACTATGAAAGATTTTTGAAAAATTCTTCTTAGATTTTTTAAAATTAAATTTTTAAGCTGTTTATGTAACTTTTTAAAAGTTTGCATTTAAAATAATAATTTGAGTGTTATAAAATTTATATCACGAAAAAGACCATAAAAATTCCTTTAAAATGAAATCTTTTTCGAATCTTTACCTCCATTTTCTGATTTTTGGTGAATTTTGGAAGATTAATTTTTAGAATTTAATTTTATTAAATGTTGGTCACGTGATTTCCTTTTCTGGTACTTTAAATAAATTTATCGTCACGTTCATAACAATGAAATAGACAAAAAAAAATTTTTCTTGCTAATGCAGCAGACGATTGGACATTATCCAAAAAAATATTAAAATACAGTAAAAGATATGTTCCTCAAACTGTACTATATTAACTCTACTATATTCTTTAGTATGTCCTACTAGATTTAATTCGAGTATTTTCTTCTACATTATTTTGTCTATAAAAATATCCTTTATGATTTTTTTATAAATATATTTTTTTTGTTTTTTACATATTTACTTATTTATTTATTTATTTTGGCATTAATTGCATACATTGACCGTTGTATTTAATTTGAATGTACTCTGTAGCGAAGTGCGGGTTTTCAGCTAGTGGTCTCATATAGAGCTCAATCAAATAATTTTAGTTCAGCTCATTCAAGTAATGTTAGTTACTGACACGATGCTGGATTTTGACTGTAGCTGACAAGCATCAGAGACAGTAATTTATTAAAATAAAAAATTTAAAAGCTCTTAGGTGGTAATATTGGAGGTTATAACCTTAAAAACCTCTGCGGTTGTATCACCGCTTAAGACCTATGGTTTAACTGAGCCAAGTGGGCTTAGTCAATCTTAAAAAGCTGCTATCAAATGTATCACTTTAAAGCTACTGTCATATAACATCCAAAGAATACGGTTGAAGCACAATACGCATGGGGTAAAATTTCACTTGATGGTATCCTTTAAGAGGTTCATGGAGCTTAGTTGCATTTTTTTTTCTGGAATGTTGAACTCACCTCCGTACGCCACTGTCACGAAGTTGGATTCTGTCTTCAGACTGACTAGCATCAGAGACACGCAGTCGTCCTGCGGAACCATTCTGAACTCCTCTACCAGATTAGACAGGGATTCGTCTGTTTCCACAGTTTTGTTGCCGACGCTGGAGTCTTGCCTCAGCGTCACGGAGCGAATTCGCAAAGTCAGCCCGTCTGGGTGCCCGTCACCGTCGAAGTCCGTTGAACGCAGAATCAGATCGGCGTGCTTCATTATCAGCAGCAGTTCGGCCAAGGTGTTCTCCACGTTGTAGTGGCGACGGGCGTAGAAGCTTGGATCGACGGTGAGGGAGACGCTGCAGGAGGAGTTTTTCGAACGGTGGAGCGGGGGGTTTCTTGTCCTGGAAGTAAAATGCCAACACGTGAAATGCCGACGAAAATACCCGAGGATCAAAATCAGTCGCGAAAAGATTTTTAAGGTCCTGGTAATAGTTAAAATGTAGATTATGATATGGTGTAACGATCTTGTTCTAGACTAGCGCCAAATAGGGAAAAAACTTAGTTGCAAAAGGCGTGGAATATCTGACAGGTCAAAAGAAAGTGTGTAAAATTCTAACAGTAAAATGCTATCTAGGTAAAAGGGAAATTACATTTGAAAATGATTCTAAAACGAAAATAAAAAATTAGTTCAAACACTATAAATAGGATGGTATTACAGTCGAACTCCGTTATAGCGAAACCGGTATATAACGAACCAAAATTTTGGTCCCTCCGTTTTCCTATTGTATTTAATGCTATTTTATCGTTTTATAGCGAACCTCCAAAATCTTAAGAATCGGCTATAACGAACCATTTTTTTCAGTCGACTGCTGAATTTTTTTAAAATTTTTAAACTTTTTAATAATGTTGAAGATACAACGAATGTTGAAGAAACAAAGAATATTGAAGAAGAAGATGATGAAGATTTACCTATCACGATGTGGATAGAAAAGAACAAAATTTCATCTTTCTCAGATTGTGACATGCAATTGTTCGAAACATGTGATGATGAAGTCATTACGTGTGAAAATCCGACTGATGAAGATATTGTGGAAGAAATTAAAATGAATCATTCTGCAATCGAAGATTCTGCATCTGATGCTGGTGAAGAGGAGCACATAAATGACGAAATCTCCACCATCTCAGATGCTACAGCAGCGATGCGTGTTAATTAATAAGTGTATGTTCATACAAACAGTGGAAGAAAGAGTGTTGGAGTCATTTGATGTATTGGATAAAGAAATTCATAACATGTTTTTGAAATCGGCATCACGTCAGCAGAAGATTACCGATTATTTCTGTATCAAAACAGTGAGCAACAATTGAAGGTAAAAGGAATTTATTTTCATTTGTCTTCCTTTTTAGTTAATTTAATTAGTATTGTGTCAGTTTAATGTAATCGATTTTAGTCAATTTAATTCATCAATGATCATTTTTAACAGACTGTATCATTTTTTTAATACACCATTATTGAATACACATAGCAACTAATGAGTTATACATTCTGTGAACTCTAACATTTTTCTTAACGGTTCGGATATAGCGAACCACCGGATATAACAAACAAAACCTTTGGTCCTTTGAAGTTTGTTATAACAGGGTTCGACTGTATGTACTACTCATTCGGAGATGTAATGAAAAATTATATTTTTCAACTACAACTAAACTCTTTAAGCAGGCCCCCCATAACAATAAAGCTCCTATATCCCCAGGTTGACCTATTATCACCCTTTCTTTGTTCACGAGGTATAAGTTATCGGCAATGTCGGCTCTCTTGGGTGTCATAACTATAAATGACAACAAAATTTTTCTGATATTCGATCGCGAAAATACAAGAAAAAAATAAGGACGTTATTAGCACTAAGGTGCTATTGTTATCACTTTGACAGGTCTGCGTTTCTGCCCTTTCCAAGTTCGCTAAAATTTCCAATAAAACGAGTAATACAGCAATACTTAGAAGATGTTTAACAAAGGAAGGAAAAATAAAAATAACAATAAAGAACAGAAAAAGAAAGACGAAAGAAAATAATGAATTAATCAATAGCACCTTAACGAGTATTTGAGATCTCGAACAGAGGCGTTTTATATCGTTTTCTTTTTATATACGTTAATATAATACATATTTTAAGTATATATTTCATTTGGCCCCCAAGAAAAATAAATATGTATTTATTTATGTCTTTTGAGGGGGTATTAACAGAGATAGTATTATTAAAAAAAGATATATTTACTAAACACTTTGATTTTAAAAGACGATAATAAGAGAGTAATAATTCAATAAGGAACTATATATAGTATAAATAAATGTGCATACTTAGAAAGTTTAAAAATAAGATCTTATAATTTTAATAGAAATAATAAGATCTTATCTTTAAACTATCAATAAATATGAAATTCAAACAAAACATGGAAAAATAGTAGAGCCATTTGAAGAAACGTTTTTAGAATACACAATAAGCGCTCTGAAGTTAAATGACTATTTTTTTTTCAACTTCCTCCGCCATTTGGCGGACCGGATCACAATCTC
Organism: Dolomedes plantarius; assembly: GCA_907164885.2. Taxonomy (NCBI): domain Eukaryota; kingdom Metazoa; phylum Arthropoda; class Arachnida; order Araneae; family Dolomedidae; genus Dolomedes; species Dolomedes plantarius. The sequence goes on along the minus strand of OU015500.1, from coordinate 85,326,178 downwards.
AAATTTAACTGTGGAATTTCATTACACGAAACAAACACTGGTTTCTATTATCACGAATAGACACTGCTTACTTCATATTAGGTTGACCATGAAATTACTGGCACAACTGTCGCTACATTACGCGACTATAAAAATCACAAATTAACAAATTTTACATCCGCAACGTTGTCAATGGGATAGATCAAGGTAGTCCTATCGATTCATTAACTTAAAAAAAAATGAACTGGTCATCGTTGGTCGATATTTAGGTTTACATTGTACTTTTACATTGTACTTTTACATTGTACTTACATTGTATAATATGCCTTGCTTTCGAAGTTTAATTTTAAAAATACATCAAACGTTAGACAAATATATTCAATGATCAACTTCCTTTTCAAATCAAAATGAAGTGGGTTCAGCGGTCAAAAGGGTACTTTTCCGTTAGCAGGGTACCAGACAAAAACCGCTAAGCTTAAAAGTTGGCGCAGTTAGGCCAAGCCTAAATGTTGACGGGAAAATAATATTTGACCCTGATGGACTTTTATTTTTATTACATTTAATTCACACTAATAAATTGAAACATATAAAAAAATAATAATGAAATAAAAAAAATCAATTTACACAGCAGGCATGAAATTGTAAATTTCATTTACAATTGCCGAAAATAAATTTGTCTTACCATGCAAAAGTCGCCACACAAATTCAATAATTATAAGATAAAATGAACTTTTTATATACCATGTTTTTAAATTTTCTGTTGAATCATATAAACTTGACAATTCTATGTATTAATAAATACTTAAAAAAAATTTTTTTTGATGAGTTATCCCATTAACTTGAAAGAAAATGAAGTTAATTGGAAGTTAACTTGCATTTAACTTGTCGTTCCCGTCCCGGCCGACAGATGGCTGCACCAGTCTACAAAACAAAATTAACTGAAAATAATAAAAACATGGTAAAAATCTGCTTAAAGATGGCTAAAAGTATTAAAAAAATGCATTGTCATCGTGTTCTGAGCTATTCTAAAAGTTTCAAATGCCTAGCTAGTCGGGAAGTTAGTTAAAAATCGATTGCAAGATTTGTACTGGACAAGCACACAAACACACACACAAACAAGAAAGCAAGTCAATAAAAACATGGTAATAATAAAATAAGACTCTAAAATAAATTTGCTTGAACATTTAGGCTTAACGATAACTGCGTCAACTTTTAGGCTTGGCGATTTTTGTCTGGTACCCAGCTAACGGAAAAGTACAGTCGAGAGTAATAACAGTGGATAAGATATTTAATTGAGAATTATATTTTAATTCTATACGTTCAGAACCAAATACCGCAAAATCTCGACTATAATACGCACCCGAGCATAATACGCATGCTTGATTTTGTGCTAAATTTTCGGAAAAAATTAAATTTCGACTATAATACGCACCCATAACTTTTCAATATTTTATTTAAAAATTGCACAAATATTTATTAACATAAATAAAATTTGTAATAAAAAGAAGCGAAAACGTCAAATTCGGTAGAAAAAAACTTAAATTGTTAATTCAAAACAAACAATACTATCAAATTATCAGTCTTAATCACTTTCACTAGAATGCAGCTCATCTATTGTTGTTGCGTCCGTGTCATAATTATTGTTGCCGTCGTAATATATATCGCCATCATCATCCTCACTTGACGATACGAACTGCGAGTTCCGTTTGATTAATAGGAATACCTGCTTGGTAAACGGGTGGATGAATCACGGAGTGCAGATGTGCACACACCCGTGTTGCAACAATGTCTTACAGCTGCTGTACGTTCGTTTATCCAATGTTTAAATCTACGTTTTTTTTGTACGCGAGTATAATACTCACCCTCATTTTTGCGGACTAAAATGTGAAAAAAAGTGAGTATTATACCCGAAATTTTACGGTAGTCTTATATTAAGTAACTGGGATATGTTACTAGATATAATAAAGAGATCTTGGTAATTGTAAGGAAGCGGGTACCCCATACCGCGATTTGGAGAAGTTTTCAAAATTGACTAAGAACAAAACTGCAAAACATCGAGAAAGAATCGGAAACTGCATCATGAAATATAGAATGCAATAGTGGGTTTATGATGCTGCATATTGATTAATATAGAACCTTACAAGCATATAACATTTCATTAATTTTTAACCGAATACTTTCCTTTATAATATCACATTTTAATAAACCAAAGTCTCGCCAAATAAATTATATTTATGAATTCTTTGGATTTACGTTTATGTTATGTCCATTTGGCGCATTTATGGACCAAGTCAAAAGGGGTATTCACTTCTTTACAAAATCCAGGATTTTCATATTTTAACGAATTTTTCTATGAAAAATTCTCCAATATGTCTGTGGGTTTCGCAAAGCCATCTATTTCGTGCTTTCCTTAAGGTCTGTAATCTACAGATTAGCAATTCTATTTACTTTCTTCTATATTTAGACATCTTTATGACTGCTCAAATCTTGATAAAGCTGATTCGTTTGCAAATTAATTGAAGCACGGACACTTTAAAAAAAGTTACAGTTGCTATCAAGTTACTAAGAACATTTTTCTCCAGAAAGTTAGCAAATTGCGGACTCCAAAATTCTCTCCAATCAAAATTCTCTCCAATATGTCTGTGGGTTTCGCAAAGCCATCTATTTCGTGCTTTCCTTAAGGTCTGTAATCGATAGATTAGCAGTTCTATTTACTTTCTTCTATATTTATACATCTTTATGACTGCTCAAATCTTAATAAAGCTGATTCGTTTGCAAATTAATTGAAGCACGGGCACTTTAAAAAAAGTTACAGTTGCTATCAAGTTACTAAGAAAATTTTTCTCCAGAAAGTTAGCAAATTACGGACCATTTGCACTGAATAAAAAAATGAGACGATTGTTGTGAATAAATTCTGTTAAGTTCGAACAATTTAACTCCTTTAAACACCTATCCGTCTGAGGAAGACTTATCTGTATTGTAACTGCCCATGACAATATCTAAGCGGCTAAATCCGATTGTGAGGTACATACCATATAAGTAATGATCGCCAAATTCTATTTGTTCAACAATACAGCATATATACCAATTATCCTCATGACACATTCCAAAAATAAACTAAACCAAATCTAAACAAATTTAATTAAACACGCGAAATTCTTCATAATTTTCCAGTGTATTTTTTTTTATTTGTTTCCATTATAGCAAGTTTAGTAGACACAATATCTATAGCCACAATATACAGTATGGCAAAGTAAAAGTATTACAATGAAATTAAGCTAACAAAATTGAATTTGGTAAATGTAAAAAAGTGGGTACTCCTTGGCGAAGTTTTAGAAATTCGTTTAAATCACACTAAAATTATGGTCTTGTAAAGAATTAGGAAATTCTTTAATTAGGAATTATTAAAATTCTCCAATAAGGAATTATCAAAATTCATCAATTAAATTAGGCTATTTTTAAGAAGAGGGTACTCCTTTTAACATGGGCGATAAATGGGCCAAACTTATTGATGTTATCTTATGTTCTGCAGTCAATCTTATAAACAGGTCTAACAGATTTGTTTTTAACAGATTTTTCTTCAGTGACATAGACGCCAAAAGTTTATTATTGTCGAGTTTTCGTTATTAGTGGTTGTTTTCATTTTATTGTTTGCATTACAATATCCTGTTCTTTAGTTTCAATTACGAGGAAAGAATGTCATTTAGGATTTATTCTAAAATATTTATGGCCTAAAACTGGCTGTGAGACTCTCACATAGTCTGAAAACAGATTCAATCCTAACTTTGGAAAATCCAGTACAGATGTGTCATTTTGTTAAAGGAATCAGAAAGGTCTTTACACAGACAATGGTGCGGCGCACAAATCCCTAAGTGGAAAAAGGGTCATTCGTTAGGAAAAGACCATCAAGGCACAAAGAGATAATGCAAAGCCCGGGGTGTCGGGCTGACAAAAAGGAAACGCAGCCTGGAGGTGACCAGCTGACGAACCCCTGTATAGGAGATGGCATAAAACACATGAAAGAATGGAACCTTCGAGAAACGAAGAAAAAGGTATAAATGATGAAAAGACGATTAGACAGGGCATTTTTTAGACTAGACTTAGACTTTGCCGAAACGACGTGGGCGAGCGGAGAGAATAGAGAGGAGACTGGGTCTCTATTGAACTGATGTATGAACTCCGCGCCCGTGGATCGATGTATGATGGTTCTTCGGAACAAATGTGCATATAGTGATATTAGTCTAGATATTGATTTTATAATAAACAAGATGTAAATAGACATGTATTAGTGTCCACATTAATATTACGAGTGGCTTATGCATCGGATCACGACGATTAAGTTTACACTGGCTGTATATTCTGTCTATGCACGTAATTTTGTTGTCCGCTATGTTGCCGTTACCGACGTCTTTTAGCGTGATTTTGACGAGTTTTTAAAACTTTCCCAAGCCTCGCCAAGCGGTAATCACATCTTTAACTTGAATTCTACAAAAGAAACAAAGTTGAAACTACAAAACTGACAAACAGCCTCTGGCCTGCCGATAACGAGAGGTGCTAACTACTATGTATGTACTACTTGTTGTCTATATGTCTGTACATATATAGATAAATTAGGCTTATCTATGTAAACTGATAGATTCTATTTACAATTTTGGTGACGTTAACTGCGGCTTGATTTCGAATAATATACTTCAAATATTTGCCAAAGTAGCATTCATTATACATGTCAAATCAGGCTACTTACTTTTGTCGTTAGGGCGGAAATTTTACTTCAGATTTTTCAAATATTTATCCTCTCCTTTGTTTCAGTGTTTAATGTTTTATAGTCAACCTTTGAATTTGAATATGCAACAGTGATGTTAGTAGCTTTCATACTGAGAATCAAACATCATAATAATTACAAGATAAAAAGAACGGTACTTATGGAAAATCCAGTCGACCATAAAAGTTGGCGCAAATCCGCCAAACCTCCCCACCGCTTCCGCCGCCAATCATTTTGGCGGCATAAAATCTGCAATTGCACGCAATATAGAAATACATATTTCCTATTCTTTGTGACGACAACGCCACATGAATTCAGCCATATAAGAATCTAAGTGGTGTCGCACTGTCCCACGTTGTCTGTTGTTCCGCCTCTTGGCCGAACCCCACAATCGCTCAATGTTTTGTGCATGTACGACGGTATCCGGATCTACAAAGTTATACTTATGATTAATTTGAAATGTTCGAAATTAGCAGCTCTTATTTTGTCTGTTTTATAAGCTTTCCATGAGTCCGAGTATATTGTAGAACCTTCTTCGATGTTATCTTTTATCGCTTGCATAAGCGTTATCGCCTTCCTATCTGGAACTTTTACGATAAAACACTTGCTGGTCTCCTTGCAAATGTCTCCAAATAACCATTGCTCGGGGGTTATTCTCCCTGCATGGTTTTTACGCTTTGAGAAAAGGCTCTCATAAATTTCGACAATGAGGTTGGACCCTCCGATTTTTTTCTTTGGTCTTGTTAAAAGACTGTGTGTACAAACTTCTTTTAAGTAATTATTCCAATCGATAACAGTCTTGTCACTGACCTCTAATTCTTCCTTTCCCCCTTCAATTGTAGTCAATTCTCTGCGCCAGCTATAAATAAATCTTAGTGCAGTCACAAATGAAATAGTTGAACTATCGAACCATGTACCTTTCCGAATGGATATTCGCTTCTGACAAGTCTTAATATTGCAACGCCATTGAATCTGTGTTTTTAAATAAAGCGCCATATCATGGCCATTAACGCATTTTTTGAGTGACGGGAAGATTCCATACCTTTGAAAGAATTCTACTGCTTCTTGTTCTGTAGTTGGTAAATCCCAAATTTTAAACACTTTTTACAACGCAGAGCTACAACGAGACTTAAAACAGCGGCAGCTTTACTCCAAGAGCTAGACCAGGGGTTTCCAACTGGCGGCCCGCGGGCCGCATGCGGCCCGCGATGTCTGTTTTTGCGGCCCGCGAAGATTTCTAGGAAAATAATTTGCAGCATCTATATAGGTATTCTTAGTTAACGAAAAATGTTTTTGTAAAAATCTATATTGTTTTCAAATGCTGTTCATTTACAAAAAAGATTGATTTTCCTCGAATTCCATGAAAAGTAGGGTGTCCACTCATGTTTTATTTCATACCCCTCCACTTCTTATTTGACCAACTTCTTATTTAAATACCCACTTCTTATTTGACTTTTTTTGTGTGTGTCTGTGTAATTTAACGAAAGTTGGCCAGTTATAATCAAGGTCGTTGTTGGAGGTTCATCCTCGAATTTTTAAAAATTTCATAGTACATACTATACACAAATCCTCCAAATCCCCTCCCTCAAGAAAAAATGCCCTGGGTATGGTCCTGATTAAATTGCGGCCCGCCACTAGACAGGTGTTTTCCATTGCGGCCCTTGGACACTTGTAAGTTGGAAACCCCTGAGCTAGACGATCTTATCAAGGTCACATTGAATCACGTGTAGCAGGTTTTACCATTATTGGCTAAAAATCGTCTCTTGACGCTATTGCCTTCATTTGGCGAAAATGGTCGACTGGATTTTCCGTAAGTACCAAAAGAACTTTTTATATACCATGTTTTTAAATTTTCTGTTGAATCATATAAACTTGGCAATTCTATGTATTAATAAATACTTTTTAAAATTTGTTTTGATGAATTATCCCATCAACTTGAAAGAAAGGGAAGTTAATTGGAAGTTAACTTGCATTTAACTTTTCGTTCCCGTTCCGGCCAATAGATGGCTGCAACAGTCTACAAAACAAAATTAACTGAAAATAACTGAAAATTAATTTAATTCTGCTTAAAGATGGCTAAAAGTATTTAAAAAATGCATTGTCATCGTGTTCTGAGGTATTCTAAAAGTTTCAAATGTCTAGCTAGTCGGGAAGTTAGTTAAAAATCGATTGCAAGATTTGTAGTTGACAAACACACACACAAACACAAACACACAAACAAGAAAGCAAGTTAATAAAAACATTTTAAAAATCTTCAGTACGTCGGCCTTCTTTGACAGTAAATTGGTGATCTAATACGTGTGGAGTGATTTCGAAAAACTATAAAGGAAGGAACCTAATCAGCGGAAATCTATGAATAGTTTAATAAATACAATCCTCAGAATTTCTAATCCACAGTATGAAATGCAATTTCTTTGGATGGACCCAAATAATATCCTTAAAAATTCATTTCGAAAACTTGAAATTTCATGCGCCCATTACCGCAGATTGCAGATCGAAAAAATAGAATCTGAAGCCATTTTAAATTGGCCTCTAACTAGTACCTATAAATATAGATTTATAAAACATCTTAAAAAAACATGTTGAAATCCTAGAAACTTTCAATTAAAAATTACTTCGGTAAACTGAAATTACTGAGTTTGGTGACAATATATAGACAATTATACAGACGATCTGGCAACTATCTGAACACACGATGCAAATAAAAAATTATTTGAGTCAGGTGAAGAATCGCCCACTTATTTGGCGCGTTTTTGGGGCGCTTTTTACGAGATTCATAAGTGCGCCAGTTGTGGTATCTAAGCCGATTTCGAATAGTTTTTTACAATTAAGGTAAGTGAAACAATCTTTTACAATAGTTTACAAAAGTTTTTTCCAATAGTTCTTGACATTAAAGTAGGTGAAAGTATTTTAATTTTTCAGTGTTTTGTAACGATTTTAAGTTTTAAAAATTACAATGTTTCTGCAACGATTTTCAGTTAAAAATTTTTTTTCAACTGCATTTTGTGTATTTATTTCAGTTTTTCGCCATTTTAATGACACAACCGCACACGACTTAATCCTTAAAAATAAATAAATAAATAAATAAATCTCGCCAAAATCGCATGGTAACCACTCCATACACAAAATGGGATCCCATTATATCAGGATTGCCGCATGCCAAAGCTCGTCAGAACTTTGGGAGCCCATAACTTGGCTCGCTCCCATTAATTATTTGAACCAATATTTTACTTACGTTTTTGCTGTTTTATCATTGGATGAAAAGTGCAATCGTGGAATGTTGTCTGCTTCAACTTCATTTAAGAAACAGGATAGTTTTCTTCTGTTCTCTTTTTTGCAATCCACGGACCCCGAAAAGGTATTTTCGCTGCAGTTACTGCTATTTGATGACGAGCAATGCTTAAATTTAACATCGCTTGCTTTGTATGCTACCATTTTAGGGCTTTCGTTCGCAGCTGTGCGATTCAGTCGACTTATGGGTTCGATGTATATACTAGAACCATTGTTAAGCATCAAGAATCCTGTAAAAGTATTGTTCGAAACAAAGCCACATGCATATGTCCCGTTAGCATCCACTCCCTCGTAAATATGCAAATCTAAAAAGTTTATGTAAGTTAGATTCGAAATTGTCCCATTGTCTTCAGTGATAATTTGCATGTCATTGGAGAATGCGGAATATTCGAAGGAAACCAGAGGAATCCTGTAACTGTCACCTTTGACTTCCAGGCGCAGAATTAAATTAGTATCATTTGAATATATGGGAACAAACTGGGAATCGGAGCAGTTATCTTTATCATACGTTTGGACGTCACAAACTTGTAAAACAGTATAGTGAGAAAAAATGTCGTCTAAAGAATTAGTCAGAACTGAGAACGGAAGCGCCCAATAAAGAAAAACGTAAAACAAGTATTTAGACATCGTTTAGAAAATATTTCAGCATTGGAATAGTTATCAAATCCAAAGCATTTGAATATTGTTTTAAATTTGTTTACAATTATCATGCAGTTCAAGTTACAGTGAAGACTCGACTTCTATAAAAAATATGCTATATTGAAATATTTCTATTCTTGTGGGAAAAATGAACAGTAATGAGATTTATTCGGATACTGGCTTTTCATGAATGATTTTTTAAATATAAATTTAATGAAATGTTACATTTAGCCTTCTCCCTGTTATATTTTATATTTTTTAAACTATAAATATGATGGATTTTTTAAGGAAAAAAAAAACGTAAGTCATAACCTGTTTCTTGCTCGCGCCACACCTAGAAGAAGAAAATGGGCTTTATGTTAAAGTTATGAATGATGACGTCTGATGTCACGGGAGTCACTGCGCCACCGCAGTAGATTTTTTGAATCCGAAAATTTATTACGGTTGCAGCATCGATGTCCAAGCAAAAATAATAGTTATCAGCTGTCAAAAGTACTGTGGTTAAATGGCAACTGCACAGCCTCAGTAGAATACCTGAGGATCTCATTAGCTTGCGTAGTGCTAAACATGACGTCAGCTGAATCAAGCCATTGAGATTTAAAATGCGTTAATAATACTGAAGGTTGTGAAGATATTCCAGAATTAATATGTATCACAATAAATATAAAAAATTCTAATTAAAATTTTATTACCGTGACAAAAAAGGTTGGTAGAAACTGTTAATACCTCAAAACATATTCAAATTAACTCACGGTACGTTTCCTAGTTTGAACGGAAATATTACTAGCATTTTTTAATGACGATGAATGAAAGGAGTATGCAGGTAAAATATGGGTGTCCTAAGAGTTTAAGCCAATGGCATCTAGGTATCAGGTATCAGGGAATACATCAACTTATCGGAGTGCCAGGGTCTGTAAGACTTTACCACCAGTAGTAAATTTTTGCATCAGAATATATGTGCTCAGCAAGTATTAAAAATATCAGAAATAGACCATCATCAAGTAAAAATAATTAAAAAATAATAAAAGAATTTAAGGATTAAAACAAAGAAAATTGGAAAAAGTGCAACCACCGGGAATCGAACCCGGGTCAAAAGATTACAAAGTGCGCTTTCTACAAAGTGGGATAATGCTGCCACAATTGTGTGGAATAAAAATAAAATATATTCGCACTGAGATTATTGTAAAGTTCTTGGGGTTGGTAAATATACAGAGGCTGTTCGCACAATTTTTTAGACGATTTTGGTAATCGGTAATAAAAAATCGTTTGCTGCAAAAGAAATAAAATAATTGCAATTGTACTATGTTTTTAAAAGTCAAAATTATCGTCTGCGGCTTGAAAGTTTTGTTTTTATTCAAAATGGCGTTTTTAGCAAAGCAGTGGTTCTAAGGCTACATTTATGCTCTTTCCGAAGAGAAATATGCATACTCCGTTATCCAAAAACGATGTGAGAGTCATGGTTTTGTGATATCTAAAGCGTCTATAGGTAATATCGTCAACAAGAAAGGAAAATAACATCAAATTGGAGCCTCAAGTGGGACAAAAATTCCAAACAAGTATCCAAGGAAAAAACGGACATCTTCGACTATTGCAAAGGTACGTTGTTTAATGTTAAAATAAAATCCCCCTAGTCAAAGGACAGTTGCAAAATCATTAAAATGCTCGGTGTCCACTGTAAAAAAAATGATAAACGTTGATTTAAATCTTAAGAAAGCGAAAAAACGCAATGTGCATCGTCTTCTTCCAAATCATATCGCTGAACGCAGGACACGCTGCAGAATTCTATATGAGAAACACTTATCCAAAGAAAAATGGAAAACAATTGTCACAATAGATGAATGATGGGTGTATTTAAATGATTGCAACAAAAAAAGAGCCATTTATTATCATAAAAGGGGAGAAAAAAATTTAAGTGCATGGTTCAAAGAATCGAAAGAAAGTTTTTCTAAGGGATTCATGATTGTTGCTGGTTTTTCTTATAATGGCAAGTTAAAAATAAAGAGAGTGGAAAAAATGTCAAGATTAACTCTAAATACTATCAGGAACATATTTTATCGCCAATTTTTCTGAATGAAATACCATCGCTTTACCCACAGTGCCATCAATCTGTGAGACTCCATCAGGACAAAGCTAGCAGTCACACATCAAAATTCACTGTAAATTTCCTAAAAGAAATGGAACAAAAAACTGGTATTAAGGCCATACCCTTCACTGATATCCCTACTAAATCTCCCGATGTATCACCTATGTATTTTTGTGTTTTCGGACATTTAAAATCTGCATTATCTAAACGTCGTCCCAAAACCCTTACAGGACTCTGGAAAGCTGTTCAGGAGGAATGGGATAGAATACCTCTTCTGACACTTCAAAAGGCATTATTATCCTGGAAATTGCGGTGTCGAAAGGTAGTTCAGAATAAGGGATGTCAAACAGAACATATAAAACACAAGAATTTTATGTAATTTAGCTTTGTGAATACAATATACATCGTCTAAAAAATGTGTGAACAGCCTCTGTACTACATGTGGGAGGAGTTTTAAGTTAGTAATAAGTACAGGGCTTTTTTATTGCATGGGCAAATTGGGACTTTGCCGAGGGCCCCCTGATGCTAGTGGATGCCCCAAACTGTCCTCTTTAACGTGCAAAATCTCTTTAACAATGTTTCTCAACACTAAAATAGATAGGGTGCCAGATAAGTGAAAGTTTTTAATTTCGCTTTCTGCTTTAGGAAAAATGTTAAACTATCAGGTTGTATCAGACGTACAGCAGAAGGTGAAAGGTGTTTTCAATTTGACGTGAAACATTTTATGAATGCTTCAATCTTATCAGCCATACACCGTATAGCAAATTTAGGACTCGCATGCAGAGTTGTTTGGTTTAAATTGTTATTTGAATCAAAATTTAAATCAAACAATTATTTTTTAATCTTGATTTTTAACAACTTTTCCTCACACGCTTGGTGTATGCACCTAGTACTTCTAATAGTATAGTCCATGGATAGTTCTTATTTTTATAAATGTTCGTAAGGGGGGCCCCCAAAATAGCATCTGCCCAGGGGCCCCCAGCGTTCATAATCGGGCCCTGAATAAGTAGCAGATTAAAAGAGAAATCAAATGGCATCCACTAAACGGGATTTACATGTGATTCCGGTCATGAAAATAAAATTTTTGCTATTTTCTTTTGCAAATAAATACAAATCCGAGGTAATTAAAAAAAGTATATAGCAAGTTAAACCTCAAATTTTGCAGCTTCGATTATTCACAAACTTGCCATCTATAATCAGTCAGGAATTTGATTAGTTGTTTTGCAGTCTTCCCAGATATAAAATTTTAAAATGTGTAAAGCATAGCAGTATAGTGTAAATTTGTGTGTTTTCCAAACTTCAATAACTAAGGTGCTCTGTAAGTATAGGAAAGTATACTTAACGTGTTCTGGCATTGCCTCTAACTCACTTTCCTCCGGTATTTGCGTGTGTATTAAACTTCATTGCTAATACTGAAATTTCAATCTATGCAAAGTATTGTGTCTGTCCAGTGTATTGCTTTACATATTGTTTTACTTTTTAGCATTCAGTGTTGCCAACAGCATTTAAGGAGTCTACTAACGTTAATCGTGTTTTTACTTTTGAAATTATGCTGGCCATCTTATTTCAAACTGTGCTTTATATTTGATGTGATGAACAGGTAATTAGAATATAAACAAAAATTCTCTCTTAATTAAAAAAAAAAACAAAATACACGAAAAACAAGATCAGTTTTTAGTGTGTGATAAATGGACATTTTTATCATTTGTTGTTTATCAGTTTTACACAACTAAATTGTAGATTTAAATATTTGAAATAATTAAATTTTCAAATTTTAATTATAGCTTTTTAGAGTAGGATTTATGTGGTATCATGCTTGGAGAAAAAACAAAACTTTTCTGAAGTCGTTAATACATTCTCATGATTTTTTTTTTTTTTTTTTTTTTGAGATTTCAGAACTTTAGCATAATCATAGTTTTTAGAAAAAAAACCCTTTTTTCTTGTTTAATGTTAGGGACGTAGAAAATAAAATACGGCAAGTCTATCACTATAAGAAAAGTTTTAGATTATAAACAAGGTTTAAAATTTATCGTAGGGTCCCTTTAAGAAACACCAGGATTCTGAGTAAATTTTTCTACATAAATGAGTAAATTATACTCAGAATTGAATTGTTCTGTCATTAGCTATGTTCGATTACAGTGATGGCTGGATTCTCGTAATTATTAAACACCATCTTTTGAAGAAACGAAATCCAGTAAAAATATTTTCAAAATAAATTTCCACAAAGAAGACTTGAAAAAAATTTATGTAATAATTTTTTTGTTTTTTTGTAGAAAAGAAATTATTATTAAATTTCATTATTAAATATCATTAATATCAAAATTATTATCAAATATAATTAATAATTTACACTTTGTTCCAACAGCAATTGTGATATAGTGCTGACATCTGGTGGGAATGTTTTGTTCTGTTGATTTAAATAGTTTGTATTGATAAATTTTAAACCAAAATTACTTGTTCTGGTCATTTCTATAGTTTTATGTTTTTTAGTTAGTAAAATTTTTTAGAAGGGATCAAGATTATATATTACTCTTGTACATGCAAAATTTTACAGTTTCAAAAACTGAAAATCGATGTTCAAAAATTAACAATGTCTTTTGATAAGATAGTCGTGATTTGTAATGTTACTTATATTTGATAGATGGCAGCACTAACAAAACTGCACATCCTTTCGAATAAGTCTAGGAATCGAGAAAGAAAATTAACGTTAAACGGACCTAATAAAGGCTTAAAATCTTATGTTTGTTACAAGTTAACTTTCAATGAAATTTTAGCTCTTTATCTGTTATATTTATGGAATCTTTAGCCGTAACAATATAAGAATACTACTGCAAACATCTCATAGCTGATTGCCTAGTAGCACTCTTAAACAAGAGTGCTTGATGTTTTGAATTTTATTGTAGCTTGTATATTTAAGTACAGTACAACTTAAAGGGATACAAGAGACTTTTACTAGAGGGAAATCTGCGAGTGAAAACAGGCCGAGATTCCCTGACTTATAATTAAACTAGCTGAATACCTGTGCTTCGCTACGGAGTACATTTTAGGATAATTACAATGGAAAAATAATGAAATTGCTTTTTAGAGGATTTCCTTATAAACAATATTTTTTGTTTCTTCATTGGGTGGAACTAATATTACCAGGCTCGTCCAGGAAGTTACGCGTGAGAAGGCTACGTAAAACTGACCGTGGGAGAAACAATTTTCTCTTAAATTTATGCCAGCGTATTTTAAAGTTTCACCTTGAGACTTATTTATCGTCTTGACGAATCATACTTTGAGGGGAAACTGCAGTCTATTTAGTCAAAGGGGAGGTCATTAGGTATTAGAGAAACGCGAGGAAAGAACACTTTTTCTACTTGAGCACACCCGGTTAAAATAATGGCTTCAATTAAATTTTTATGCAGGTCTTTGACTTGTAGTCTAGTGCCATTACACAATTTCAGTGGTTTTAAATTCCGAGGGAGCATTATGGTCGTGCCCTTCCGTAAAGAGAGCTTATGGTATGGAAGACCCGGTGGTTTAAGGGAATTTGAAAACTCTACCGGATAGTTAAAGGCACCATCTGAATTACAGACAGTGTCTATCGACTGTTAAAATTTCAGCCCTTTTGGTCCAGCGGTTTCGTCAGCACGAGATCTGTCAGTCAACCACGAAACTATTTTCTATATAGGTTTAATTTAATATCCAAAAAACATATTAATTTGAATTAAATTCTTTAAATTCTTTTATCTCAATAAGTCTAGTGGTTAAATTTTATCTTTTACTGTATTTTAATTTTTTTTGTCAATTTATTTCATTGTTATGCCCGTGACGTAAAATTAATTTAAAGTATCACAAAAAGAAAAGGAATCTCGTGATCAGAATTTAATAAATTAAATTCTAAAAATTAATATTTAAAAATTCACCAAAAATCAGAAAATGGTGATAAAGATTCGAAAAAGATTTCATTTTAAAGGAATTTTTATGATCTTTCTTGTGATATAAATTTTATAACCCTCAAATTATTATTTTAACTGCAAAATTAAAAAAAGTTACAAAAACAGCTTAAAAATTTAATTAAAAAAAATCTAAGAAAATTTAAAAAAAAAATCTTTCTAAGTGCATGCCTACACTATAAGAAGAATCGCCATGCAAAATTTCAGCCCTTTAGGTCCAGCGATTTGGTCTGTGCGTTATCTGTCAGTCAGTCACGGAACTGATTTATATATATGGATAATGTTTAGTCAAATCAAAATCAACGAAATTAACGATCACTAAATTTATAATCAAATTTCGTGTTTATTATAATGTAACCAGAAACGTTACGTTATATTTAATTCCACCTAAAATGTAAATACAAAATAAAAAGAAATAAATAGATCAATGCGAATAATATTCAACAGAAATTTCGGGATGTCCATAACGAAGACAGTATTCATTTCTTTCTTTATTATGGGGTGAAACTGTCTAAGGGCACCTGCAATAATGTGTCGAAATTTGCAATTTTGAATTTCTTTGCTTCTTTGTCACTTGACAAGTGCAAGTCCTAGTAAAAGTCATTACATGCCATTTTGTCATATTACACGTTTCTAGAACAAATTTTCCCTAAAGAGTTTTTTTTTCTCGAGGGAAAAATCTCCTTTGGGGTAATGACAAAATCATTCAGCAATTTACTAAGCTATCGCAATACTGGCCACCTTTAGAATTCGTGTCACATGTACACTGAAGATTGCCCTTCACTGCATAATATTGGAATGGATCTAATTATTGGAAGGTGGACTGTTTATATGCTTTGTGTAGACCAGGAGGACAGCAGTGATCTAGTGTTATCACTAAAAATCCGAATTTCCTTTCCTGCAATCTCATTAAGTTTAGATGAAAAATGAGTCCATTTCAGATCTTACTTTAACATCTGTAGGTTTTAACAACAGTTTTCTATTTTCTGAAAAAATAGAGCTAAATTGATAGTGCAAAAACTTAAGAAAAAAGGTCCAACGTCAGAGTAATTTTGAAAGTCAAATCAATGTTCACAAAAATGCTCTTTGTTGAGTTTAACTTATTTCTCAAAATGAGGAGAAATAACCAATTCCGATTCTCCAGTGAAGAGTAGCCAGAACGAATTTAAATATGAAACTGAATAATTCCAAAACAAACTGTCATTCATATATAACAATTTATTACCTCTCAAGGAAAAATCTCGCTGCATTTTTGTATTGTATTTGAATGAGAAAATTACATAGATCTGAAAAGATTACTGAAAAAATAAGATAAAGATTAAAATTCTACATTATTTTTATTTTTAAGGTTAAAATTGTTTATGAGTTAGAATATTCTATGTATTACATAGTATAGAATACTATGTAGACTATATGTTACAATTACAACATAAGGCCCTATGCACAATTGAATCGGTCATTTTGAAAAGGGTCATCTCCACTTTTCTCGAAATTTTCTTCCCGCCCCCCACCCCAAATTAAAAAAAATTAACAAATTATATTTTATATAATTATATAATAATATTATACAAATAATATTATATAATAATATTATACAAATAATAAATACTAAATTTAGTCTAACTAATAATGCTTGAAGGCGAATTATAATTTTTTGCTTCTCATGAAAAATTTTAAAAAATGGAGATGACTCGTTTTCAAAATGACTGATTCAATTTAAAATGAGTCACTACAACATAAGAATCGTGTTTAAAAAGACCATTGATAAATAATTAAATTATACTCAGGTTTTTGTTTTATGGAATGATACATGAAGCAATTTTCCTAATAAGATTACCAAACACCTCAAAATATTATTTAAGAGATATCTAAGATCTCTTATTACCAAAGTACTACATGAAAAGAAACAGCTTTACTTCTAGTTTCCTAGCAAAGCAAATTCTATGACTTGAAACTTTGTTCAGAGATTATACATACTATCGAAGTGTGTAGAAGGTTTCAAAAATTTGCATTCTTACATTGTTTTCAAATCTAAGGGTTAAGATTGTTTTTCGTTGGAATATATAACAATTCTTACAATTACAACATAAGGCATTATGCCTGATTAGAAGAGAATCACTACAACATGTAAAATAAAATAAATATTGTGTTTGAAACGTACCAGGAATAAAAAGCTAATTCAATTATGCTCAGATTACTCTAAAAGGATTAAA
This sequence comes from Dolomedes plantarius, assembly GCA_907164885.2. Lineage (NCBI taxonomy): Eukaryota > Metazoa > Arthropoda > Arachnida > Araneae > Dolomedidae > Dolomedes > Dolomedes plantarius. Next base: position 85,309,273 of record OU015500.1, on the reverse strand, counting down.
TATGAAGACATTTTTAAAAATATTATGTAATCAGGCATTTATTTACGAGTTATTATTTAAGCCATACTAATAACTAGACATCTAATATCACCAACTTCGGGTATACCAAATATAAACGAATAGTTTGATGTTGAACTGCCTAGAAGAGCTAATCGTTAAAGAGAAACTTTGTACATAGATTGTATGTATTATAGAAGTCTACAGAAGACCATAAAAGCAAAAGAAGTTTAAAAAAAACACAATGATAAATTTTTTGGGTCATAACATAATAGAAAATGTGACAAATATGCCCCATAACAGTACAGAGGCTTAAAGGTTTTTTTTAACCATTTTAATACTGTTAAGTCAAAAACATTGGAAATGAAAGCTGACGTACTTATTCTAATTTTCAGTGCTGCCATCTATCGGTGTAAAGACAAGTCTTTGTTTACAGCAATAATGTTTCAGTGTCAGAAAAGACGGTAATGAATCGGTAATGCTGCTCTAAACGAAAGAAAAGAAAAAAAAACCGGAATGAAGTACTCAATTTAAGAGATGGCAAATAAAACGAGAATGTTATCCTCAAAGTATCTTTTGATGGATGATGACAAGTTAATTTTCAAAATAATGCAGCATAATTAATTCCGAGTCTTGAATGATTTATAATATGGATGGATAGAAATATTAAATACATTTTTTCAAAGTAAGTCCCCGTTTCTGTGCAAAATCGAAATGATCTTGCTTCATTATTCATGGATAGTACGTGACAGGTGATCTGGTATTACACTAAAAATTTTGTTGGCCAGTAATTCAATACTGCTAAAAATGGCTCACAGTAGCTTCATAGGTTTGTAATATTACACTAATGATATGAGTAAAAATAGAATAAAACAAGTTTAATTGAAATCTATCAATGGATGACCAGATTGTATATGTTTTTTCTTTACATTTCGTTGGGTGAATTCATCAAGTTTTGCCTGCCGTATAGATACACGGGTTAATTTTAAATGTCAGTTGAAAGTTAGTTTTTTTTTTATCAAGGCAAAGCTCTCTTATTTTCAGAAATATGGCAATATTTTATTCTCACGACATATTTAAAATAAAGTGAAGAATAAGAGTAACATTTTTTATTTAGGATAGTACAATAAATTTATTTTCATTCAATCAGAAATTAAATTATATCTTTTCGGTGGAATGTTTAAGTTAGCCCGAGTTCTCCATCAGCATGAATAGTGGGGGAAGAAGCAGGTCCCAGATGTTGTAGTTTCCTTTTTAATTTTTTTTTTGCTTAAATATCGCCTTAATGTAAAAGTTTATCATGCCTTTTTACCTGTCCTCCAATATTTAATTTTAAAAAATATATGAAAAGACAAAACTGAACTGATTTCGAAAATTTTCCTCCAAAATTGTACGTATTTTTAAGGGTAATATTTTAAATAGTATGCACATTATTATTGCTGAGCTATTCACAGACGTTATATTAGAACGAGAAGTATCCCATTCGTATACAACTGCAAACGTAGGTCTAAAGGAAAATTATATTATTCTTTCTGCATTCAAGTTTATAGCATAGTTCTTCACTAAGGAAAACCATAAGCTTTCAGAGATTTTCAAATTCTATTTAGTGACACGATATTTTTAAAGAAGGACGCCATTCTGAGCTTATAACCCTGCATGAGAACAGAAAAGAATCTTTAATAAATCATCTTGGAACAAACGTATAAATTTGCATTACATTTTCATTAAGGGGTCTCTGTGCAAGAAAAATTTACAACTCATGATTAATATTAATATATATATATATATATATATATATATATATATATATATATATATATATATATATATATCAAAACGATGCCAAAAATGGTTGGACAAGTTAAGAAGTTTTTAAAGAAAGTGATGTTTCGGTGAATAAATAATGCTTCAACAGTTTATTATGCAGTATACAAAGTTTTCCGTTGTTCATTTGAAGGCAATCTTTGCATTAAAGGCGATAAAAAGGAAAAATTGTATTTTCAGTCGCATGCTTTAGTGGGAAAATGTTTTCTACTACGTGAAATGAACTCTGCCAATTGAAAACTGCTCAGATAACCGGACTGTCATGATGAAAATAGTTTGTCCTTTAAAGAAATCTGCGCGATTTAATTCACAAAATATTAATATGCAGTTTAATCTTAAACTTTCACTGATTTGATTGCACGCCAGCCTAAAATCAATAACAATAATAATTACTTTTTTTTTAGTTTTGCTGTGAATATATGTTTAATACAAGGATTTCCAACGGGGTCCAGGTGGACCCCTTAGGGGTCGATGGAAGTTTAAAAAGGGTCTATAGTATTCCAGAGGTCTATTGGGGGTCTATGATACATTTTTCTGTTTTAAAATTGAATTCAGTTTTTTAGGAATGTAATTATTAGATAATAATATCCGTTTTAATATGTATAAATGCAGATTTGCATAGCGCGGAGTGATCCATGCATCTAAAGTCGAATGTCATGACGCTTTTGTATATGCCTCGAATGCCGCCGCCGGCTTTTATTTGTGTATCAACACTAGGCAGAACAGGGGAAATCCACTGGACCTTAAACAGCACATGGGTCCTTCCGATGCAACCAATCAGAAACAGTTTCGTTTTTCTCTTGGTGATGTTTGTGAAATTACAATCTGTTTCTGAAATCTTGTTTATATTTGTGAAATTAAAGATGAAAATAGTACAAAAATAATAAAACATAAACCTAATAAACCACGTTTTCTAATTTTTTTGTTCATATTCTTGTCAAATTGCTATTTTTAAATGTTTTATGTGCAATTATTAGTATTATAATTATGTTGTATGCTGTATATTATAGAGAAAAGAGGGGTCTTTTAAGAGGGGTCCTGTAGGAAAATGGTTGGGAACCCCTGGTTTAATATATATGTTAGTATCAGATGGATCGGCCATGTTTATAAATATGAAAACACTGACCTTGTTAAAAAATAACTTTTTATAGAATGGAAGGTACTAGAAGAAGAGGGAGACTATGTACTAGAGCAGCGGTTCCCAACCGGTGGGTCGCGACCCACTAGTGGGTCGCGGAAGGGTTACAGGTAGGTCGTGACTCGATCCTAAAACTATCAGAAACCATCGAATAAACCATCAGAAAAGATAAGAAAAAGTGCTTATATTTTGTCAACCATTTTCAAATCAGAACTCAAATTGTTTATCAATAATCAATCTGTATCTTCAAAAAGCATATATATATATATATATATATATATATATATATATATATATATATATATATATATATATATATATATATATATGCAATATTTGATGGTAAATTATATATACGTAAGGAAGGGATACGATACAAATAAGGTTTTTTACTCCACCATGGACCGATGGACCGTGGAGGTATTTCGATAAGGAAAGGTGGGTCGCCAGCTGATAAAGGTTGGGAACCACTGTACTAGAGGATTGGTTGTGTCAAGAGAGATCTTGAGATCACTGGAATTAACAGGAAGATAATATTGACGTCTGATCGGGATGGATGGAGAAAACTGACAGGGAATGCCTTGGCCTGTACCAGCTGTCGTGCTGATGAAGAAGAATATGTTAGTATACTGCTAAGGATTCTCTGTGAAAGCTGAAAAAGGGCTTAATTAATAATTTTTATCATTGAAGCACATTAACTCTCTGAAGACCTAACCGGCCTAGCCGGCCAAACATTCAGAAGTCCAGACAGCCAGCCTAAATTCTCCTTGATTACACCCCCCCCCCCTTTGTGTCTGGTGGGTGATCATTCCACCAACAGTTCAACGTCACAGCAGAGTCGTTCTCTTATCTCTCGATCTTCTTTTATTGTCTAGAACCGATTCCGGCGTACTTTATTTCCTGATGCTGATAGTGTGGACTCTTAGAACCCCACCGTAACAAATTTCAGTACAATAGTCAGGATTTTCTGGGGGGGGGGGTGTAGAGAGAAAGAGATCTCTCGTTCTCGGCCGGAACGGTCTTTTGGGGTAAGCTGCAAAAAGGGCCTTCGGTCGTCAGAGGGATATAGATCATAAATTTAAGGAAACTAATAATTAATGCAAATAAATTTATTATATCAATTACGTTAATTGTCCAGTAATTTACCTTTTCCTATGTATTTTATATTGAAAATTTAAGGGGTAGGGCGATGCTGGGATGCCGCGTGCTTCCAAAGTACGCACATTGTGTTTGTTATAGAGGTAATGGTGTAAATTATAGTGAACTGTATTAAGCATGTAAATTATAGTATACATTATTGGAAGGGGATAGATTATTTTACTTTCAGGCGGATTCCGTGTCACCCTCCATGAAGCTGTATTTATTTCTTTTATAGTTGCTTTTTTAGTGTTCGTGAAAATATATTTCTTGATATTTTTTCCCCTTCAAATTTTCCGTTTCAAATTTTTTTAGTCTAGCAGCTTAATTTTCAGTATGTTTTAAAAATTCCAAGTGATTGTAAAAAATAGAAGTAAAGATGGAGATCTAGTAATTAACTAAAATATTCCGAAGGGTTATTAATTGTGAAGATAAATATCCTAACGGAGAGAAAATGCTTAGGAATGTTTCGTACATCTTTAAAAAGCTCCGTATTGGTACTTCGTTATTGTTCAAGCCTAAATTTCCCTCACATTTTAGCAGATAGAAAAAAAAGTTTGATCATAACACATCATCCGGCAACAAAAACAATCAGAACGAAAAAAAACAGGAAAAAGCAAAGGAACTTATGAAGGGTCATAAACACATATAAAATATTATAAATGTTCTTCAAAACGACCGAAACGGAATAAGAATATGTATGTCATCGTTTCGGAGTCATTTTCAAGTTCGTAGTTTCATCAGCGACTCATCATTTATATCTCCAGACTGGCATCATTTATATCTCCAGACATCACGGGAGTAGAAATAACAGTCCTCTTTGGAAGTTTCGTTTTTACCCAGACAATAGCTAGCTGTTTCGGGAACGAATGCATTAGCTTTTAGTGCAGTCTTTCAGACATTTCCTTTCTATTGACTTACAACATTCAATTCTCTTTAATGAAGCAGTTTCACTTCATAAACTTAAAAAAGACTGTGATATTAAGATTGATAAGCTATACATATGCGAGTGTAACGGCTGATATACGTACACATTTTTGTCATTCTTTCCTTATGTTCTCGCAGAGATCTTCTGAATATTCATTAAGGGATAGCTCGTTCAGTTTTATGAGGTACATGAAAAGAATCTTTCATGAAACCACTCAGTTCTGAAGCCTGTATTATGTTATGAGAAAAAAAAAAGTAAAATTACAAATGGTGCATCAAAATGCTTTTTGAATGGAAAAGCTCGTTCGAAGTTAATTGACTACGGGTGTGAATCGGAGCGTTGTCGGTAGTTGTATTCTAGGTCTGAATGCTTTTAAATGTTTAATGATAATTTCGTATAGTTAAAAAATTGCATACGTTTGAAGTTCTTTAATGAGTTGAGGTCATGTTTTCTTTTCTAATTTTTTAGAGACAGGCAAATTGTAAATTGCGCTGTAGTTCTAAATTGAATCGGCAGTTTGAAGAAGGGAACGAATCCAAAAACTGTTTTTGTAGAAAATTTAAAAAAAAACTTTAAAAAAAAAGTTCTTATTTATTATTTTTTCTTCACTAAACTTTTATATCAGATTCTTTACATCCACTCGCTATTCCAGTGCCTTTTACAGCTTACGAGGAGCGTCTATATGTAAATAACAGTATGGCGCGAAGAAAAAAAACAAATTTCAATTTTATGGCACTTGTTTCCTTCTTCAAACTGCAGGTTCAAGTGTCTTTTTTTTACTGGAATAAATGTTTTGTGTCTCAAAAAGTACTGACAATGATATAATTAATACTGGTGTTCCCTAGTTTGTTAACGATATAATTACAAGATAAAAAGAACTTTTATATACCATGTTTTTAAATTTTCTGTTGAATCATATAAACTTGACAATTCTACGTATTAATAAATACTTTTGTAAATATTTTTGATGAATTATCCCATTAAGTTGAAAGAAAGGGAAGTTAATTGGAAGTTAACTTGCGTTTAACTTTTCGTTCCCGTCCCGGCCGATAGAGGGCTACACCAGTCTACAAAACAAAATTAACTGAAAATAACGGAAAATTAATTTAATTCTGCTTAAAGATGGCTAAAAGCATTAAAAGAATGCATTGTTATGGTGTTCTGAGCTATTCTAAAAGTTTCAAATGTCTAGCTAGTCGGGAAGTTAGTTAAAAATCGATAGCAAGATTTGGACTGGATAAACATACAAACACACAAACACACAAACACACAAACAAGAAAGCGAGTTAATAAAAACATGTAAATAACATCTATCTTAAGATATCGAGGAAGACAGTCAAAATTTAGCATGCAGTTTTCAAGTCACGGCAAGAAAGGTTAGCTGTTGTAACTTACAAAGTATTAGTTCATTAAAATGGAGCCCAATTTTTTCCGACACAGATAAGAACTTCTTTCCTTGGATGAGATATGAGCTAATGGGAAATGTTACAGAGACCTCTGTAATGCAGGTAGACAAAATAAAGGAAACGGTGCGGGTGTGGATAAATAGTTTGAGTAGTTAGCTAATCAAAGGGGAAGGATGTTAAATAGATCGAGTACATGTAGTTATTTTGTTACACACATTTGTCCAAATCATTTATGAGTGGGTAAAGTGAGGAGAAAGAAAGAAGGATAGTGAGGTTTACCCGTTGTTCCAGAAGTCCTGATAATGGGTCATCAGAATGAAACTCCTACCATTGAGTATTCTAAGCTTACTGCATTTACATATTCGTGATATTCACCTTTTTTAAGTGTATGGAATTTTTATCGTGTTGACCGATGAGTCATTAGTATGGCTCACAAAGGAAGTTTTTTGGCATAAAAACCAATTTGGCTTTAAAAGCGGGATTTCAACGGAACATGCCCTACAAAAGGTAATGAACACTTTAGAACATGACGACGCGAATAGGGACCTTTCAGCACTTGTCTCGATACATATTTCTGGGGCCTTCGATAGTTTACGCTGGAAGTAAATCCTTGAGAGACTAAAAATAGCTCCGTGTTCAGATTATATCAAGGCGGTAATCTCTTCCTTTATGGAAAACAGAATGATTACATTACAAGAAAACGACATTAAAACAACAACAGAAACTTTCGGTGGCTGCCTTCAGGGTCTTGGTCCGCTATTATGGAATTTGGTAGCTGACACCGCCCTGTCGCAGCAGTGGCCTAACCACACCAGGATACAAGCATTTGCGGATGACTTCCTACTAATCATAAAGGGTCCGGATAAGCAAACTTTAGTAAGCAATATCAATCAGTCCTTAGGAAAATTTAACAAGTGGGTGGAGTCGAACAAACTAAAAATCAATTGGGATAAAACTAAGATATTGTACTATAACAGGCCACGCATCCCTGGGGGTCTTGGTCTACGCGTTAAGGACAAAATTGAGAATATTAAAGTTAAAAATAAACTCCTTCAATCGGTAGATTCGCTTAAATACCTAGGAATAACAATTAACAGTTCGCATAACTGGATAACTCATGTAAAGACTCAAACTCATAAGGTAAGGGAAACTTTTAACTTCCTGGGTAAATTAACGAATAAGCGCTGGGGTGTCCACCCAAAATTTATTAAAATCTGGTACAAGACGGTTGCAGAGAAAATTCTAACCTATGGAGCGCCTATCTGGGGACTAAAAGCGGAGAAAAGGTGCGAGGAAGAGTTAGGAAAATGTCAACGCCACTTCCTCTTAGCAATCACCAGGGCCAACCGCACTTCCCCTTCTTCAGCACTGCAAGTACTAGCAGGGCTAACTCCTATTAACTTAATCGTCAAGTACGAAGCAGTGATACTTATGACGCAGAGAACTATTTGAAAGACTTTAATATTTGGCAAGTACACCCTTCTAAAACCATCATAGTAGATGACATGCCCCTATCCAGACAACTAGAAATTTATACAGATGGTTCCAAAACTGATCATGGCACAGGCTCTGCCTTTGTAGCTTACTTAAATGATCAGGAAATTCACACCTGGAATGTCCGATTGGCCATCGGTAATAGTGTCTACCAAGCTGAGCTTCACGCCATTATCCAAGCGATCAAGTGGGCTCAAGGTCAAAATTATGAATTTAGAATTTTAACGGATAGTAAATTTTCTATCCAAGCTATCAATACGCCGTTTTCAAAAAACCCACTAATGGCAGAGCTCCATGACCTCATTCGACTCTCGGGCAGTAATTTCAGTATAACGTGGGTAAAAGCACATGTTGGCTTTAAAGGCAATGAACGTGCAGACGAACTTGCCAAACTTTCGGCTCATAACCAATCGCAACCTGAGACTAAAATTCCGTGGCCACGTTCCCTATTAAAGAAAAGCCTAAAGGCAGCCATGTATCTGGCAATGTATCTGGTCTGTATATCCATGAATGGCAATGTATCTGGTCAAACAATAATACCGGGCGCACTACATTTAACTTCTTCCCAACTGTCCGAGAGGATAGGCTATCATGTGACCGTCTTTTAGTTCAACTTTATACGGGCCATGGTAACTTCCCGGTTTACCTACATAGATTTAAAATTTGGGACACCGACTTATGCGCTTGCGGGGAGGTTGGAGACTGGCAACATTACTTACTTTCTTGCCCTCTCCATAGCTGCCCGCATCTTAAAAGTCCCACGGACAAAAATATAAAATTGTGGTACCAACAATTAGCAACTAATAATTGGGTTAAACAAAAGGTTAGGAAAATTCTGTGGTGGTTGCACTCAAACATAGACAACATAGGGACCGATCATAATAATAATGTTACAACTTCAATTAACACCTAAATTTCACCATAATAACTTTACATTTACACTTCACAATACATCTACTCTCACACTAACATTGACCTTCCTCTTTCAGATCCCCGGCAAGTAACTAACTAACAATTAACAGTTTTAGGCTCCCTAGTTTCACTAACACTATTAATATACTAACGGGAAAAAAAAAGAAGAAAAAAAAGGTAATAAACCACCAAAAATAGCTGGCTAGGTTTCCCTCCCTCTTTTTTCCCCATTTAGGTTGTGCTCTGTTGCCGGCTTAACAACTTCTATTATCGTATAGGTCTTTTGGCGCTTTCACCAGCGGACTTGTTAGGTGCGCCAGCCGGGGTCACGGCAGAAGAGGACAGCGTTTCACTTATCTCCTAAGCGGAAATTCTTTTTAGGCTGGGGTCTCAAAATTTTAGTTTCGGTTAACTTAGAAACTGTAGGAGAAAGAAGGCAACAAAGTCTATTCTAACATGTTAACATGTATACGTCGAACCTTACAGCAGGATCATTTGCAGTAATTTCTACTTCAACGCCAGGGTTCGTTTGTAAGTATCTCTTTTTACCATCTCACCCATTAAATTATTCCTCCTGCTGTCAAACCTACTTAGTAAGCCGTAGTTGAGCCTAACTCATGCTGACTAACCCCTATCTCTTCTACACCATTTTACTGTCAGCGTTAACATTAATTTCCCGGCTTAAGCTTAGCTCAATTTGAATTTATTAGTTGATCTGAATGGTCCAGATTGTAAAGATAGGATTCCCCGAGGAGGAACTACTCAGCACTTGTGGTGAGTAGGGAATACAGAGGCAAGGTAGGGTTAAGGTTAGGACCGGCTATGATGAGCAAAATGGCTCGGGACTTGCGTAAGTCAGGAGATTTGGTCTTGTCTTAGGATTCTGACCTATCGACTGCAGCCTTGATAGGTTAGCTGGGCCTTCCTTGAGATGGTCCAACCCTAGAGGTCACGGTGCTCGTCATTGGGGTGGTGCCCTTTGGCGAATACAGGACACACCGGCTCACGAAGGTTCCGCAGGGTGGGTTGCACATCAACGATGAGGTTTTTACCAAGTTGCTGGTTCTGCGCCCAGGGTTGCGACCGTTCCCTCTCAAAATCAACCACTTCCAATTTAGGCCAGGTCGTCTCCTATCTGGGATTTGTATCGATGCCGTCTTCTTTTAATTATTATTCTTAGTCAGTGCCAGTAATTGCTATTAAATAATTCAGGTAACTTGTCTTCGCGTAATCGCTCGCAGTCACTAACTTTGTGCTGTCGTTTCGTTTGGGCCCTATCTTCTTTCGCCACCTTATTCTTCTTCTTATGTCCCAAAGATAGGTGGGTTCGAGTGTCCTCCGGCAGAGCTTTCTGTCTTCTAAATTAAAAGTTATTATTCCTCTGGCACATCCGTCTGTTCTGCTTGGAGCCCGACCGTGCGGCTTGTCTTGTGGTGCGTGTCTTGTGGGTTGTGTGTGTGGGACCTTGTTTGGGTCGTGCGTGGAGTGGTTGTCCGCTGCGGGTCTATCCGAACCATCAGGATTTACCCAGTGGGGCTTCGGCCAGGTCGGGCCTGATGTGTGCTTTTTGGGAGTCATTAGTATGGAATCAGGAACAAGCTTTGTTAAAGTGTCTGTACCAAGGGAGACACGTGCTCTTGCAGAGCGTCCAAATACACCATGACTGTATTATACCATTTCTGAACAATTATAGAATGTACCATGAAATACGAGCTCATACCAGGATGGATTCATCTCCATTTTTAACAGTTGTACCAAGAATTCAGGGGGTGGGTTTTTTCTTCAATGGCTTTGCTCGCACTTAAGTGTTAGGCACGATGTCGGACAGTTTGTATCAGCATTTACTCGCAAATATGCTGTGGCATTTTAGCCAGCCTCGTCATTATCGGTATCTTCTTTCTTTATCTGCTGTTTCATTGGAGGCTACGCAATGTTCTTTTCTACACTTTAGTAAGAATTTTCAAAACACTTTTACTCACCACATCCTTGTTTTCTGCTGTTCAACTAATCGAGGCTTCAGTCATCATGTGGTTCTTCTATTCCCTCTGTCCCGTCATTTTCTCGAACGAAACACCAATGGCGACCTTTACACGTATGCTCTTGGAGTGCTTGGAGCGTACGCGATTGCGCGCGGGAAAACATGCAGTACGCTCAAAAGAATCTTTCCCTTCCTCTCCGACACCTTCACACGTGCACTCAATCACGCGGGATTATGGTTTCACGCGGGAAAGAGCGTACGTGTAAAGGGCGCTAATGACTTCCTTCCCAGAATCGACAGCTGACATCACATACTTTGATAAGTTATATCTAATTTTCTTTATATATAACTTTGAGAGTTGATGATTCCTTTAGATTTACTTACACACTTCTACAGGGCATTTACTGAACTGGGTGCATTCATTTTGCTTCAGTTACTCTGTAATGACAACTGAATTTAAAACGGGAATTTGCTTAAAGACCAGTAATGTTTAAAAAAAAATGTGCTGAACTCTATTAAGCGAACTAAATTTACATACAGTAACAGCTGTAAATAAAAAATGAAAAAATTGGGTGGCAGTATGACAGAAAAATACTCTACAAGTCAGCAGTAATTGAGTAATTGAGATGAAGTGATTCTAAGGAATATCGATGGACAATCCAGTATAGACTTGTGGAAGAATTTATTTTGGCTGGATATGATAGTTTTGAAAACTTACTCATTTCATAATGGAGATTGGCGGGGGATCGATTAACAGAGCTCTTCCAGAGCTCTTCCAGATCATGTGAATACTCCCAGAATATGACTTTTTAAATTCGAAAACTATAATTATTATATAATTGTAATTTTTTCTATTACCTAATGAGGGACTAACAATGCCAGTACTATTGGTAGTCAAACTGGTAGCATACCGACTGTGAAGTTTGAAAATGTGAGTTCCATCTTCGCCCCTGGCAGATGGTCGTTGCAATGGCACACGGCTGACGGGAAGAATTGTTATGGACCAATAGACAAACGTATGACAATTTTTTTTATTTTAAAAAATCAATATCACCAAGAGTAAAATAAATATAAAAATATCTTGGCAAACATACCGTGCCTTTGGCCTAAAAAAAGATAATTACAAGAGGGAGTATCATAGTAAATAATACTTACTTCCTACTCCAGGGTAGTTCAGTTGGTGGAATACTTGTCCAGAGGTTACTCTGGCAGGCTGTCATTACAACTGTGACGATATGGGCAGTTTCTCCCATATAGTTGAACATAGATTAATTCAGAATTACGGAGTTTAAGATTTAAACAACAAATTATTTAATTATATACAGTATATACATTTGAAGTACATGAAATATTACATTCATAACAGCCTTAAGGTGCCGGGGAGTTAGGATTCTTCCCCAAACAATCAGAGTCCACTTACTACGTGAAACGGTACTAAGCCCCGGGATTCAAGTTCCCCCAAAAATGTAATCTGGCCCAAGGCCACAGGTATCTATCACCTTCTGAGAGTAGATCTCAAAGTCTATCTAACTCTTTTTCTGTCTGAGGTTCTCCACCAAACTTCCAAGCACCTCCTTCTGGAACATTTTCCTCCTATCATTCATTGGTTCATTTGCTTGGACGCTGATTTGTTGAAACTAGTGACATCAGCTACTTCCCACGTACGAGAATTTACCCCGCAGAGGGACGAACAGACCCCTTTGTGCATGAAGAATGTCCGACTCTCAGTGTGTGGCTTTTGTCGCAAGGTAACACCCTCTTGCCAGTGGACAAGCTCCTCTGCCCAGTGGCTGTGAGGAGCTCCTCTCTTCAGCCCGGGCAATGAGTATCACTCACTTAGTTCGACACAAGAGGTCAACCCTCCTCATGTCCCGTCTGTTGCCAAGGACAGTCAGCTCTCGGGTGACTATGACACATCACATATATTCACACGGCTGACTGCTTGAAGAATTTTCTATTATTTACACAGCCTTTAGAGGGTTTTCCTGTTTCGTACATTGATTGAGCACAGCACTTGGTTATTTTCTAAATGGCGATCAGAAAAATACCTGTGCTTTATCAAAGAAATAAATTTAGCATTTCCTCGGCCTACAGATTTGAAAGCACGAAGTTATTTATTTTTTTAAAATGATTTTAGAAGAAACATTCCAGTAAAATATAGTTCTTCATAAAAGCCCTTTTTTGAAAAAAATATTAATTAGTGACAGCATTAGGCCAAAATATCGTTAAGTGGTAAGAAAATATTTTAAAAAAATAAAGTATTAGATCACACTTTTATTCGATTAGATTTTTTTCCTCACTGAATAACATTCTTACATAATTATTACAGAATGAAAGCAGACTTAAATGGTAATGATGCATCCATTATGTAGATATTCATGTTTATTTCTAAGTTGTTTACACGCTAGAGTGAAAAGCAGGCAAAAAGCTGTCGTAATTGTTTACATGATAAAAAGAGACTTGAATGTTAAGAAATTATCCGAACTATAATGTACAAGCGGATATTTTTATTTCGCTGTCATTTGCAAACATGAACTTAAAAGTTGTGCATTTTCATCTGCAGACGAGATTGGAAGAGAAACGGCGCCTCCATTTGGAGGTAAAATTTTCTTAAAGACAATAACTGGTGTTTCTAAACATTAGCTTTTAGTAGTTTTCCATTTACTTCTTATCCCCTTAAAACTTTCGGCTCTATTTAATGAAGCAATATTCCATTCATGAACCTGAAGAAGAATGGGGTTTCGAGATTATGTAATGTGCATTTATCTGTCTGGATCTCGATATGTGACTTTATTATTCCTCATGTTCTAACCCAAAATGCACCGCATATTCATTAATGAAAGGGTTATTCCATTTTATTAGACGACACTCTTATAAAGATATTAAAACTTATGGAGCTACCGATGAGTTCTGAAGAATGGAATGTTACCGATGAATCAGTTGAATTTTGAATACTGTTTCGTTTAGGGAGTTTTCAAATGGCAGCACCGCAAATGGCTTGAATCCATTTGAGACGGAAAGCTGTCGAAGAAAAGTAAATAAACAGTTATAATGTCACATGTGAAGTAAAAAGGTAGCGTTTGTGAATTCTTTCGAACACGTAATGGGAAAGAGGAGAATCTGTATACCTATAATTATTGACACGAGGGAAAACATTTCAGTACATTGTAGATTTTTGCACTTTTGTTTTATTAATTTTCAGATTTGATCAGAAATTTACTAACTTAGACGTTTACTAACTTGACGATTTTGTGGTTAAGTTAGTAAATCTAATGTGAGTTAATTTCAAATCCCGCTTAAAGGGCAACGATTAGATGAGCTGAACAATGAGAATTTATTTACCATGTTTTTATTAACTTGCTTTCTTGTGTGTTTGTTTGTGTGTGTGTTTGTCTAGTACAAATCTTGCAATCGATTTTTAATTAACTTCCCGACTAGCTAGACATTTGAAACTTTTAGAATAGCTCAGAACTTGATGACAATGCATTTTTAATACTTTTAGCCATCTATAAGCAGAATTAAATTAATTTTCAGTTATTTTTATTTAATTTTGTAGACTGGTGCAGCCATCTATTGGCCGGAAAGGAAACTAGTCAAATGCAACAAGCCAAACAAGTCAAATGCAAGTTAACTTCCAAATAACTTCATTTTCTTTCAAGTTGATGGGATAATTCATCAAAAAAATTTTAAAAAAGTATTTATTAATACATAGAATTGTCAAGTTTATATGATTGAACAGAAAATTTAAAAACATGGCATATAAAAAGTCTTTTTATCTTGTATTTATAGCTACTAATTTTGAAAACCCAGTTTCACACAGAAGGGCAGAAACGAGTGGAAGCAATGTAACTAGCGACTTGTAAGACTGTTTGACACCCTATATAACAATATCATGTCATATATTTTGATAAAAAATACTAAAAATATGAAACTATAGGAAATTTAAAGTTTTTTTTTTCAATTAAATAATTCAATATGAATTTACTTCAAACTATCCACGATCTCCTGTAATTTTGGTACCACTGGTGTTAAATGATGAAAATTAAACTAAGCAAGATGTGCTTGTACGTTCATGTTCATAATTTCATGGCATATTGAAACTCAAACACTGAGACCAGAGGGCTCTGCGTGCACTCTGACATGTGATTGATGTTTTTTATGTTGTAGTTAGAACTTGTTCCGAGAACGAGGTGATCACGATATCGTATTCTATGTTTCTCGTTGTTGTGATTGTACATAATTAAATCTTGATTAAAAGCATGAAAGTCTGGAATGACTTATTACTGTCTGACAGGTAAGAAACCTTTAGATATTCATTAAGAACAAATTTTGCGAAGGCGAAATAGAAGTTGTATCATGGCTGTTGTAATATTAATGAAATAAATTGATGGCTAATTGAATTTAGGACTTTAATGAATAAAAAGTAGGAAGAGAAACACAGTACGTCTTACTGTTTACATAAAATTACAATGGAATACAAAAAGGTGATGCCAGATGCATAACACATAATAATACAAAATAAGAGATGCCACTCAATAGCACGTAATATTAATTGAAGGCTCGATTCTCAACAGCCTCCTTCGAGCATGAAATTAGTCATTGTTAATATGGGTCAAACTGTCACTTATACATATTGACTGGTTTCACACCGAGCAACTTCTTTTGAGAATGAAACTGAGGTGCTGGAAGCGCCTTTGTCAGAATGTCTGCTCGCTGTTCATCACTTCTGACATAGCCTAATTCAAAGAGTCCCTTTGAGAACTCATCTTAGACAAACTTGTACCTTTGGTCGATATGCTTTGTGCGTGCGTGGAACATCGGATTTTTGATGTATTTGATGGCACTCTGATTATCAATCTGCAGGATTGGTAATGAGACATTGTTGGCTATCTCGTTAAACAAGCGCTTCAACCATATCAGGTCTTTTGTGGCATCAGCTGCTGCCATGAACTCTGCCTCTGTCGTTGAATTGGATATGGCCTCCTGTAGTTTGCTTCGTCACGTAATTGCACCTCCACCATAGAAAGAAACTACACCTGTGCGAGACCTGCGTGTTTCTGCACAGCTGTTGTTATCTGCATCACTAAATAACATCAGGCTTCTGTCATCTTCATTATTGTACACAATGCCGTGTCCAATGGTATTGTAAAGGTATCTTAATGTTGTCTGCACGATTTCCCAATCAGTCTATGTGGGGTTGTCCAACTTACGAGACACCAAACTCACTGCGTAAGCAATATCAGGTCGAGTCCCCATCGCCAAATAGAGCAAACTGCCAACTGCTGATCGGTATGGAATTTCACTGCTGAGAGGCTTCACCTCCTTGATCTTGATCAAGCCATCGTCATTTGGCTGACCATAGTCGACCTTGAGACTCGACTTCTTTACTGGGATGTGTGATGTCTTGGCATCTCCAAATCGCTCTAACATCTTTCTTGTAAATCCTTCTTGGTGCAAGAAGAGTGAGCCGTCTTTCAACCGTTCAACTTGCAGACCAAGAAAACAATTTAACGTCGTCACTTTAATGTTGAAATGTTGCTTGAGCTCGTCCATAAATGTGAATAATGTCGCTTCGTCCTGAACAGCGACAATGCCATTATCAACATAAATCGCCATCAGCATCTTGTGTCCGTAATCATTGCGTATGAATAGGCAGTGGTCGAATTTACTTTGGGTCATGCCATGTTTCTTTAGCACGTCAGTAAACTTGGCATTCCAACATCGTCCAGCTTGTTTCAAGCCGTATAAAGGTCGGAGCATCTTGCATATACGCCCACTTCCGTCATCGTATCCGCCGGGTTGATGCATGTAGATCTCCTCAGTCAGGTCGCCATAAAGGAATGCCGTCTCTATGTCAATTTGAAATAACTTTAGATTCTCCTTGGCTGCCGTTGCAATTACAGCTCGGATAGTGTCTTAGCAGCACACCGGGCTAAATGTTTCTCTGTAGTCGATATCCGCCGTCTGCGTATACCCTTTTGCTACTAGACGAGCCTTGAATCTCTCGATTGAACCATCAGGATTTGTCTTTACCCTGTAAACTCAGCGATTGTCGAGGATTTTCCGTCCTCTAGGTAGCTCAACAAGCTACCACGTCCCGTGCTTGGCATGCGAAGCCATTTCGTCGTCCATGGCTCGTTTCCAGTCGGCATATTTAGGAGACTTTGTTGCTTCGTCATATGTTTTGGGCTCATTCAACTTCATAATGCTGCTGTACACGTCGTAATCGTTAAATCGGACAGGACGTTGGATAGTCGAACGGTCTCGCAATTCATGCGCCGTCAGCTGTGTTGGTTCGTCTTCATCAGTACAAAGATCACCAGCCTCCTGCGTATCTGCATCATCGGGAGTATCCAAAATTTCATACTCCATACCGCTTGATGGACCGGTATTAGATGTCGCTTCTAAAGGCTGGAAAGTAGGACCGATTTGCAGTTCATTGAACACTACGTTGGCACTCTTTATCGTATCATTCTTTGATGGTATGAAAACACGATACCCATCGTAATCACAATAACCAACCAAATAGACCTTTATAGCCTTGTCGTCAAGTTTACTTCTGTTGACATCTGGTACACGCACAAATGCAGTTGATCCAAAAACTCGAATCCTATTGATTGCTGGCTTGCGTCCAAACCATTCCTCAAATAGAGATTTTCCTGTGATCTTACTTGGCCCAGTTCGATTCAGAATGTAAACAGCTGTAGATGCTGCTTCGGCCCATAGGAACTGTGGTAGACCTGTATCCTTGAGCATAGTGCGAACTGCATCCATTATTGTACGATTCTCTCTTTCAACCAAACCATTTTGCTCTGGCGTATACGGCATAATGATTCGCAACTTGATGCCTGCATCATCAGTCAGTTTTACCAATTTAGTATTGTCGAACTCACGACCACCGTCTGTGACCAGTTCTTTTACATTTATACCATCCATGTTGGCCCGAGCAAGAAACTGCCTGATTTTATCCACAGCCTCGTCTTTATGTCTGAGAAATTCTACACTTCGAAACTTTGAATAATCGTCCTTAAGCACTAACATGTACTTCTTTCCACCTCTTGACAAGACTGGCGATTCGAGCAAGTCTGCATGTATGATTTCACCAGACTTTTTGTCTTGAATCGTTTTGATTTGAATGTTCGTCGACTTTGTTTACCATAAGTACATGGCTCGCAAAATACTCCATCGTCGATGAAATCGATACAATTCTGACGCAGGTACTGCTTCCTATACTGTATTCCCTGGTGCCCAAGCCGTCGATGCCAAAGTGATAACGGCAACTTTGTCGTCGTCGTCATCGCCGTTTCAGGAAAAGGAGTTGTCATTTCTTTGTCAACCAAGTAGGCTGAAGCAGCAGAACCCCCTTGGGGCTTGACCGGTTTTGCACGCAGTTCAAAGAATCCATTTGATGAGCATGGAGCCTCTAAAAGTACATTATCTGGGGTCTCCTTGCGGAAGAAACGACAAATTATGTCATCTGAATCTCCGAAGTTCGAGATTCCTCGCTTCATTGCCTTTGAAGCTGATAACAAATTTTTGCCGATGTCTGGTGCATGCAATACATCACTGAGTTCAATAGATTTTTGTATGGTTCCAACCGTCGTGCACATGTCAATGTACCCGCAGCCATAAGCCGGTATTGTCTGCTTGTTACCGACTGTGATTTCTGCTTGTTTGTCAAAATGGCGATATGTCTTGAAGTACTCTGCTGAATTCGTAATGTGTGCTGTAGCTCCGTCGTCCTTAAGCCACACATTTCGGCCACTATCATCCTCTTGACAAGCAAATGCACTGCATTGAGTATTTACAAAGAATGTTTCTATTCTGCCACCCGTCGTGGTTGGCTTGTCAGGGTAATCTGGACAAAATTTTCCAATGTGCCCAGGTTTATTACAACGAAAACAGATGCCATTGAAACCTTTCACACCATCACTCGTCTTACTAAGTCTATTCATCGCTTTGGCATTATTTATGGTCAGGGGTTGGGGTTGGTTCACCATCTGGGGCCTTTTCCCACCTTTCTTCCATTTCTTTCCATTATGTTTTGCGCCATATTTAGCATTTGCCATGAATGCTGTCGTAGTATCGTCTCTAAGCTCCTGATTTCGTCTTTGCAGTCTCATATTGATCTGTCCGATTAATTTTTCAGATGACTTTTCTGTCCTTGGCTTTGAGTCCCACTGTGACTTAAACTCACAATATTCATCATCAGGAACAAGATGCGTGGTGCTAGCAGGTTTTGCGGCAACTTCCCTTCACCGCTCAACTCTTGCTCATGTTGAAGATCCACCCACAGTGTACGCAAACGTGCGAGTGAATGCATTATATCTTCGTCTTTCTCGATCCGAAAAGTGAAAAATTGTTGCAGAAGAGTGTCTAATTTGACGCTTGACACTTTCTCAAAGTTGTTTAACAACTCGGTCCATATCGCTCGTGCAGAATTACCATGCATGCGAATCAAATTTAACACATTCGCTGATACATTTGTGCGGATGATCACAGCAGCTTTCGCATTCGCCTTTGCATACGCTTTTACCGCTTGGTTGTAGTCGCGTATCGTCTTTTCATTTGCGTCTGCTGCCGGTGCTGTTGGCTCTACAAGGGAATCATCGAAGATGCCCAAACAATCGTTGAGCACGAACAAAGAGTTTACTTCAAATTTCCAGTCAGTCCAGTTGGATGAACCATCCAATTTGATGAACTGAAGAAAATTTTTAGCTTCCATATTATTACGTCGTCATTCACCAATGTGCGTGAAAAAAAAAGCTATCGGTACACAATCGTCTACCTACACACAGTTCAGCAAATATGGTGAGATCAAAAGTCAAAATGCGAAATCGAAACTCGAAGTCAAAATCCGTTATTCAAATACGTCGTCATAGCCATCGTTACTTCATCTGCGCAGTTAAACGTCGCTAAAACCCATAACCTGTTGTAATATTAACGAAATAAATTGATGGCTAATTGAATTTAGGACTTTAATGAATAGAAAGCAGGAAGAGAAACACAGTACGTCTTACTGTTTACATAAAATTACAATGGAATACAAAAAAGGTGATGCCAGATGCATAACACATAATAATACAAAATAAGAGATGCCACTCAATAGCACGTAATATTAATTGAAGGCTCGATTCTCAACAATGGCATATACTACATACGTGTATTAGATTAGTATCTCATTGTACGCGTTCACAAACAGACGAATTTTTTCCTTGGAAGATTGGAGGATATGTTAGTTTGCCTAGTGCGTTGCAGATATGATAAAGTCTTTTCGCTGCATCCACTATGTTTATATTTTTTATCATAAATACTGTCACTGCAATTATCATTTATACTTTTTTGGATTATTCGAGAATTTTCGCAACAAAATATCATGAAAAATTGAGGATTTTATATATGTAATGGGATTTCTGTACTCAAAAAATGCTTAAAATAACTGAAGTTTTCGATAATGTATTTCATGCAAGTTTGACTTTAACCCTTCAGCGGGCGCTCCAATTTTTGAACACCAGCAGGCGCGCGTGGCACAAAGTGCAACGTCTTTTTCAACCTTGACTATTCCTTTTGTATTAAACTTTCCTTTTTCAAATTGAAAATAATAATTCTGCGTTTAATTACAAGATATAAAAAGTTGATAATATTCAGATATATTGATAATTAAAGGGCAAATAATTCAGATACAGTCGTCTTGTTTAAAAACTGTCCGGTTTATTGAATCTAAGGACAACTTGCGGATTGATTCCTATTATGTCCAAAATCCTAAAAAAACAATGAGAGAGTCCATAGCCGTGATATGCGGGATAACGTCTAATAGCTGCACATTGGATTGACTGCATCAACTTCTGCTTCTGTCGTATTGTAATCCTGTATAATCGCTGGTTTACCACGGTTAAATCACGACTAACAATGAATGGAGAGGAATACAAGGGTCATAAAATCAGAACTGCATGAGAAAGGGTGTAGTTATAAATAGAAACTGCTTAGAACATTCAAATCTTGCATGTAAAAACAAACCATTCAAAATTACGGAAATGTTGCACTTTGTACACAGGCACGCCCTCTGAAGTGTTAATAATCAAAATGACATTTAAAACAGGCAAAAAAATGAAAAATAGATGTCCTGTCACACCACTATATGTTTATCAACTCTAGCGCGGGCAGGATTAATTATTTTTTTGGACAGGAAGCGGTCAAAGGGCCATATGTCTGACACCCTGATTTTAGAGGCCTTCATTTCACTGACTGATACACCTGTTCCCTCTATTCTGTTCAAATATGTACAGACTTAAAACATGCATTTTTTTCGAGGGTTTAATGAGGCAAACTTCAGTATAATTGCGAACATACAGATTCAGAGAAATTTCATGCCTAAACGTTTTAATATAAATTTCGCAGCAAATCGCTGCTTTTCTCTTCTCCGTCATAGTTACAAAATAGCAGTTGCACGCGCCATTGGGCATTTCTGTTGCCTGCCAGACATTTTGGCATGTAATCCATCATTTTACTGACAAGTTTCAGTTTTTTAAAGGTCAGTGTCTCAGTTCTTTCTCTCCCCACTTTTTTTTTGTACCTAATAACGCCAGCGTCTGCTTCGCATGACATTTCAAAACTGAATACGATATGAATAGGATTTTCCTTAAACGTGGAGAAAAATGGTAGCACGGCACATTTCTTTTTATCCCTTAAACGTCAGCCCCCTTCCATCCGTCGCCTTATCTGTAAAAATATTTCTTTTCGATGGATTTTTTTCAGACCATTAATTCGGACATTTTTTAGGGAACACTGCATTCATTTGATTCTTTTTCCTCTTTGATGTTCTTTTTTTTATTATTAAATATAAAATATGGCTACAGGATGAAATATCGTTGACGCGTTTTACGTAGAGACACATTTTTCAATAGTTTTTGTAACATAAATTACTAGGAAAATAAGACATTATAAGGTTCATTTGAAAACAAAAAATACCTAAGGTCTGGTTTGGCGCTGTGATGATAAGCACCCGTGCATGCTATGTACCCTAGGTCCTGAGTTGATTATTAGGTGACTGAAGTTATTTTAAACGGAAAAAATTTTCCGGTAGTCTCTTCTAACGAAACTACCCCGGGTTATTAACGTAAGATTGCTTATCATTGCTTACCTCTTTTGTATGTATGTATGTGTTTTGTATATATGTACCATCTATATACACTGAAGTACCACTGAATTAAGGATACCTACCTAGTAACGAGTTGGGCCTCCTCTGGCCTTGATAACGTCTGTCACACGACGAGGCATAGATTCAACAAGTTTCTGGAAACGTTCCATGGGAATGGCTTGCCAAATATTGGCTAAAGCTGTCCATAATTCAGTAAGGTTCTTTGGTGCTGTGTGATGGCCTTTCACGCCTTGTTCCAAAACATCCCAAAAATGCTCAATAGGATTTAAGTCTGGGCTTCTAGGTGGCCAATTCATGACAGAGAAGTCAGAGGAATGCTCATCCAACCATCCAGTAGCCAACCGGGACTTGTGAGAGGTACGGTTGTCTTGCTGGAAAACTCCATTACCGTGCGGATAACAGAACAGCATAAACGGATGGAGGTGATCACCCAGCAACTCTACGTACCGAATTGCATTGAGGGAGGTTGGTACACGCACCAAAGATCCCAAACTGTGCCACGAAAAAACCCCCAGACCATGATTGAGCCACCATGCCCTTGTACGGTTCCAGCCAGGCATGCAGGATCCATGGTTTCATGAGCCTGACGCCATATTCTCAGCCTCCCGTCGGCGTTAAGTAGTCGGAATCGAGACTCATCACTCCATGCTACTCGTTTCCAGTCCTCTACACTCCAGTCTCTGTGCTCTTTTGCCCAGGCAAGACGTGCAGCCCGATGGCGAGTATAGAGCAATGGTACTCTCGTAGGTCGACGGCTCCCGAAACCCATAGGGTGAAGCGAGCGTTGCACAGTCCGTTTACTGACTGTACGACTGGCACCGTCATTCAACTGGGTGGTAATTTGAGCTAATGTTTGGCTTCGCTGGCTACGCACAATACGCCTGAGCCGTCTCTCACCACGCACTGTCAAGGCTAATTGTCCTTTGCAATTTGCCCGATCGCTAGTTTTTTTTTCACCATCCATGTATTCTTGGTATACTCTTGACACTGTCGACCTTGAAAATCCTAGCTGTCTGACGATTTCGGAAATTGAATGGCCCATGCGTCGCGCACCTACGATTTGTCCGCGATCGAAGGCGTCTAAATCAGGCAGTTTCCCCATACTGGCAATTCCAACAACTAATTCAGAACAACCACAGTACGCGCTATATATGCAGTTACCACAGCTCCCTCACTTGCGCATACATGATGCGCAGCGCTACACAATTTGCATAGGCTTTGCTATTCCTAATTCAGTGGCACTTCAGTGTATGTACGTATATATATATATATATATATATATATATATATATATATATATATATATATATATATATATATATATATATATATATATACACACACACACATATATACAGATGGAAAAATTTTAACGCATTTTGGTACTTTTCTGTTAAACTGTTTACTGCTTGCACAAGAGACACAGACTGGGTTTGGCACGCTGCCAAAATTATAACTCGTAACGCAGGACATCTGAAATTTTGCTTTCCTTAGGACCGTTATGGAGAAACGTAATCCTATGTTAAAAATGTGGGAGAAAATTTGAGTTTGTATTGATATTGTGATGCCCAATCAAAAATTAAGCGATTTGAACTTGGAACCGCAAGTGTCTTGGGATTTCTCCTGTGAGTATGAGTTTAATTCGAATAGATAATGAAATAACTTAATAAATAAAGTGTGTGGGCACATTTTCCTGGAAAACAAGTGCATGCAGCCAGGACGTTTTCATAGGACATTTGAATGAGTGTCTTCTAGACGTCCTCATTATAACACTTTATGACGGACCACCTAACTTTTATTCTGAATGTGCGAAGATTTAATAATTAGTTAAAAGTAGAATAATATTTATTTAATCATAACTTGACGGTAATCATTTTATGGTAGATTCGTGTTTTTAAGAAACTTTCATTTAAGAACTGATTTGAACCCATAGAAGTGATAATAATTTTAACACTGGTTTCCGAGCTAAAAGTGTTCACTGTTACTATTTTATGGGCATCGTTAGTTCCTCCTTCCGATAATTTCCTATATATTTGTCATAAGAACTGAAGAAAGCTATTAATCATCTTAAGTAGGCATGTTCACTTGTGGTTCGGTATGTGGAGGAAATGAAGAGTTGAACTCGCTCTTCATCAGCACTGGTTAGACCCTGGTTTGTGGCGGACAGGTGTTTTTTTACACTCTATTATTTAGTTTGTTTTATATATGAGAGACTTCCAAACAGTGTCGCATGGAAATAAATGAGTTTAATTTGTCGATAATAAGAGAACGATCTTGAAGGTTTGGAAGGTAGAAAAAATGAAGAGTTGAACTCTGTGTTTATCAGCCCTAGCTAGACAGAAGCAACCAGGAATTGTTGAGCAAGTGTTCCTTTACATACTATTCTTTTATGTCTGTCATGTATGAGAGACTTCGTCTTCCGTCGTATGGAATGAGTCTATCTGTGGAAATTAATACACAATATCTTTAAGGAAGTCTACGCCCTTGCCTCGACAGAAATTAGATAAAGAGTCTGGTATTACTACTGAATTATTTGTGCATGATTTTTAGATCATGGGAAATAATTTCAACAGTGCTTAATAGAGGTGTTGGAGTCGCACTTTTCGAGTGACATATCAGTAGAGCGAAATGTTTCGAGAAGTGGCCTGATACACGAATCCGAAAAAAGAACATGCCCATTATTTGTACATTAAAATTGACGAATTGTTTAGCTTACAGCACGTAAAGCTCACTGCAAATTTCGATTTTTAATGCTATTTCCTTTTACGAACTTTCGATATTTCGAATTTATTTTCTTGTTCGCGGGGGTCCACTACATTGCGAGTTTACTGTAATCTAAATTAACCATCAAAATTGTTGCTGTGGTATTAAACACTTTACCAATCGCATTAAAAACCGAAAAAATATTAAACGAGGGAAATTTTAATAATAAACTGTTTCTCTCTCGAGCTTGGGTTATTTTACTTTCTTTTACATTCCACACTACCTAAATTTTGTATTTAGTTCGACTTCCTAGAATTGTGGTATCGAATAGCTGGAATCAATTCTGTGATCAATAATACCTAAATCGTGCTGAATTTATTTTTCTTTAGTGCCGTCCTGAGGCTACCATATTGAGGATGAAACCCAGCAGAAATCCTGCATTTCTACTCGTGTAACTATGCAGTAAGACTTATTCAAATAGCCATGAGAAATGTAAGTATCCCTATATGCATTTTGCCTCAGTTTTTGAAAGTTTCCATTGCTTTTCATTGTTTTGATAATTGACTAAAGTAAAGAATCCCCCCAAAACAAATTTGGCATAGTTATTTTATGGAATAGCTTATACTGTTGTTTATTCGGAAGTTGTTTTGGTAAGTATAACAAATACATCATTACTGTTCCTTAAAGGTTTCGTAGTTAGGAAAATAAAATTATTATCATTATAGTTTCTATATTGCTTAGAAGTGAAGTGCGCAAGAATCATTTGTACTTCTACTTCCACCAAAAATAAGTATTGTTCCTTGATTACCTTTGGAGAGAAAACATGGAACTGCTGATAGCCAAAAATAAATAAAAAGTTTATAATGAATATTATATAATATATATATATATATATATATATATATATATATATATATATATATATATATATATATATATATGTATATATTCTGGAAGTAGATGTTCAGAAGCCCCGAGTAAGTTTTATAGCTTTCTTTTTCCTTTTAAATTTGCTTCATTCAGGATTTGATTTTATCCTCAAACAATAGAAATCAATAATTTACCGTAATTTTAGGACCATAAAACGCACCTCAAATTTATGGGAGGATTTTTAGAAAAGTATGTGTTGTAAGGTATATAAAGATATTTTCGATTTCATACTTAATGAAGATAAAAAAATATATATAATAAAAATATATAAAATAAATAATATTAATAAAATATACATAATATATCTCTCTATTCTAAAAAAAAGGAACTCCCGCTGCCGCTGCTGTCAAATGGTTGTCAAGCTATCTCCTCCGAAACAGCTGGGGGTATGGGGTCGAGACCGATACCAATAGATGCAGAAAAATGTGGGAAACAAAGTAAAACATGTCTCATCTTCGTCGGACTTTAAGATTTTTTCAAAAATTTTATGTTTTGTGGGAAAATATTGACTTTTTCATCTTCAGATTATGAAAACTCGCCAAAAAATCATCGTAGAATTTTGATCTTTTTACAATCTAAGACTACAGACACATTGCTCTTTCAAACTATACCTCATTTGTTTAAAAATATTTTAAAACAGACTAATATTTTCATCAATAAATAAAACACAGTTTTTCAATAAATATCGTCCCATATGTGGATGTAATATCGATTCTCCTCGAGTTTTTTTCTTACAAAAAAAAATATTCACATCATCTGGAAGCTGAAAGCTTTCTCATTCATATAAACCTCATTTCAAGTCTACATCTTAAATTTTCGATTTTTAATTCGATTTTAAAGCTGATAACTCAACAGTGATGAAACACTCTTCACATTAAGAGTGACAACAGTAAATGGATGGAAGCTGATACATTGCCCGAGAATCGCCCCTATGTATCTCGCTATTAGCCATAGCAGAGGAGCGAGCGTAGCGAGCCTATGGGCGAAGCCCCTAGTATAATAAATATACATAATATATATAATAGAATATTAGAAGCACCCAAATTTCAAGCCGATTTTTTTATGTAAAAAGTTGCTTCCTATGGTCCGAAATATACGGTAATACTTGTCATAAGTTGGCAGCCCAAAATTAAAAAATTTAAAAACCTGCATGCTTTCTTCAAAATTTCTACTTTTATGTGTACAAAAAACCCCCAACTAAAAATATGCATTTGCTTTTGTGTGATGGAACTACTGAGTGGAAAATTGTCCTTAACTTTTTGAAAGATTCTCGAGGAGAAAAGATGTGCTGCTTTAAAATCCTGACTTGTGGTCGAATCTGCTATTTATGTATCCATTATCGGGTGACCAGAATTAACACAACCTACTCTGACCTCCCTGTACATCGAACTACTCAGTCTAAAGGCTTCAAATTTTGTACACATACTATTCTAAACGTGATTTCAGATTATGCGAAAAAAATATTCAGTTCCTGAAATCCCCGATAGAGGGCGCTGTAAAACTGGACATATGCTGAAAATACATAAAAACCCATTTTAAACACATTTTATTTGAACGTACCAAACAATCACGTGACAAACACCTTACCGACGCAGGGAATGCTGCTCAATACGGTGCCCTTCTTGTAGGGCTGCGACATCGACAACAAAACATCGATGTTTTGAAACATCGATATTCAATATTAAAACATCGATGCTAATAAAACATCGCCCATAAAACATCGATGTTTTTGAACATCCATTCTTTAAAACTGGTTTAGTAACTGTTTTAGGGAGGCATCTTAATATTAATTAACGTTAACTTATGTAAAACCAGAACAACACAAAACCTTAAATGGCCACTCGTGTTTATACTATTTATAAATTAAAACACCATGGAAGGTTCTGGAATGTCGATAACATTCCAAGCGCTCTGATTGGTTCATTAGTTGTCAATTGCCATTTGTCTCGTTGCTAGGGTATCGTTCCCCCTTTTGTATTTGTCCTTTTCAGAATTCAGACTTACATTTACTGAGTGTGAAAATTATGTTACGTGGTTGGGTTTCTTTTATTATGACACTTTTCCATTAAAAAACCCCATCAAGATAACGTAAAACACCGAGCACAAAACATCGATGTTAAAAAAAAATCGACTTTAAATCGATGTTTAGAACATCGATATTTTTATCAAAACATCGATGTTTTGAAAACATCGACATCGATGTTGCATCCCTACCTTCTTGTCGATGTAAAATCTGAAGTTTGCGGACAGCTTGTTCAACAGCGGATCGTAGCTGGTCGATTGAAATGCTTCTCGCATGCAGAGTGATACCTTCTTAAAAGTCTGCCAAGTCGCACGTGTTTGTTTTTTCTATTAATATTATTTTAGTCTTTTTTTCTTATTTTCTATTGTACAGTACCACCTATCGGTGTTTAGGGAACTAAATTTTCTTTTCGCGAAATCCGTTTCCCCATGTCTTGAATATTATGTACAAAATTTGAAGACATTTCACTGAGTAGTTCGATATAGAGGAAAGTCAGAAAAGGGGTGTTTTAATTATGGTCTCTCCGTATATTTAGTCACTCCTCCAATGAAGTTATATCTAATTCCTTTTACTTACTCCATCACTGATAAGCAGTTGCAAATTATGAACTTAAATATTTTAATATTTTATTAATTAGATTTGAAGCCGTGTAGATACCGGAAGTCATTTGTGAAAAAGAAATAGTAGAAGAAGAAAACATTGTTGTAATCATCCAGCAGGAGTTTTTATAGGAGAATTTGTAGCGTAAGCGGGATCATAAACATATAGAGAGAAAATTAGACGGTTTTACCAGCTTGATTTTGCTAGAAGATGACAGATATACCAGCTTCGATAGCGGATTAGATAATCTTAATCAAAAGTTGTCTGAATACTCGCACTCGATAGAAATTTACAGGAAGCGTGAGGAAATTCCCCGGACTAGCGCGACAACAGTTTTGCCCCACGGTCATTTTGTCTTCAAGGATATCATATTAAAAGCTTCAATCTTGACAATAGAAAATGTAATACGAAATATAACACCAAGATTGGTGACACAAGTCAGGGATTATAATAATATTAAAATATTCGCTACAATTAACTGAAAGTTATGCTCGGTTCGCAATTTCTTCATCGGGAGCAGAGGAAGAACGCCTAGAAAGTAAGCCCAGACATGCAAAATGGGGCTCAGGGATTGTTGTTATTGCACAAGAGTGAAAATATAGAGGGTGGAACTGCCCACACGAGAAGCAGAAAAAGTTTGAAACCGTGGTGTAATGAAGATACAATAAATATAAGAAGATCTTAAAACTAGCAGATACAATTTAAAACGGATCGAACAAATTAGCACTTGCTAGCTTTTCAATCTTCATTGGTATAAGACACAAAACAGTTGTCGTTCACAAAGCTTTTTTTGCCTAAGGGCCTGTTCACATAGGAGTCCGTTGCGTTGCGTTAAGGGAAAGATGACGTTGAGACGAAAATAAACCAATCATAGGCGTTAAAAATTTCATTGCTAATCGTTTGGAGGCCTATGATTGGTTTATTTTCGTCTCAACGTCATCTTTTCCTTAACACAACGCAACGGACTCCTATGTGAACAGGCCCTTACTCGTACCGAAAAAAAATTTCCAGTAGTATGCAATTAAAGCCTGTTCCGATTTTGAAAGATACTATATTCTGCTTTTTTAGAATGACAAGTTTTCTTAGACCCCTCAAAGAGCTAGAAAATCGAAAAAAATTGACAGATAATAGCTTTTTTCAGCCCCCTTTAACTTAAACAATATAGTCGGAACGGAGGTAAAAACGTATGGGTTGAAACCTTTATGGAATTGACTATAATTCAGTTTCTCAGAAATCTGATGAATGATTTATTTTTAAGTTAATCAGGAAACAGCCCTGTATATTATAACGCATGTAGCCCAAAACAGAGCGGAATATATCGAATTTTACCCTGAAACACACCCACTCTTGGACATTTATTTTCCATCTTGACAGGTTTGACACGGCATCCGTCATTCTCGGACCAGTTGTTTTTTTCGCGTAAAGGATACATAATTTCTTTTTTTTTTCGCATCATAATGTTGATACTTGGCTTCAGCATGCTGAAAGTGACTACGATCTGAATACGATTTATTCTGGAACGAAACGAAAAAATTGGCCCAGAACGTTTCTTTAACCTCCTCTAACCCCCGCCGAGCTATCTACATTTCTTTTCGAAGTTTTCAGACCATTAATTTCGTGTATCTTGTTGGATTTATTTCTTTGAACATATCTTATCCAAGGTTCTTTTTTTTTTACTTTGCGTCTAATAGAATCTTGCAATGTATAAAAAAATAATCTATATATATAAAACAGTTCCGTAACTGACTGGCTCACTGAGTCACTGACATACAACACACAGACCAAACCGCTGGACCTAAAGGGCTGAAATTTTGCATGGCGATTCTTCTTATGGTGTAGGGGTGCACTAAGAAAGATTTTTGAAAAATTCTTCTTATAGTTTTAAAAATTAAATTTTTAAGCTGTTTTTGTAACATTTTTAAGTTTGCATTTAAAATAATAATTTGAGGGTTATAAAATTTATATCACGAGAAAGATCATAAAAATTCCTTTAAAATGAAATCTTTTTGGAATCTTTACCTCGATTTTCTGATTTTTGGTGAATTTTTAAAGATTAATTTTTAGAATTTAATTTATTAAATGCCGATCACGTGATTTCTTTTTCTGGTACTGTCCGACCACGGAAGCAAGGTCCCTGAAATCTGTTACGCATGCGCAAGAAAAGATACTCTACTTAGAAAATAGGGGAAAACTTCATATTTTCGGATGTGTTTGTTTATGAAATACGGAATGTATTTCAGACTGCTTTTAGTCCGCAATTTTAAAGTTATTTTTTAAAACTTTATTTTTGATCGAATATGTGAATAATAATTTCAAAATAATTAAAAGAAAGAAGCAAATCTGTTTTAAAAATAGGAGTGTTATAGGAGTGGATATTTTCGGATGTGTTTGTTTAAGAACTGCGAAATAATGCTTTCAACCAACTTTCTTTTTCAGAATTTTTCTTTTGATTGAATGTATAAATAAAAACCGAAAAACATATAAAAATGAAGGTTTGAAAAATTCTATTTTTAAGTGATATATTGTAATAACATAAATATATATATATATATATAATGCAATAAAAATAATTATTTGATTCGCAGTTTTACAATTTGCAGAAATAATTAGGTTATACAACTCAAAATTTTCAATCTTTTGTGATTAGCAACAAAAAATTTAAAATGAATTTAAGATAAAACTTTCTCATAATTTTATAAATAATCGAAGTGTGAATATGAGATACAAATTTATGATTTCAGTCTTTTATGATAGTTAAAAATCTAGATTTAAAAAATGCATTTTATTGTAAATTACATTAATTTAAAAAATGGTATATTTACATTCACTGTGATATTTATAAGAGTTGCAGAAAAAATACATCAGTGATCGGTAAAAAAATATTTTTTCTTATTTTTGTATCAAAAACTATCAAATAAAATCAATCAAAAATCTAATATTCATCTGATGAAATATCCGAATCACTGTCCGTGTCTGAAATATCTATTTGTTGAGGATCAACCAACCTTCTTCAACCTTTGCTCCTCTGCGTATTCTTTTTACACTGGACATTGATATCTCGGTCATTTCACTAGCTCTCTTTAGGGATTGCGAAAGTGGAACAATAACATTTCCTTCTAGTGCTTCTTTATCACACAATTTAATTACATTGTGTATTATACGTTTACAATCACTACGGAACGGCTTATTCCGAGCAGTTGTGTTGGGTAAAGGATCCATTAATTTTAATATAATAATCAAATTAACAGACGAAGAAAAAGCAAGCAAGCGCAGTTAAGTAATCGATTCTAAAGAATGTCGAGAGAATACGAGACTTTTCCCCCTCCTTCCTCAGCAGCCTTACCTACAGCGTGAATAGAATCGTCTTCGCACTATGCCAACCGTGGTTCTTCGTACTGTGGTCGGACAGTACTTTAAATAAATTTATCGTCACGTGCATAACAACTAAACATACAAAAAAATTTTTTTTTTCTTTCTAATGCAGCAGACGATTGAATATTATCCAAAAAAATAAATATCCCTTACTATTTTATATATATATATATATATATATATATATATATATATGTAACATCGGCGACATGGAGGAACAAATAACAGGCCAGAGTGGATGACGTCGCCGATACACATGATGACAAACCGAGCATTTTCCCGCAAAGACTCCCAACGCAGACACATGAACCACAGATACGTAATTGAATCTAAAGCATTTTATTAAGTTTTCCAAGTCGTCCGCCCGGGATTATATGACAGACCGATTCTTACAGAGTGTGTCTAATTTTAGACACCAGATAGTTTTATAAAGTCATTCCATCACGTGACACAGAGGTGTGACTTACATTTTGATTGGATAAAAGTTATTTGTTGATGCTCTGATCTGATCTAATTCGGTAGCCACGCCGCGTCGAGCTTAATTTCGGTAAAAAGTCAGCCATCTTTAATAATATTGCCTGGGGTTACAAAGGCTATTACTATGGGATTTCTATATAAGTTTTACTGGGATGACAATGCTAAAATTTAGAATATCTCTTGGATTTTAACACGAATGCCCAAGGGAAATTACCTATTTCAAGGAATTAAAAAAGGGTTTGTAATTTGGAATAGTAAAGTGAGGAATTAATAGTTTTTAAATGTTAAGATTGTTGAATTAAGAAATTACTAGTTTTTAATATTATATATATATATATATATAATATATATATATTACATCAATTGTATACATTGATCGTCGCATTTATTATAAATATATATATTTATTTTTTTTGGCATCAGTTGCATACATTGACCGTTGTATTTAATTTGAATGTTCTCCGTAGCGAAGCGCGGGTTTTCTGCTAGTTATGTATTAAATAGAAATCGGATGTTACTTTGTTAGGAATTTTAGAACTTATACGGAAATTCGTTCTCGAATTTTTGAGCCTATAACCTTTCAGAAGTACGATAATATTTTTAAAGTATCGGAGATTTCTGTTACGCGAAGGGGATTGGAGTAAGAAATGACCCCCCAGAAAATTCCTTTATTTGTCGAGATAAGTGAATTGATGCCATCCTGAAGTTAGGACCAAATTCGACCCAAATAAGAAAAAAAAGGATGACCAAACTCCAAATAAAACAGCCATCTCTTATCCTATTTAATATTTATTCACTATCCGATCGTCCATTAAACGGACGCCATTCATCGGTGGTTCTAACAAAGACAATACTGAACACTGCTAGAAAATTACATAAGCAATGTTGAAAATACATCAAAACAGGGATGACTAACGCACGCATGAAAAACACAACTAATTTCCGTTACACCAAACGCTAACAGGTCGTTTCAGTAACGCCTAACTGACAGAATAGGCGATTACAGAATGTTAGAGAAATGTAAAAACAAAAAGCACTTTTTCACACAGAATCCGTCAGAGTCAGCGTTGCTCGTATTGAAATATATTTAACCAATTACAAACCTCCAAACGATTATCAACGATATTTTTAAGGCCTGTGATTGGTTTGAAATATGTGAATGCGAGTGACGCTGACGCTGTCGGATTCTTTGTGAACAGGCCCTGATTCGAGGAAGAGAAAATTCAACGCCATAGACTTATCACTTCTCTTTTGTCTCAAAAGAAGGAGGAATTAAATTAAGCTAAAAAAGTTCAATTTGTACCTGGTTCAATACTGGGTGCAAGTAAATGGGCATTACAGCATTGATCATATTATGTAGACTCCAGTAAAGCATTGTCTAAAGAATATTAGTGTAGGCAAATTATTTTTCTTCAAAAATCAGCTTTAATATATTTAATAGTGTATTGTTGGACGTGAAAATTAGTAAAAAAAAATTTCAGGTAGTCTCTTAAAAAAATTCTATTTTTAAGTGATATATTGTAATAACATAAATATATATATATATATATATAATGCAATAAAAATAAATATATATATATATATATATATAATATAACATATATATATAATAAATATATATATAACATAAATATATATATACGAAACTTCCGCGGGTTATTAATGTAGGATTACTTATCGTTGCTTACCTCTTTTTTATGTATATATGTATGTATGTGTGATGTATATATGTATCTATATATTTGTACGTATGTATATATACATACAGTATGCCCACTAAAGTCCCTTCCCACCCTCTTAACTTCGGAACGGCTGCTGCTATATTCATAAAATTGGTGTCTAGGTATAGTAAAGTAGCCATGCGCTCCTGAATGAAACTACTTACCGCGCCACCTGGTTGAAAACTGCGGAGTTAGCATTCATATCTCGAAAACGGAACGAGATAGGAAAAAAAAATGATTTACAAAATTGTAGAAAATCATCGATTTAGTACGAAAAGATACCTTGTGGACATCAATGAGAAGACTACAACGGTTAAAACGCGCATTTGTTTTGTCGTGATTTCCTACACTGTGACGTCTTGAACGAAACTTGAACGAAAGGAGAAATGATTATCTTTTGGGCAAAACACGACAACGCAATGTGCACAGTGGTATATCGCTTGTGAACCCCAATCAAAAGGACCGCAGTTCAAACCTCGAGGGTTTCATCCTTGTACTGATTGTCTTTATAAACAGAGTAGACAATACGTAGATCGTGTAAAATAGTCTCGCATCAATTCAACGCAACTTGAGCTTGGTGTTCGAAATTTTTGCAGTATGCAAATACGTAAGAAACGTCACGCCTGTTCACCCGAGACAGCTATAAAAACAGACATCTTCTTGGGGTTGTAGTATGTTGATGCTCGTGGTCATGGCTGAGTATTCGAAAGCTGAGATCTCCAGTGAAGCAGTACCTCGTCAAGGAATTCGGGGACCAAACAATTGGGAATGGCGGTTTCGAAGAGTGGCTTCCACGTTCACCTGATCTGACTCCACTGGACTTTTTCCTGTGGGGATACCTGAAACAGCAGGCGTATGCGACCCGCCCACAAACATTGCGGGACCTTAAACGACGTATTACGGACGCTTGTGCCAACGTGTGCAACGAGAGATTCAAACGAGGATCCAAATGAGTATTGCAGCTGACGGTGAGAAGTTTGAACATCTCAAATAAAGGTATATTGTTAAAATTAGTTGCTTTTTTGTCTTTCTAAGATCCTTTTGTCACGTCACAGTGTAGGAAATCACGAAAAAACAAATGCGCGTTTTAACCGTTGTAGTCTTGGTACTTTGTCCACAAGGTCTCATTTCGTACTAAATCGATGATTTTCTACAACTTTGTAAATCATTTTTTTTCTCTATCTCGTTCCGTTTTCGAGATAGGAATGCTAACTCCGCAGTTTTCTGCCAGGTGGCGTGGTAGGTGGTTTCATTCAGTAGCGCATGGCTACATTACTATACCTAGACACCACTTTTATGAATATAGCAGCAGCCGTTCCGAAGTTAAGAGGGTGGGAAGGGACTTTAGTGGGCATACTGTATATGTATGTCAAAATTTTGACGCATTTTGGTACTTTTCTGTTGTCCAAGCGATACAATCTGTGTTTGGCACGCTGCCAAAATTATAACTCGCGAGGACGGATGGACGAAATTTTCCTTTCCGGAGAACTGTTATGGAGGAACGTTATTCTACGTTAAAAGGGAAAAAGATCGCCAAGGATTCTTTGAAAATCAGTTATCGCAAAAAACCACAAAGGAGAGGCAATTGATTTTGTTTGTTAGTTTTGCTTGCTGAATTCATTTTTCGACTCTTCTGATACTAATATCTTCTAATTCTAATATCTTCTGAGCATCTCTCGTTGAAAAATCTGATACATTTATTAAATAGAGCGGATATAAACTGACAAGTAGAAGATTCCACAACTGACATCACTTGGGACCGGATGATCGCTAGTGTTGATTTTTGAAACATGGGACTGTTAGGTTCGAGCCCCGAAATTCGTAATGTTTGCAGCTGTGAAACCGGCTTCAATAGAGTCTGGGCGTAAAAAAAATACTCTAAAACTTTTTACCCGATAAAGTGATTTAAAAATAATTGCAAATAATTTTTTTAAAAAATTCCTGAAGACAAATAATTTAAAAACTTTCCTATGCACAAAATTCCTATGATGAAACTTTGGAAACGGAGCTATTGGCTCAGTAGATATATCAACCACTAAACATGCTTTGAATTTTGAATTTTAGGTTTTTCAAAGTAAAATTTGAAATTCTTCTAAAATTTTTCCAAGCAAAAGGATTTCATAAAAAAACTCATTTGTGACACAAAATTATTATGAAATGTCATATAGATAAAGAAATAATATTTTAGTATCGGATCCCATTAGATTTGGGTTCATCCTGCATTCAGATACTTCAGATTTCTATATATCCTTGTGTCTAGACGATTCAAATAAAGTAAGCTGTACCTATTTTATTTATAATATCTGATAATATACAGGTAACCCCCCTACAGCACGGTATCTTACAACACGGTTTCGCTCTAACACGATTAAAAAATTGCTAAAACCTTTGAACAACACTGTACTTCTACAGCACTAGATGTCATGATTTTTGTTCAACACTTTTAAAAACTAAATTACCTTAAAATAATGACGGGGAGGAACAATGAATTATAGTGGCTTTACGTGAAAATGTATAAGCAAATTATACTTTATTAATTTATAACTCTACAAAATTGTAAGGAAGCCTAAGCTTAGCTGAAAATCATGAATAATTTTTTTTGAATGCAGACCCTATCGCTGAAAGACCCCCGCTGAAAGAAGCCGAAAATTCAAAAGGAAGCTGCAAAATTGTCTATCTCCATACCGTGAATCTACAATGATCTTGTAAGAACCAGCAAACAAACCAAAATTACAGATATTTTAAAGAGGATAGAAGGTGCAAAAAAATCTAAATGAAGAAAAAGGTTCTGAAAGTGAAGGTGATATCGTTCAATCGAAAAAACGTTCTCGTTTGATTGTACTGAGCACTGATGAGGAAGAAATTTATTAAAGTCGCATTAAATGAAAATAATATTTTTTGTTTCTTTTCGTTTCATGTTATAGATACCTTTATAATTTTAATAAAAATTAACTTGCTTATATGGAATTTAAAAAAAGAATTGTTTTTAATTTTTAGGAACGTAACCCCCTTTTTTGTTCTGTCTCTGGGTCTCATATAACACGGTTTCACACAACACGGCATTTTCTAGGAACCTATCTACAGTGTTATTAGGAGGTTCACCTGTACTAAAGAAACACAAAGATAAGGATAATGTGAAAGCGATAACTGGAATATTTATCCTATTAAAATAAAAACCAACACATTTCTCACAAGGAATACCCTGTTCTTTACCAGAATACCATGCGATGCCCTCGATAAACATTAGCAGGTTTTTTAAAAGGAAATGGAATTAACCAAAAAAAATACACCTGATACTAAATCTGTAATAAATTTTCAGAGGAATAGTACCTATAAAAGGAAAAAAACCGCAAATGTTTTCGAGCACTTAAATTTTCTTCTTCTATAGCGAGAGATTAAAACATTATTGACCAACTTTGGAGACAAAATCCAAAAAAAAACCCGTAATAAAATGCACCAAGCTATCATTAATCACGAACTTCAAAGAGAACGCGATGAGTCCCCCCCTCCCCCCCCCCCCTTCAAAGCGTAGAACGTCTTTTTGTGTGTGTATCAGGCGAGATGACTCTGCGAATGTGAGTAAAGAAACGCAGGAAAGCGATTTAACACTGATTCTTAGACAGCTACGACGTTACATTTTCCCACCCTATTTTGATGTCAAAAAAGTGACAAAGCTTTCCAGTTAGAATGCAACGGAAAAGTAAGTTTAAGGATGAGGAATGTGATTTATAGAAAGTTATTTTCTTTTTTTTTCACGCTGGGGATAATTTATAGCAAAGTTTCTGTATGTCGCGATACACTGATGAAAGAACGCCACATCTTTGCAAGACAGGAATTTATTAATTTAAGAGCATTGGAATTATTACTGTGCAATCAATCGCTCACCCTGTTATGTATATTTCACATATTATTGTCTACTCTGTGCTGGTCAGTAAAAGGTTGGTTGGAGTTTAATGGCGCAAGGTCCAAAATAGGACATAAAGCGCCAACACCATGACTAGAGCCGAAAAAAGAACATATATAAAAGGGACAGACTCGAACCAACATAGATTACACATATGATTTCAACTCTTTTCAATGATAAAAGGACATGCAAAAGTGAGCAGATTTACGCATAATTACAAGATAAAAATAACTTTTTATATACCACGTTTTTAAATTTTCTGTTGAATCCTATAAACTTGACAATTTTATGTATTAATAAATACTTTCTTAAAATTTTTTTGATGAATTATCCCATCAACTTGAAAGAAAATGATCAAATGCGTAATAAAGAGAGCAATTGTAAGAAATTTTCAAACAACAGAATTAACTGAAAATGAATTCAAATCTGCTTAAAGATGGCCAAAAGTATTAAAAGAATGTATTGTCATCGTGTTCTGAGCTATTCTAAAAGTTTCAAATGTCTAGCTAGTCGGGACGTTAGTTAAAAATCGATTGCAAGATTTGTACTAGACAAACACACATACAAGAAAGCGAGTTAATAAATACATGGTAATAAAAAAGGGAGTTGTCAACGATGATGTATAGAGATTGCAAAAACGATGTATAAAAGTGATTGAAAACGATGATTATAAAGGTTATTAAAAACGACGATTATAAAGGTGATAAAAAGGTTCAATGGCATGAACAGTAATATATAAATAAATAGGTAAAAACAATAAAAGTTTGACAGTTAAATCAATGGCTGAAGCACAGACTGCGTAAAAAACCAGTATAGGACAGAAATGCAAAAAGAGATGGGTGGGGAGGCTCCCTCGGTCAGTAAGAGGGGATATAACCCTAGGCAGCATCAATGTATATAAATAAAGTGCTGAGAGGATATTCTTCAGGTTTCGCGTCTGTCCATAAGTGCACAAAAATGCATCTGAAGATATCAGACATCAGATAAATTTAAAGAAGAGAATAGGCTCTTTTAAAATTGAATTTATTAACATAGCGTCGTTTTAAACTATTTTCTAATCCCCTTTCCTTCACGAAAAGCTTCTGATTTAACCCGTCTTACTTTTAATATCATCTTCCATATATTATACACATGGACGTTTGAGGTTCAGACATTTTAGCATTTTGATGAGTCAGTGTACACATATTTTATATTAAAATTTTTTTGATTCCTTTTATCGTTTTTTTTTCTGTTAGGTATAGCAGTTACATATGAAACATCAAATGGATTTTGCAATAATTCTTGGGACCATACATCTCCTTAAGTATAAGAAAATATAGAAATGTTAGAAAATTTTTTTTCTAGCCTTACGTATGAGGGATATTCAACATGTATTTACATCTCCGAATACTCCCCGAATTTTCATGGACCTTAGGTATTGCAGAATATCAATGCTAGTCCATCCTTTTTATCCAGCATTTTATTCGTCAGTGAATTTATGTCAAGTTGGATCCGAATCTAAATGTTCTCCGGAATTTCACGTGTCTAATGGATGCAAATGTGATGACGTCAGTTATTCGCGTGTAAGTAAGTGATCCCCATGTGCCACGTGGGGAGATGCATGTTTTAGTGAAATGACGTCACCACGTGATACTGTCTCAAATGTAAATACGTAGGAGAGCAGTATTCAGTCAGGAGATCATAGCTGTAGAGATAGAAGTAGAGATAGAGGTTTCGATGTTGGGGAAAGATGTACAGACAGCTGCAATTTTTAATGTTGGACTTTAGTGTATTAAGAAGCATATTTATGATAAAAGTTGTAATTCTTTAATTATTTTAAACTATGATTAAAAGACATTTTATTTGTATATTAGTCAGTTTTTCTGAAATCTATCTGGCCGGACGATGTCCGAACGGCTAGATCGGCGGCATTTGTTAATAGAATTCGTAGGTTCGAGTCCCACCCTTGGAATGGACATTTGTAGCCTGTTCGGAATATGTTTTAAGCAGTAGGTCCCAGTCTAATTAGCCTTCGTGTAGCAAAAGTTAACCTCGTGTTGCACTCCAAATCAAACCAACCTGAAATCGATCCAAGGACAAAAACCCGACACACCCACAGTTAATATGTCCCACACGGAAATCTACTGAAGGATGGATAATATTAGAATGTAATTGCAAACCACATTGCATGCTTTTTTGAATCTACAGGATCATTTGTTTCATATTATTTAATATCATTACGACCAAATACTGGGGTTATCCAAGTAATGGTAACGCCATTTAGAAAGGCTTGTGCTCTGCAACGCATGCAAATAATGACAACGTCAACTTCTACGAGCAGAGGTACATAAAATGGCGAAATACGAGTATCAGATATAATGCAATAGTAGTATAGTAGACGTCGAATTAGCTACTGTGGAAATAATGTTTAAAATGTTGGATCTGAGGGATTTGCAGAAAGGTATGATGTTTGGTGCTAGGCTTGAGAGTGCTTCTGTAGCTAAAATGCCAGATATAGCTGGAGAATCACGAGGCACTATCAAAAATTATGAAGAGGTACAGAAGTGAACAAAGAAAGAAAAGTAAGAGGAAAAGGGTTGTCGTCACACGAAGATGTTAGCGAGGGAAAGGTGGTAATTGGCATGGATTTTACGACGAAGACCAAAGAACAAATAACAGCAGCAAATAACAGCAGAGATAAATACGTCATAACGAACCTTTTCCAGTAATAATACTTCTTCAGGAGTTCTATAAAGATAGTATTTACGGTCGTAATGCAACCCATAAACCACTCATTTTTCACACCAAATAAAAAAAACACGTCAAATGGTGCAACGAACATATAAACTGGAGTTCAAGTGACTAGTAACGTGTCATCCGGTTGGATGAATAGAGCTTCATATTGTTTCCTACCACTTCTAGAGTTTATTTTTGGCTAACGCCTTCTGAAGCAAACTGTCCCAACTGCTTGGTGTTAAGCAATAGCTCTAAAGGACCGTTAATTGTTCGTCAGTGTCCTGTCATAACGGAAGTCTACGAAACTCTCGTGGTAGACCACACATATCCTATCGTGCAAGCGTTATTCCCTGTTGACTGTCCGTAATTTCAGACTATAACGTGCTCGTGCATGGAGCTAGACGTGTCAACATGTGGTTTGAAGAACACGAGGATGAGTTACAATATCTGTCTTAGCCAACTCAATCGCCTGACCTTACCGTTATTGAACATTTGTGGGACTATTTGGAGAGAAATTTTCGATCTTGTTCTCCGACTCCAACATCACCGAAACAGTTGAGACATGTTGCAGGAATGTATGATAGATATGAATGGTATCCAATTCCAATATCTTATGTACAGGACTATCGTTCTATAAAATGTCATATTCATGCCGTTTTCTGGGACTAAAATTTATGATAGAAAAGTTCTGCACAAACGGCAAGTGCTTACATCATTTTGATAGTCTCCCGTAGAAGTTAAAAAGAAAGTGCAGTTGACAGTATACATTACATTCAGGCAATGCGCCCAAGGACAGAATACTTTTGATATATCTTTATGAGCAAGCAAAGGATCGAAAATTGAAAATATATTAGGCCCCAGTGGAGGGAATTTTGGATGACGAATATTCGACCTGTATTTTTATCACTGAATACTTGAGAATTCTCCCTGCACTTGGTACTTCAGAATATTAATACTTGCTTCTTTTTTAGTGGCAATAGTTCATTTATGTTAATATGACCCAAGGAAATAAACTCAAGACTGTTATTTTGTAATTTAAATGTAAACAATGAACATAACACTTTTTTTGAATTTTCAAGACCATTTGTTTTATATTTCATTAGATTTTAAGCATCATTTCGATTAACTAAATGTTCACATGAAAAAAAAAACTTCTGACTTTAAACTTTGATCGCACTGGGTTCAATATTAATAATTAGACAAAAGTTTGTAATTAGTTTTCCTATGAATTAAAGCGTGAAATAGTGGGAATAACACTAAGTAATTAATTCTAGTTATAATGTCCCTTTTAACTAAGAGTTTTGTTAACGAATGACTGATCATTTTCGAGTTTTCTCTTAGTTGCTTTTCTACCAATCCTCTTTCATTCTACACTTCCTGGTAACATTGAAAAACTAAAAAATAAATTACTTCTGTTATACCTTTGAAGATAACTAAAGCTAATTAATATTTAAAAATTTTAACCACAAGACTTAAATAATTTAACATTTTCTTTCCCTAAGGCTCCAAGAGTTTCGGTGAAAAGTTTTATCTGTTTGAACATTATTTTCCACCTTTGTTTCTATTAAAAAAAACATTACGACTCTTTGCTTTTGGAAAGTTTTGTAGAAAATTAATACTTTAAAAACTTCTTCAAAAGACGCCAATCCAAACCTCTGAGAAAGACAGTTTTTAAGGAACTGAACCGGGAACTTTTATTCTCAAAATTTGGAAAAAAAAAGTTGAAGTACATTTCCCCTTACGTAAACTCTTTCGTGAAGTAAAATGGTGCAATTATTCTCCCATCTTTTTAAATTCTCATTTATCAAAAGTAATATCAACGCTAACAACTAGAGAAATGATTTTTAAAAATTTGGTCCTTAACCTCTTCAGCGAACAATTAAAAAAACCCAGATGTTCAGAGCATTCCTGTAACCTCAGCTAATATTTGTGTTTTTTAAAATAAAACAAAAAAAGTTAAATATTTTAGCAAAAGAAGAAATTAACTGCAACTTTTCCGTGGAGTCACTTAAGATAATGGAACGAAGTTGTATTTCGAAACCAATTTGAAAAGGCGAAATATTCGGTAAAAAGTTAAATTTAAATCTGAGCAATCATTTTCAATGTATTCAGTGTTCGTAATTCAAGAGCACTTGAAAATTATGATGTTTGTGGGGTTTATTTCCTTTTAAGGTCTTTGAATCTTTTCACGAGTTAATGTTTTTAATTTTATCTAGAGAAAAGTTTTATAATTCAAGATTTCAGCAGGTGAAAGGAGTTTTGTATCGATTAGTTTATAATCGATAAAAATATGAATATTTAAAGAATTCCCTGCTCTAGAGCAGAGGTTCGCCACTTGTGTTCTATGGGATTCTCTAACGAAAAATTTGAAGTACTACTATAAACTTATTTTATAAGATAAGATTATTCGTTTAAAGCAAAACGGTCGAAAAATTTATTTAAAAAATTTACTAACAAAAATTTAAGTTTTGAATATTATTAATATTTTATAGGCAATGCAGTCCTAATTTTATACTAGCAAATTATTCGTAGTTGAGTTAAAAGCTGATAGCGCAGATATATTTTAAAACCTCTCCCAAAATCACTTTTAGATATATTTATCTTTTACCATATTTATTAACTTGCTTTCTTGTTTGTGTGTTTGTGTGTGTGTGTTTGTCAAGTACAAATCTTGCAATCGATTTTTAACTAACTTTCCGACTAGTTAGACATTTGAAACTTTTAGAATACCTCAGAACACGATGACAACGCATTTTTTTAATACTTTTAGCCATCTCTAAGCAGAATTAAATTAATTTTCAGTTATTTTCAGTTAATTTTGTTTTGTAGACTGGTGCAGCCATCTATCGTCCGGAACGGGAACGAAAAGGTATATGCAAGTTAACTTCCAATTAACTTCATTTTCTTTTAAGTTGATGGGATAATTCATCAAAATAATTTAAAAAAAGTATTTATTAATACATAGAATTGTCAAGTTTATATGATTCAACACAAAATTAAAAAACATGGTAAATAAAAAGTTCTTTTTATCTTGTAATTATTGTGCTATTTTATCTCCGCCGAAAATTGCCAGTGTTGTCAACATACAGAGCCATTTTTTGGTTATGTTATGCATTTTAAAGCTTTCTGTTCTCGTTTGGGAACCCTCAGCCAACGGATAATCTGGAATTCAGTGAATTTTTAAAAACGCAGAACTTATATAAATTAAATGAAGAAAACCGGTAAATATACAATAAGCACACTGATAAGAATTTTTATCTAGATTATGAAAATGTGAATCTAAGTGAATATCTAATTTTTATATGTGGCTTGCAAAGTGTCAAATAACTTTAAAAATGACAAATGACATTTAAAAGGACAAATAATATTGAATGGTAAGTAAAACTCAAATATATATAAATTCAATAAGATTATTTCAAATCTAACAGATTTCATGATAAATTCTTTCAAACAAAACTCGTCAAAATGTGTCAAATTAAAAAACACTTTGAAATTGATTGCAAACTGTTACTGAACAAGTAGAAATTGATGCAGCACA
This sequence comes from Dolomedes plantarius, assembly GCA_907164885.2. Taxonomy (NCBI): domain Eukaryota; kingdom Metazoa; phylum Arthropoda; class Arachnida; order Araneae; family Dolomedidae; genus Dolomedes; species Dolomedes plantarius. The sequence goes on along the minus strand of OU015500.1, from coordinate 85,265,318 downwards.
AAATTCACTGTTTTTTTTTTACTCTGTTTGATTACATTTGTAACTGACATGAAAAAAAAAACTTATCTGATATGAAGTAGGAGTAAATTGAATTATTTATTTTGTTCAACTGATTCCTTCAAACAAGTTGACCGAAAATTATTAAAAATATTTTTCGGTGACTTTAAATAGCATTAATATTAATGTAATATTTTACATTTCAATCAGTCTGTTCCTTTGCATGTTTTAATAAAATGTGCCAGAAAAATAACATATGAGTATTATTGGAAATAATAATTATTCATTATTAGAGAATTAAATGAGTTAAATTTAATTTTTAACCTAACACTAGTGAAGCAATATACTGTTAATTATGAAATGTAATCTTTGCGTATATTTTTAATTTGTACTAGCTTCAAAACAATGAGTAATTGTTAATCACTGAAATGGCTAATTTATTTCTTTTTCTAGCAATGAAAAATTTTTATACTTAAACAATTTTTGTAATTTAATGTTGAAAGGTCAGTGTTTGCATTGCTGAACATTTCACTGCTTAGAATCTAGAAATGCACTTCAAAAATTGAAACATGAAAAGAAAAAACAGATTTTATTGGTTTTTCTGACATTTCGAAATATAAGATACGGCTTTGGATTCTTCAAATTTTTAGAGTGATTATTTATTTTCTAGTATATAGAAATTTTTTTTTCTTTTATCTTGCTTCGTTTATGAAAAAATAGATTGAATTCTACTTGGTTAAGAAGGTCGATTTCAACAGATGGTATTTTTCTAAACTAAATTTTCATAGAAAAATAAGGCCTCTTTATTTTCTTCCATAACTGAGTGATTTATTAATTGAACATTTCCAAAGTAAAAGTCACTTAGAGTTAGTAAAATAATGGAACTGTGGGTTATCTTAGTCCAGCGCTATCTGAGCTACGTACAATAACAGTGTATCACAATAACAACAAAAAGAACGTGAGAACTATGCTGAAAGAGAGTTAAATGCTGTTTTGGACGTCTAACCACAATGGATGCATAATTTTTAAAACAAAACATTTTTTAGGCTTCAAAAGCAACGTGTTTCAGGGTAAAATGTTTCTGTGTAGGGAAACTAGACGTCTGGTGGTGTAGTGGTTAAAAGCTTCAAGCTACCACACCGCAGGTCCAGTGTTCAAGTGTCAGTCAGTGTTCAGTGTCAGACTGAGGAAGGTCGACTCAGCCTTTCATCCCTTGAGTGGGTCGATAAAATGAGGACCAAGCATACTTGGGAACTAATTCTGGAGGTCCCGCGTCAGGTTGACCACCTGACCAAGACATATATATGTCTTGGTCAGGTTGTGTCAAAATGTGGTTGTCCCAACTGCAAATTAGTGCTGTTGGACCAACAATTATGTTGGACCAAAAATGTTGTTGTCCCAACTGTAAATAATTGCTGTTGGACCAACAAGTATAAAAATGCTGTTGGCCCAACTTCAAATAAGTGTTGTTGGAAAAACAGATATAATATGTTGTTGGTCCAACGGCTAATGAGTGTTGTTGGGCCAACAACTGCAAAAGAACGCTCTCCCAACTGCGTCCAATTTCTGTAAAATGTCACCCGTATATCGTTCTAACTGAGCCCAAAACAGAATCTTTGGAACTCAACTTATATAAACACGTAAAGCCAGGGCCCGATTTAGAAAATTATTGATTATAGGCACAACTCGGGATGGGGGGCCCCCTAACACCATAGGCGTAGCGTCGGGGAGGCAGGGGGGAACGTGCCCCTCCCAACTTAACTTGAAATAAATGAAAACGTTAATAGAAGTTCAGATAAAATCGGAAAATTGTAGAAAACTTTTAAGAAAGTTGGTTTTTTCCCGCTTTTTCAAAATGTGAAACTGAAGATCTACGAAATCGAAGAAAACTATGACGTGTTTACCATATTCTCACATGTATCTATGCATTGCGAATTGGTGTGGATTTGGATGCTTTGTAACACCATTATTCACTACGACAGAAACTGGTTTGGCGAAATGTTTGCACGTGCGGCGAATAAAGGAACTACGTGGATTTTCTAAGAGTTCAATGTAATTTCATGTTTTAATAATATTATCTACAATGGTGTACAAATGCATTGTACCAAAATGTAGGGAAGTTTCCAAAACAGGCGGACCAAAAGTATCAAAGTTTGGATATCCGAAGAATAAGGAATTTATTCAGAAATGGATGTCTGCAATTCCACGTGATTGTAATATTACGAAGAATTCCAGAATAAGTATTTATTTCATTTCTTTGCCTGCAAATAAAAAAAAAATCTATTAGATGTGAGAATAATATTCTATTCCTTAAACTTTGGAATTATAACTTTATTTTTAATGCAATTCTTATATGTTGTAAACTTCGATTACACTGACGTTTTATTTTTACCAGAATATAATAGGTGTATCAGTTTACTAAAGATGATTTTACTAAAATAGAGTATGATAGGAAATAAATATTTCTATGTTATGTTTATGTTGTGATATGTATATGCCATGTTTTGAATATTTATGTTAATCAGCATTTCCATACACAATAACAGTAGTATAAATACACTGCTGGTCACCCAAATTGCAACACCAAGAAAGAAAAGAGATATCACAACAAAATTTATTTTGTAGATAACATGTTGACCAAGTATCAAATGATTAAATTTATAGACTTCTGTGAAGTGTGGTTCCTGCCAAAATCAGTAGCCTGAGTAGCCGCCATTGTTGGAGACCACCGCTGCCGCACGCCTCGGCATTGATTCAAAGAGACTTTGGATGAGTTCTTGGGGTACAGCAGACCAAGCAGATTCCACACGTTGCCAAAGTTGATCTGCTGTGGCAGCTGGGGATGGAATCTGGGTCAATCGTAGAGCAACCATGGACCACATGTTTTCTATCGGCGAAAGATCCGGAGAGCGAGGCGGCCAGGGAAGCAATTCAATCTGGCGACTGACGAAGAACCGTTGGAAAATGCGTGCTACGTGTGGTCGCGCATTATTCTGTTGAAATATGGCTATGGGCAAGCCCTGAAGGTAAGGAAGGACAACTGGCTCCAACACCTCGGAGATGTAGCGCTGGCTGTTTAAAGTACCGGCAATGCGTACTAGAGGTGTGCGAGAGTGATATCCAATACCGCCCCATACCATAATACCCGGTGCAGGACCAGTGTGGCGGTGCATTACGCAGCTGTTCAGCATCCTCTCTTCACGGTGTCTCCAGACTCGAATGCGACCATCGTGGTGTTGCATACAGAAGCGTGACTCGTCAGTAAAGACAATTTCATTCCATTCTGCCGTCCACATACTTCTGTCATCGCACAATTTGCGGCGGAGACGTCTGTGGTTCTGCGTCAAGGGTAGACAAAGCAATGGACGTCTTGCGGACAGACCACTCTGTTGTAAACGGCGTCGAATGGTACGCGCAGACACTGGATGATGCGTTACAGACTGCATGTGCTGTGCTATGGTTCGTGATGTGACTGAGCGATCCGTCACTGCCATGCGCACAATTTGCCTGTCATCACGTGAAGTGGTGCGCTGAGGTGGATGCGATCGAACACGCCGGTCCGTCGTACCCCCCTGCATCCAACGATCACATATCCGCATTACAGTTGTTTGGTTTCGTCCAACACGACTACCGATTTCCCTGAAAGATAATCCACAATCTCGGTAGGACACTATCCTTCCTCTGTCGAACTCGGATACTTGATCAAAAGATGATCGCTGTTTTCGACGAGGCATAATTGATCGTTTTTTTGAAAAAACCACAAGAAAAACACAATTGCCGAACTTGAAATCGTCGAAATCTCCAAGCCTTAAACAGCGCTTTGAAGTGGCGCCACAGGCGCACTTGATGTGCGTCTGAGCTGAAATTCTAATCATTTGCATATCTCACCTCCGCTAATGCATGTTGTAAATTTCATGTTATTTGCATGTTTCCTTCAGGGTGTTGCATTTACAGTGGCCAGCAGTGTATATCAAAATAAATGGTCAAATAAGACCATTTGAAAATCATTTTACATGACATTCATCATTTTTTGGTAGAAAAATATGAAGAATAACAATTTTACTTGGAATGTAGTAAATATGCTGTCTGGCACCCCAATCACACGGTCAAGAATGTGGAGATGGGCACCATCGGCCTTGGTCCCCATTCGGACTGTTGTGACTGGAGTTTAGTTTAGTTTAGTAGGGAAACTATCTTCTTTAGGTCACTCTCTTCTGAATTTAAAACAAGTCCTATTTTGGGTGTGACAGGCGGCTTAACTCTTCGTCAGGCGCGCCAATTTTTGGAACACCAGCAGGCGCACGTGGCACAATGTGCAACGTCTTTTTCAACCTTGATTATTCCTTTTGTAATAAACTTTTTTTTTCAAATTGAAAATAACAATTCTGCGTTTTATGAAAGATAAAAATGTTGATAATATTGAGATATATTTATAATTAAAGGCCAAAGAATGTAGATACAATCACCTTATTTCAAAACTGTCGGGTTTATTGAATTTAAGGACAACTTGCAAATTGAATCCTATTATGTGCAAAAGCCTAAAAAACAATGAGATTGTCCATCTTCGTGATATGTGAGATACCGTGTAATAACTGCACTTTTTATGGACTATATCAACTCCTTCTTTTGTCGTATTGGAATCCAGTATAATCGATGGTTTACCACGATTAAATCACGAGTAATAATGAATGAAAAGGAATACAAATGTCATAAAATGAGACCTGCATGAGAAAGGGTGTAGTTATAAATAGAAAATGCTTAGAACATTCAAACCTTACATGTAACAACAAACCATTCAAAATTACGGAAATGTTGCACTTTGTACACGGGCGTGCCCGCTGAAGGCTTAAAATTGTTTTCCCTTAACCTGTTTTAGATAGGATATGTTAGCTGAGACCAGGTTTTAGAGAAGATATTTCAACAGCAATCGGAGCTTTGATAAAGTCATAATTTTGTCCAGTTTTAAGTACTGAAGAGGTTTACCAAAAACAGATATTACCACTACACAGGAACATTACACAACAGGTACCTCTCTAGCCTGAAACAGGCTTTAATTTTTGCATCGTCAAACTTTTGAGAATCCAAGTTATAAGTAAAAAAAATGATGCCTTAAATTATGTATACTATAGTAAGAACTACAGTTTGTCTCTTAGATATAAGTAACACATTTGCAAAACCACTGGAGTAGAAATTAAAAGTCCCAGGAGAGACCATGTCACATCTATTTCCTTCGAAAAGATGATTTTGATGCATTTTTTATATTATAATTTTTTCTGCAAGTAAAACAAAACTGGCTCGGAGAAAAACAAAACAGAACAAACAAAAAAGGTACTTTTTAACCTTTAGGATAGATGAGCTGATCATTACACCGTTAAACCATACCACTAGCTTCCCCACACTTTAAGTCTATGTTAGAACTTCCTTCCAAGAGGCTTTAGATATTAGGACAAAGCAAATTCGGAAACATTCTATAATTTTACTCAGGTTGGAATTTCTACTGAATTAGCTTAAAAAGGAAAGGTATGAAACTTCCACGAAGTATAACGCAAATTTTACGATATAGTACACGTTTTTTGCTTTGCCTGATGTGCTTTTAACTCTTTAGCAATTCTAATTTTCCTTGAAATTTTTTTCCCTCATTTCCCTTTGTTAACTTATTTTATACGTCTTAAAGACATTTCTAGGTTCCCCCCAAAATGGTAAGTGCAAATGCCTACCCTTTTTGACTGGTATAATGATGATAATTTCGTTCATCACTTGATAATTATCGATATTCATCATACAGAATTTTATATTCTCTGGATTAGCTTAAAGTGAAGCAAAATAAGAGCAAAATTTCAGGAAAATATTACTGTTTATCTCATTAAAAACGAACGATTTTTCAGCACTTAGTGTCTTCCCCTAAAAAGGCATAATTTATCAAATATTTCATTCTATTATGTATACATTGTGTAAGGTATTATCTGATCATATTTTGTTTCTAACCACTTTCCTCGAAGTTCGTTTTCGAATCGACATTTTCCCTGCACCAGAGCTTCGTAGTATCTTCCGCAGTCCTCATCCAGTTTCGCGAGAAACAGTAATTGCAGAAATGCAGATTGTGAAGTATCACGTCGCCAAATGACAGAACTTTTTTAACAGGGGCTCAAACGAGTTGGGAGATAATGCACACGAATGAGGCATTACCTTCACGCATGTGCTCGAGTGAAATTTCTTTACCAGAAGAAACTGCACTCGAAGAACCTGTCCTCAGTCGTAAGGTATCAACTATCGTCCATATAAATGGATTCAGCTAAGATACAACATTTAGATAATTTGGCCGTAGTAGGAAAGAAATTATTAGAAGTCAGAAATGGTACACTGGTGTGCAAAACTTAAGCAACAGGTCGGTGTTTTGCCATAACTCCACGAGAAATCATCTGAGAGACATGAAATTCAGAAATGAGGGAGAGTATTATGTACGTAAAGGATGACGAAAGCATCGGCGCTGAAAAAGGAATACAATGCATACGGTATGGAATCAAACAAAAACAAGCTTTATTGAACGCATAGTATTGTGACTCATGATTGTCTAACCAAGATGAAGAACAACAAGCAGATGTTCCTTAATATGGGATATGCCCTCCCCTCACTGCAATGGTTGCTTCTCACCGTCTCCGCATACTCAGAACCAGCTGGTACAACGTTTCTTGCGGTAGGAGTGCCCATTCCTCAATCAGCATCTGTTTGAGTTATTGGGTGTTCTCCGGAGGATGTAAGCGTGCTTCAATGCGTCTCCCCAAAGCATCCCACACATGTTCGATGGGATTTAAATCTGGGGAGTACGCTGGCCAATCCATTCGAGTGATATCTTCACTTTCCAGTAGCTCCTCAACAGCAAGAGTCCAATGTGGCCGTGCATTGTCATCCATAAAAATGAAGTCTGGGTTAATGGCACCTCGGAACAGACGCACATGGGGAAGGAGTACCTCCTCACAATAGCGATCCGGGTTACAGACCCTCTGTCGAAAACGTGGAGCACAGTTCGCCCGTTCAGCATAATGCCTCTCCAGACAAGAACTCCGGGACCACCGTTACGGTGTCTTTCCTTGATGTTACTGGGATAAAACCGGGTCCCGACATCTCTCCAAATGAAAACGCGTTGAGAATCGCTTCTGGTACTGAACCGACTCTCATCCGTAAAGAGGACACGACTCCATTGATCAGTTGTCCAGTTTTTGTGCTCTCTGCACCACTGTAAACGGTGGCGTCGGTGGCCAACTTTCAACGGGAGGCAGCGTTCAGGACGGCGGGCGAATAGGCCCCCTTTGTGAAGGCGTCTGGCCACAGTAAACCGCGACATTTGTCGCCCCGTTGCTGTACAGAGTTGCTGAGCAATGGCTCTTGCTGACTGCTGTCGGCCTCTTTTCGCCTGCATGACGATATATCGGTCATCCCCTGCAGTTGTCGTCCTCGGGCGGCCACCACCAACCTTTCTAACAGCTGTACCTGTGGTTTGCAACGCTTTCCAAGCGCGCGAAACGACACTTTTGTTGATTCCGAACTCTGCAGCTACACTGGTGACAGTACGCCCCTCCTCCAGCTTTTCGATCATTCTTCCACGTGTGAAGTCGTCCAGGTGATTTTTTTCTAGCCATATTTCACGAACTGACTCACTGGCACTTACAGCGAATATGTTGAATTGCGTCTCCGTCCTTCCTTTTATTCTACTGTTGAGCTGCGCGCGCCGACATCACGCGTTTTGCGTACGCTCACGTCGCCTCTGACGCTTCGTTCCTGATATTTGCATACGCATGACGTTTCTACTGACTTACGTGTTCATTGTACTGATCTCCAGACAACCTTTTGTGCAATTTCATGGCTATCTGCTAAATTTTTACATTGTTGCTTAAGTTTTGCACACCAGTGTACATAGCAAATAAACTATTAAAGAAGGAAGTGCGCATGTATAAATAAATAGGTCTTAACATAAGATTACTTTGGATAGTAATTTTCAGTTCGACGTATTTTGTGATTCTATTGTTTGTTGATACTTTGTTCATCCACCCTTCACTTGTTAGCTCAAATAGAGTTGTGGAAAATCTTTCAGGCGGCGCGGTGTCCCAGTTGGCAAGAGCAGCGGGCCAGTGATCTGAACCTCCCTGGTTCGATGGTCGTCGCTGCAAATCCACCGCCATGTTAGCTAATGGTGGCAAGGGTACGAAAACTAGGCCGTGACTGCAATATCCTTCAAGATCTCAAATTTACCTCTGGAGATGCGAGGTCAAGTGTTCTGGTCTCGTCACTTGAATCGGTTCAAAATTACGGGACCGGTCATTTAGCCAAGTCGGACTCCGACCCTTGCGGTGCTAATTCAAAACTGGAGCCGCCCCTTTCAGCCCAATAGCCTATTAGGACCTGGTGAATGGAACCTCCAATAAGGGGGCATTATCAACAACAACAGTCTTTTGTTGGGTTCTATTCTCAAAAATTTTCGAAGCACCAAATAAGTTATGTTATGGTTTAGATGAATGTTTACAACGCTCTTACTCTATAGGAAACAGGATCACACATCTTAATTTATACAAACAATTACACGATTTTCCATTAGGCCTGGTAGGCCCGGGCCTAGGGGCCCCCCTAAATTTTTATTTTAAAAGAAAAAATTCCCAATTCAAATTTTAAAAAAAATTTTAACATTTTTAATAGCAATTTTTTTTATATATCCTTTCAAATTTGATTGATTGGTGCATCATATGTATAGTTATATGTATAGTTCATCATATGTATCTTATAGTGTATATAAGGGATTAATAAGTTTTTCTGGTTGCATTGTATTGGTGTTTTAATGATGCAGTTAATATGTTGTATTGCTTTTTGTTATTTAATAATGTTCTAGGCTTCTACGCTTCAAATAGCCAATTCTTGATAAAATGATACTTTCACAATGATTCATGATTATTTTTTTGCGTGTGTCAATTTTGGAAATTTTACGCCCACATCAGAGTTATAGGGGGCCCCCATCCCGAGTTGTACCTATAGTCAAGAATTTTCTAAATCGGGCCCTGCTATTACATGATGCTGCCCTTTTGCAAAGCGACCTTGATAATTTATATGTTTGGTGCATTAACAATAGGTTAGATCTAAATATTCGAAAATGTAGTATTCTTACTTATACCCGTAAATCTCAGCCTTTAATTTAGCAATATCATATCAATGGTCATCCACTTTTTCGCTCTGATTCTGTAATGACACAAGACTCGACTTCTCCCGCCATATGGTTGGTATTGTTTCTAAGGCCTATAGAATGCTTGGTTTTCTTAAACGTAAAACTAGAGAGTTTTCTAATTAACAAGCGCTTAAAATTTTATATTTCAGTTTGGTCCGCTCAAATCTTGAATATTGCAGTCTTATTTGGGATCGTTATTATAATAATAAAATAAATATTTTAGAGCAGGTACAGTCTAAATTTATGCGATACTTATATTATAAAACTAATTACTATTTTCCTCTGGATTTGTCTCTTTCTTTCCTATGTAACATTTTTGATATTCCCAGTTTAAAATCCAGGCGTGATCTTTCCTGTATGTTATTTTTTTATAAAGTTATTAATAATATTATCGATTGTGTTGAAATTCAGAATTGCATTCAGCTTGCTGTGCCGAGCAGATGTCTTCGTGAGCGGCATTTATTTGTAAATGTCTACAGGAAATTTAATTACATAGGAAATTTCTCTTTGTACAAATTTTATAAATTTTTTAACCATCTTTCAGAAGACCTTGATATTTTTAATATACCCTTTACTGTTTTTAAGGCTAAATGTTTGCAGCTTCTGTATTCGTAATTCATGTATTGCTTTGTGTATTGTATATGTATGTATTGTTTATGTAGCTTTGTATGTTTGTTTTGGTGTTTCTTTTGTCTGTGTGTTTTAAGTTGTATCTCCATGCAACACTGTAAATGGAATTTTCTGTAGTGTGCATACTGAATAAATAAATAAACATTTGTGAACTGTCCATAGCGAAAATCACATCTTTATATTCCTCGCCCTGATGATAATCTATTAGTTAGTTCGAAACTGGTTGCCAGCATTTTATTTTTTTACTCTGAAATTTTAAGAAGCTGTGTGTTCCCATTTTGCAGTTTCCGCAAATTTACTGTAAGTTAGTTTATTTCTTTCCTGTATCATTTAATTTCTTTGCCATCTGACTTAAACCTAAGACGTTTGGATTGAAGAATTTTCTATAGCTCCAGCTCCTCATCTCATATTTGAAAGAAATAAATTGAATACGATGAGAATTAAAACTGTGCTTTCGATTTCCAGGCATCATCCCAATTAAACCATCAAAGAAAACTAAGTGCTCGTTATTTTCTGTGTCCAATTAAATAATGGAATATACTTATGCGTTTCTTAATTTTAATTGGGATTTCACGATTAAGGCCTTCAAAAGAAATTGGGGATGCGTCGGTTATTTGAATGGGTTCCCTCATATACGGATAATTAAGCTTTTAATTAAGCGAAAAAATTGCAATTTTATGAAAAGCGAGGATTGCTTGATTAAATTACGGTCGAAATGCCTCTTTTGAAAACCGGCTGCATGCGCTCCAAGCAAATTGCATATGCAATTACAGGAGAGTCACTCCTTTCAAATATATATACAAATTTAAATTTTGTTATAACATGTAAATTTTTATGTACCATTGCAGTTTCGTTGCAGGTAATTAGAAAAAATTTTTTAAGGAAATCATTTGCTAAAACAGACATTTACTTCAAATGCACTTAATCTGTTCTACATACTTACTTAACTGCTGCGGGAAAAATATTAAATTAGACTTATAAAATCAATTTTTGAATATAAATGTATAAAGAAAGAGAAATTTGGTGAGTAATATATGTTCAGATGTTTATATATGTTCCAAAAGAAGAAAATTTCAACTTCTTACCGTAGAAAAAGAATTCGAATAACATGGTAAATGTTACCTTAAATTTAATGAGGTAAGAAGAAAATTGTCTATGTCATCTTTAGATATCTATATGATCAAAACTTTGATTTTTTAAAGTATCCGTTGATCCATATTTATGTACTTTTATCAAAATATGGTTAATATCTTTATCCCGTGAAAAGATTTTTTTTCTAACTAACCAGGGTTTTCCTTTCAATAAAATTTATGCTTAAACTCGAAGTCGTGAATGAGGCCATTTTGTTCAAATGGCTAGCAGACTAGTTTATTTATATAACAACAAATAGAGTACTCTTCTTTAAATACTCAAAAGGATTTTTTTTAAACACCAGTTATGCCTTTTACAAAAATAAATTAGTTAATCATTAAGAAACTTTTAATCACTTCAACACTTGAACAGTTCTTTTTTTTTCAAAACTAACAGTGCAATTTGAAAGAATTTTTAAGAAACCTTAAGATGTTCTAAATACATTACGGTTTCTCAATATCTTAAAATTTTTACAGACATTTTGGAGATATTTTTAAAAATTATAGATACTTAAAGTTCCAATTCAGAAATTTTATATAACCTTAGAAAAAACAATGGTTTGGGAGATCTCAGCTTTGTCGTAAGATATTGCTCTGAAAAATAAACAAAAGAGAAATTTATTTTTGAAATATTACCGGTTAGAAATTTTTACTGCGCTAATCATTCATGGTATATCATCATTGTCAGTGTTAGGTTTTTCTATGTATGATTAAAGTCTGCTTAAAATTTTTTCTGTTTGGATTCAAGTACATGATTTATATACTCTCTGATATATAACAGAAAATCTCTGACACCCCACACAGCACAAATACATCGTAAAATAACCCAGTCCTTTAATATCTCAAAAAATAGTTACCGTAAAATTTTGAGTATAATACGCACTTTTTTTCACGAAAATGAGAGTGCGTTTTATACTCGTGTACAAAACACGCACACACGTAGTTTTAAACATTGAATAAACGAACGTACAGCAGCTGTAAGACATTGTCTCAACACGGGTGCGTGCGCATCAGCATTCCGTGATTCATCCACCCGATTACTAAGGTGCTCCTTTTAAACAAACGGAACTCACAGTTCGTATCGCACAGGCGTTTTTTTAATAACAGGTCTCTTGAAATAGTAATAGTTCCCAGTTGTTGCAAGTGCAAAAATTTATTATTCTGTTTTATTTATTTCCCTCTAAATGTCTTCAAGACGGTCCTATACGGCAGCAGAAAAATCCTCAATTGTTAAACGTGAGACGGCAGGAGAACGACGTATTATGGGAGGATGGGCAGGTGTCATCAAATGAGGATGTCTATTGCGATATATATTACGACAGCACCAATAATTATGACATGGACGCAACAATAACAGATGAGATGTATTCTAGTGAAAATGATTGAGACTGATAATATGACAGTATTGTTTGTTTTGAATTAAAAATTTAAGTTTTCTTTTTCTACCAAATTTGACGTTTCATTTCTTTTTATTACAAATTTTATTTCTGTTAATAAATATCTGCGCAATTTTTAAATAAAATATTGAAAAGTTATGGGTGCGTATGATAGTCGAATTTTAATTTTTTCCGAAAATTTCTCTTTAAACTGAGCATGCGTATTATAGACGTGTGCGTATTATATTCAAGATTTTACGGTAATATAAACAGATCTTTTTAAAATAAGAAATGGGTTTTAAATGCACTATACGTGTGAAGGTCGTTAAAATTTTAGATGTTTAAATATTTCTCTCTGTTCGAGATTTCAAGTGTTTTTTTTTTGGTATTTGGCACCAATAATTTTTATTAAAATTGACAACATATGAGGAGTTATACTGAAAGAAATTTTGCACGACCTGAGAAAATAATACTTATTAACCTACTATATGTCATCATGACCTTAGAATAACTAAAACAATCCGAGAGATCTTCGGATTCTTTTTGATAATTGGGATACCGATTTTCCCACTATTGAAATTTCATAAATATAATAAGGACTTATTATAGTATAATAATTTAAAATAGCAAAATAAAAAATTATCTCAAAAACTTTGTAAAAGGAAAAATTAAAGATTAATCTATATATACACTCATGGACAAAAAGATTAGTGCATCAAGAAATAATTGCGGGATCGTAACGAAACTTGCAATGAAGGTACATGTCGGGGAGATATGCAAATGATTAGAAATGCAGCGTGATTGCGCATTACGTATAGCCGATAGAGGGCGTTGAACATCGTACTCTGTGGAGTATAAAACAGGTAACCAAAGCTTGTTTGAGTGTGCTGAATCATTTACAAAGGAAGAGCTGAGATAGACATGCCATTACGCCGTGTTCGAAGACAATATAAGCAGTTCTCGCGGTTTGAGAGGGGGAGAATCGTCGGGATGATGGAAGCTGGGTGGTCAGCTAGGCGAGTAGCTCGTCAATTAGGCCGCTCTGATTGTGTTGTGAGGAGGTGTTGGGACCAGTGGACCCGAGAGATGTCATGTACATGAAGACCAGGCTCAGGACGCCCTCGACAGACCAGTCGTCGAGAAGACCGCCACATCGTAAGAAATGTACGCGTACAGCCAACTGCTTCATCGGCCGCCATCCAGGCACAGGTAGCACCTTCACTAGGGGCCTCTGTGTCTTCTCGAACCATACGAAGGAGCCTGGCTGAAGGACAGTTGGTATCGCGGCACCCATTACGTGTGCTGCCCTTGACGCCCACCCATCGACGCCTCCGTTTGGAGTTTTGCCGCGCACGAGGAAACTGGACTGCAGCGGAATGGAACCAGGTCGTCTTTAGCGACGAATCCAGATTCAATCTCGGCAGTGATGACAATCGTGTTCGTGTGTGGAGAGCCCGTGGTGAACGCTTCAATCCTGCCTTTGCTGTACAGCGAGACATCGCTCCCACAGCTGGTGTGATGGTATGGGGTGCCATTGCCTACAATACACGGTCACCCCTAGTATTGTTCCGTGGCACCATGACAGCCCAGCGGTGTGTTCATGAAATCCTGCAACCACATGTGTTGCCACTCATGCAACGGCTCCCAGGAGCCATTTTTCAACAAGACAATGCTCGGCGTCATACGGCAAGAGTGTCACAAGATTGTCTCCGCACTGTTACAACCCTTCCTTGGCCTGCCCGATCCCCAGATTTGTCTCCAATCGAGCATATCTGGGATCATTTGGGACGACGAGTTGGGCATCCCACGAGTTTGAACGAACTAGAGGCAAGGTTACAGCAAATATGGAACGAAATGTCTCAAGACATCTATAGAGTTTCTAAGCTCACTTCTACCCAGACTTGGGTGTATATAATTTGAAGTGGCACTCTATTTGAATTATATACAAACAGAGTTTATACATGAAACAATGTTTATTGAATTCGTTGCACATATAATTGGCTTTTACAGCAATAAGCATGCGTACTACTTGTACGGAATGTATAAACACAGCTTTCAAGAACAATATATTTTTATACTCACGAACAGTAAGTCAAACCAGCAGTACTGCCATGTAAACTTCTGGCCCGCTAAGCACTAGCGCAGGATAACACCTTTTCAACCTTAACAACCTCTCTCTCCTTTCATTAATGACGCTGCGTGGTATTTATACTAAGCGCGTATGCCGAAATTAGCATATCTGAAGCAGCTTCTTTAATTCATTAATTCAAAAGTTCGATTCTTGTGAATCGAATCTTGTGTATACCTTACACTGGCCTCCCTCGAAAAAAAAAATTAGGTAATTGAGGTCTGAACGGCTTCAGTTAACTAATTGAAAACGCGTGCTGGTCTGACTTTTTACATAATGGGTGGCAAAGCCAAAAAACCTTCCACACGTTGTGTGGGGGAAAAACGCCACTACCATTTTACAAAACTAACCCCGAAGGGTCCAGGTGACACCATCAAACAGTGGATTTGCAGAGTTGTGGATACTGGGCTGGCCAACTGCGCCCTAAAAAACTTATTTTAATTTAAAGTGACAACACAATTGCACAGCATGACATTTCTTGACTGTTTGTATCTGCTCTTCCCCAATCATAATGCACATGTGTTATGATTTGTGAAGTTAGTATGTTAGTTGTTTGTTATCTGTAGTTAGTATGTATTTTTTTTTCACTACATGTCCCCTTCAAAAATTTATAAAACAACAGTATGCCGTTTTTTTTCAGTGGCTCACTCCTTCCCCTCAAAATGTTTACACAGTATATACAATGGGGAACTTCAAACCAATTTGATTCGGTTTTATTAAAGGGTGGGAGTTAGAATAAGAGAATTGATACAAGACTTGTTCCTCATGAATGCAGCAACTTCCTTGCACCAGTCTGTCCAATTCGTTGAACCTCTTTTGATGGTCGCAGTCCTAGTAAAGGGGTTCGTTGACCGTGTGGTCATCCTTCGTGCAGCAGGTCGTAGGTCCTGAGGCGCTGGTCTGGCTTGACGATGGACAGGAGGTCTCTTGGGAGGAGGCCAACCTTGCTGGGCGGCAGATATCTTGCGTTTCCTGTACTTATGCAAAGGAGCTTTAAAATTGTCATCTATCCTTTTCATAACCTTGTGTACCTTATGTGTGCCACGTTCATCCTTAGATGGAGGTTTTGTAGTGCACACTTTACTTTTCTCCGTACTTTTTAGAGTATAGACATTAGATTTTAATGCAGATTCTATTTTTTGAAACTTATACGCCGCACCAACGTGTTTAGTAACTGGCTTTATCTCGCTGCTTGTGTCATGTTTTTCAACAACCTGACTCTGTTTTTCGTATTTGTGCTTATACGACTTCTTGTTTACCGCCTTAATTACTTCAGTATTTGCAGTTTTAATGCTGGAACCTGAAGGCGCTTTTTCACGTTTCTTATCCCCCTTAATTTTAGTTTTATCCTCTTTTGACGAAAAAGTCTCTTTGAAACTTGCGACATCAGAATCGTTATCATTTAAATTATTTAACACTTCTTCAGTTTTAGGAAGATTAAGCTTTTCGTACTGGTGCGTTTTAATGCAAACGACGTCTATAACTTCCGAAGCATCAGCTAAACTACTTACAGTATAACTCTGTGTCAACTTTTCATCCTGACTCTCAGTATGGTTTTCATGTACTTTATTTAAAACCATATTATCAACCTGGCCTACAGCATCCTCATTCGGATGGAAACTTGAAATAATATCATCATTACCTAGCGAGTTCCTACTATCGTTTAGAGAATTTTTATTGTCGTCAACTAATAAGTATTCACTAACTTCCGTAACGCATACTTCGTCATCTACTAAATTTCCTTCATTAACAGATGTGTGAATATCATCTAAAATATCAGGTATAGCATCAATAATATCAGGTATAGCATTAATAATATCAGGTATAGCATCAATAATATCAGGTATAGCATTAATAGAAGTGTCAGATGATTTATTTTCTAAACCACTAGCATTAGTATCGGCACTATTTTCAGAAATTTGTACTGGAATTACCGCATTATTCCAGCTAGACTCACTTTCTTTATAAGCCACAAAAATACCCTGACTTTCACTATTCTCAAAATAATGATTACTGCTCGGACAAAATAATACATTTGACCACACAGTTTCAACAGGTTGAACCATATCATGTAAATCAACTTGGCAGTGCAAGTAAGGTGCTTCCATATTATTTACTTTAAGAGCACTAATTTCATTATAACGCCGTGCGCTTCTATTATTTTGCCTGCGGTACTGCTTACGCTGCTGGTTTGAAACTCGCGAAAAATTTTGGCGCGGCTGTATAAAACTTCTCGTACCTGAATGACGGTACGGGGTAGCGAAGAAATGCCTATTGTCATGTTTAGCTAAAGCTTGAAGGAGGGTAACCTTGCTTGTAATTGTTTGATTATCTAAAAAATCTTGAACACTTGGCTTCAAACGTTGGATAACTATTTTTAAGATTATCGCTTCCGTCACCCCTTCTAAATATTCCTCACACTTGGAAATCTTTTCCGTAGCAAAATCTAACGCAGACTGACTTTCACGTTGCCTTAGCGAATAAATTTCCTCTTCAATTTCACTTTGATTAAAGGTCTTTGGAAAAACGCTAAGAAACTGTTGCTTGAATGACGAATAGTCAAAAATCAGATTACCGCTTTTCATACACGTGTACCACTGATATGCACTACCTCTTAAAGCGGCTAGAGCAATTTTAAGTTTATCCCCCTCTGGGGTGCATTGTTGCTGAAAGTAATGCTCAATTTTCTTTAGGAATTGGCTTGAGGGGCCGCCATTGAAGGTGGCTTCGAATGGCGCAATTTGCTGAACCATAATTACCCGAGGAAAATTTCCAGCATGATTTTGTTCTACAACACTCATTTTTTAAATAGTATATAAGTACTTGCAACAATTTTATCAATATAAGTACACAGTACACAGTTTTTAATTTCAATTATGTTGTTCGTTACAAATGTAACGCTAACTACCAGGGTATATATATTTTCGGGCGCCAGTATAGAGTTTCTATACTCACTTCTACCCAGACTTGGGTGTATATAATTTGAAGTGGCACTCTATTTGAATTATATACAAACACAGTTTATACATGAAACAATGTTTATTGAATTCGTTGCACATATAATTGGCTTTTACAGCAATAAGCATGCGTACTACTTGTACGGAATGTATAAACACAGCTTTCAAGAACAATATATTTTTATACTCACGAACAGTAAGTCAAACCAGCAGTACTGCCATGTAAACTTCTGGCCCGCTAAGCACTAGCGCAGGATAACACCTTTTCAACCTTAACAACCTCTCTCTCCTTTCATTAATGACGCTGCGTGGTATTTATACTAAGCGCGTATGCCGAAATTAGCATATCTGAAGCAGCTTCTTTAATTCATTAATTCAAAAGTTCGATTCTTGTGAATCGAATCTTGTGTATACCTTACACATCATACAGAACTTGTATGACTCAATGCCCGATCGTATCGCATCGTGCATTCGCGCTAGAGGGGGTCCAACGGAGTATTAACTCCTCCGTTCTTTTGCCTTTTACTCTGAAATAAATTATCCTTTTTCTTTGATTTTCTTATCATTTACTTATATCAAAGTAGTCATTACGTATGTAAAATTTCGTTTCATTTTGACGACTCCTTCTTGGTGCGCTAATTTTTTTGTCCATGAGTGTATTATTTCTAAAAAGTGTTTTTTACCCTTTTTCTCCCTTCATACTTAACCAAAATCAATAAATGAGGTACCATTTTAAGGTGATCACAGCTCTGCGAACGGCCTACAGAAACATGATCGGGGCGCACGGAGGAAATTGGCATATGACAGAGGCAAGACACCAATCACTGATGACAACAAATATCGGACAAAAGAAAACTTTTATTTGATTACACATTTTCTACATGGGTTCCATCACCGTGTTTTTGTTGGCCGTTCGCAGAGCTGCTTCATAACGCGTCCGTTTTTTTGTGATACATGTACCGTTCCAACGCTATTTAGGGTTTTCGCATCCGCTGAGCATTTTGCGACGGGAAAAAGTGGGCTTGCCATTCGAAAATTTCAAGTTTCTATACCTATAACCGTAACCGTGAGTGCCGTTCACAGAATCCCGAGCTCATACCTCTGAATAACTATATATCTGAAATCTCATCTCGATCGGTTGAATGGAACTGCCACTAGAGATTCATATATCGGAAAAGTTTTTTATGACAATCCTGTATATAAATAATGCTTGTGTGTTTGTATCTTTCAGTACGCAGAGGCCATTTTTCAAAATGTCTAATTAATAATATGGCCAGACGTTGCCGATCGACTGTGCTTCAGGCCTTTGGTATTAGAATCTGCATGAGCAAATAGCATGTTTGATATGGGTATATTTGGCCGATCGGGATTGGCTCACTACTGTAGGTCCTTATCTTTTGAGACTTGTGCCCAGTGCTAAAGATAACCGCTGGGCTACAAACTAACGAAGTATTTAAAATATGAATTTTGAAATTTTTTGTGCGCAGGAAAGGAGTTACAACAAGGGCAAAACGTGTCTATTTTCTGCTTGAAATTACGACCTAGGCGTGCAAGTTTCGTGCACAAAGGCTAATTGAAAGGAAAAAAAATCAATTTCAAATTTTATCACTTTAAAAATGTGAAACTGTCTAGTTTCCAATATATGTTCAACAAAAAGAATTTGAAGCTGATAGTGACTTATTAACACGCAAGCAGTAATTAGGATTATCATGTCAACTTCAGAAATACCACTGATGTAAAAAATTACGAGGCGATTCGACAGTGGCGGAAAAGGAATCTAGTTCCATCAATCGCGTATTTGCTTTTTCTTCTGTGCAGCTACAAAAACTATCGCATTACGTAGTCAAAAACTCTAAATCCTAATAATCTTCAGCCCCCGAATTTAATCGAACAAATGCATCTGGAAAGAAACACTGAGAATTTTTTATATTTTTTATTTACTTGAATATTCTCTGGTATATCTTGTTATGTGTTTGATGGCTCTTAAGTATTAAACGTGTTTGTCAGGTGTAATTGGAGAAACGAGTTCCATTGTGCATGTGTTTTTATTCTTTTGTGAACTGCCAAAATCTTTAAAGTTACAAAAAGTTATTGGAATAAAAATATTGTTAATTTCATAGAACACATCAAGCATGTATCCGAGAATGACGCTGATACGAAACTATTCTACTTTATCTGAAGGATAGTTGATCTGTAACGTTAAATATCTTCATTAACATAAAGCTTTATACCAGCATCATGTTTTAACAGAGTGATCCTAATTTCAGTGCAGTGCTGACCCGTTGGACCGTGTAATACTTTGCAAGGTCTACCGCGGTCCTCAATTTTGGGAAACCGGTTCACAGTATGGAAAGCTATAAATAACGCCATATTCATGAAACATGCATTAATACTATAAAGTTTAAGTGATAAATTATTCTCAGGAAGAGGTTACTAACATAAAATATGGTAACAATAAAGTGAGTTTATAAGATTAGATCATCATCATTTACTGTGTCCCTTCTTCCTTAGGCCTATATTACACTATCAAAGTTCTTTGATAAAGATCTTTTATAAAAGTTATTTCTATCTAAGGGGGCTAAACCCCTAAAAATTCTAGATCCCAAAAAAGATTTATTGGTATGTACCTAGGACTTAAGGGGAACAATCATACAAAATTTTAGCTTCCTAGTTTGATTTTAATTTGGGGGAGGGGGTTAAGCCCCTCTTAACCCCTTTAAAATTTGTATTTTTGAAAAAGATTTTTTAGTAGGCACCTAGGGCTTAAGGGCACCTAGGACTTTTGCTTCGAAAGCTTTGAGTTTCTTTTAACATACTCATTTTGAATATTTTTCGTGTATTTCTGTTTTGTCATTAGTACGCAATTTTTAATTAGAGCTAAAATTATTTCGAATCGAAATCTTGTTCTTCATTTACCGTGTTTTCCACACATTTGTATTATTTTAACATGCTATTGCTCCAAATGTTGTTTATAACATCCGGGTACCGAAATCTTTTATAAAACTTTGACGAAGAGCCGAACTTTTTTAAAAGAACTTTTATAAAAGTTATCATTTATCAAAGTTGAGATATTACACTGTCATATTTCTCGTCAAACTTCTTTTATAAAAGATATTTGCAAAGAACTTTGATAGTGTAATATGGGCCTTAGACTTATATTTTTATGCTTTTAGGTGCCAATTACAGTTAATGAAGATTTTCTAAACACACAGTAATTACGCAGACATATGGTTTTATTCCATAACGTGTAAGATGGCCGAATAGTTAGGGCGTTAGTCCTCGGAACTAGACCTGCGGATTCGAATTTCCGTGGTAGACGTGAGTATTTGTGACTGTTTGGGATTGACTTAGTTTTAGGTCTAGGTCTAATTTGAGCTTGTGTTGCAAAAGATGACCGTAGCTCTCCAAACAAATTAACCAAGTTAAAATAATAATAATAATAATAATAAAATTATAAACCTTTCCCCTAAACACCTGTCACCCTTATTTAGCAATTGAACTCGTTCAGTTGGCTCATACATAGCTGGCCATAGGTGTAGCGTGCTTCTAACCTATGGAGGGGCATGAATTGAATTCAGTTAGGGCCCTCCTCCACGCATTGACTGCCTGGCGGGGTCCTTCAAATATGAAAAATTATGATTTTTTTTTTCATTGAATAACAATAGAATTGGTGTTTGAGTAGTATTCAAAAGTTATACAATGAGAAAAATAAATATGATACAGATAAAATGAGAGAAAAAATATAGCATCGACTTTTTGTTATGGATCATATCATTGTTAAAAACTATGTTAAGGCTAAAGACATAATTGGAATCTTCTGTTTCCCAGTTTGAAAAAGCGGGAAAAAAACCTACTTTCTTAAAAGTTTTCTAAAATTTTCCGATTTTAATTAAACATCTATTAATGTTTTAATTTATTTCAACTTAAGTTGGGGGGGGGCACGTGCCCCCCCCCAACTAACTCGAGTAACTTTAAAGTTACTCGGGTTATTCGTTTTGTGATCTTATATATTGGTAAATTTATATTAAATTTAGTCCAAGGAATTCTCACCTGCTCATGAAATAAACGCCCTTGGATTAAGAACAATATTTTGTTTTGCCTATTTAAGGATCAAATACATGTAATTGTGCTAAAGCTACGAATCATAACCTTTGCTCCTTCTGAAACTAATATACTATTCCCTTATTAAAATACGGAAATGCTAAAAGAATTCCATTATTTAATTGGGTTCAGAGAAAGGAGAGTATTAATTTTATTTGAATATTTAATAAAGGTATGTTTCAAAATTGATATTTCTTTCTAAAGTACGTATAGAATTCACCTAGTTTGTTAAAGCGACAGGAGAAAGAGAATCGAAATGGAACTCCAAATTCTTAGAATTTACGACTGATTGAGAAACATGCAAAACTTTAACAAAATATCTGTATGGAATTCAAATTGTTTTACATAAAATTTAATTACCCTATACATATATAATTTTTAATATGTGCAGTCGCAAAATAAATTGCAGAAAAGGTTATTCTTATTTTCAACAGATATTTTGAAATACATTAAAACAAACCTACTAGTTGAAATCTTTATATATAAAGCAGTTCCTTAACTGACTGACTGACTGATTGACTGACATATAACGCACAGACCAAACCGCTGGACCTAAAGGGCTGAAATTTTACACGGTGATTCTTTTTATAGTGTAGAGGTGCACTAAGAAAGATTTTTGAAAAATTCATCTTAGATTTTTTTAAATTAAAATTTTAAGCTGTTTTTGTAACATTCTTTAAAGTTTGCATTTAAAATAATAATTTGAGGGTATAAAATTTGTATCATCAGAAAGATGATAAAAATTCCTTTAAAATGAAATATTTTGCGAATCTTTATCTTTATTTTCTGACTTTTGGTGATATTTAAAATATTTATTTTTAGAATTTAATTTATTAAATGCGGATCACGTGATTTCTTTTTCTGGTACTTTAAATTAATTTATCGTAACTTGCATAACAACGAAATAGACAAAAATATGTTTTTTTCTTGCTAATGCGGCAGACGATTGGACATTATCCAAAAAATATTAAAATACAGTAAAAGATATGTTCCTCAAACTGTACTATATAACTGTACTATATTCTTTAGTATGTTCTATTAGATTTAATTTGAATATTTTCTTCTACATTATTTTGTCTATAAAAATATCCCTTACGATTTTTTTATAAATATATATATATTTTTTTTTTACATCAATTGCATACATTCATCGTTGTATTTATTGTAAATAAATAAATAAATATATATATATATATATTTATTTTGGCATTAATTGCATACATTAACCGTTGCACTTAATTTGAATGTAGTACTCCATAGTCAAGTGCGGGTTTTCAGCTATTTAAAAAATAAAATTATTTTCATCTGTATGTAAAAAAATGAATCCATGGTTTCTTTAAGTAAATAAACACAATTGAATAAAACATCAAATTCTTTTCAATGCATAGACGAGAAGCATTAAATGTATAGTCAGGAGTGGAAAAGATTCATATTAAGTATTGCTACAATATTTTGTTAAAATGCTAGCTATTGAACCTGTTGCCTGCCATCTTTGAGTCCAGTTACGGTAAAGTTGGAAATGAAGGACCTATCTTTCATCTAAGCTATGAATAACACTATGAAGTGTTAGGGAAAATTCCTTTGGGTCGGTAAGAAAATCTCCGATTTTAATAAAACCTTTTTTATTTTGTTTATACTACCACGAAGCAAACCACATTTTTATTAATATGGGCTTTTGCGCACCGATTTTTGCTTCCTTAGACTACAGACAGATGAACTTGGTTTTAGTATTAGATACCGGTAACCCTCCTATAACACGGTAGATAGCACGGTAAATGTCGTGCTGTGTGAAACCGTATTATGTGAGACCCAGAGACAGTTCAAAAAAGGGGGGGTTACGTTCTGAAAACTTATTAAAAACAAACATTTTTTAAATTCCATATAAGCAACTTAATTTTTATCAAAAATATAAATGTATGTATAACACGAAACGAAAGAAACAAAAAATATTATTTTCATTTAATGCGACTTTAATTTAATAAATTTCTTCCTCATCAATGCTCAGTAGAATCAAACGAGAACGTATTTTCGATTGAACGATATCACCTTCACTTTAAGAACCTTTTTCTTCATTTAGATTTTTTGCACCTTCTATCCTCTTTAAAGAATCTGTAATTTTGGTTTATTTGCTGGTTCATACAAGGTCATTGTAGATTAACGGTAAGGAGATAGACAATTTTGCAGATTCCTTTTGAATTTTCGGCTTCTTTCAGCGGAAAGGTCTGAATTCAGGGAAAATGTTTCAAGATTTTCAGCTAAGCTTAGGCTTTCTTGTAATTTTATAGAGTTATAAATGAATAAATTATAATTTAGTTATTCATTTTCATGTAAAGTCACTGTAGTTCATTATTTCTCCCCGCCATTATTTTAAGGTAATTTTGTTTTTAAATGTATTAAACAAAAATCATGTTATCTAGTGCTATAGAAGTACAGTACTGTACAAAGATTTTCGCAATTTTTTTATCGTGTTAGAGCGAAACCGTGTCACAGATTTCAGTGTTATATGAGGGTTCCCGCAATTTATCTTATCGTGTTAGAGCGAAATCGCGTTGTAAGAAGGCGTGCTGTAGGAGGGCTACCTGTAGTTTTAGGCTGTTTCTCAAAATCTATAAAAATACTTCCTTTTATTAGTTTGCAGGCCTTCATAAAAAATTTGTCCGAAAATTGTATTAACATTTGAGAGAAATTTTGTGACAAATATATCGTCTTCTGCATAATTTTAGATGTTTCTAGTATTGACCATAGGCATGGTTGTCAACAACACATTGTTTTCACAACATAAATTTTAAACATCCAGATTTTTTTAAACATTCCAGAGTACTCCCGATTTTGTAGGTTTTTTGAAAGCGCTGCAGAATTTTTGAGCATCGCAAAATCTTCAACGTTTGTACTGTTGCCACTTATAGCTATGTTCATATTGTATCTAAGGGCCTGTTCACATAGGAGTCCGGTAGCGGAAGCGGAAGTATTGAAATATATTTTACGAATGAAAACCTCCAAACGATTAGCAACGAAATTTTTAACGCCTATGATTGGTTTATTTTCATCTCAGCGGCATTTTTTCCTTTTACGCTTCTGCTACCGAACTCCTATGTGAACAAACCCTTAATCTAAAAGTTCTCCGTAATTTCCCTTTTCTTAAAAATGCAATCATAGTGACGTCACATGTCCGTATTTCAATTAAAAGCTCTGTGCCGCATGGAAGAATAAATAATTAGGGCCTATTCACATAGGAGTCCGTTGCGTTGCGTTAAGGAAAAGATGACGTTGAGACGAAAATAAACCAATCATAGGCATTAAAAATGTCATTGCTAATCGTTTGGAGGCATATGATTGGTTTATTTTCGTCTCAACGTCATCTTTTCCTTAACGCAACGCAACGGACTCCTATGTGAACAGGCCCTTATTCTATCGCGTGGACGACTATAGAAAAGCTGCAGAGGTATATTGCAGCGTACTGGAAATATGGTCTTATTTTTTCTCAAGACCCCCAGAGGGCTCGAAACACAGCTGCGTTTTATCGGGGAAAAGTTTTGCGAGTTTCCACCGGTTCTGAACACGTGGGGGATTAAAAAACGTTTTCCCACAGATGCAGCCAGTAAACCTGTCATCATACCGATTCTGGAATGTAATAAAGTTACGAAGAAACTGTCACCAACTATTGCCGACCCCCTCTCTGAGGGAGAGACGCTTCATAGAATCCGCGCTGTGTGGACGTGTGTTTTTAGGCTCCATACGTTGTAAATCTACACGGGATTTAATTGAAAATGTTGCACTGGTGAAATGTTAATTTTTTTTGTAAATAAATCTACTTGTTAAGTTTCTGTTTTAAAAATTGGCTTCGCATTTTAATTAGGACTCTGTCTTTGCTTTGTTATGGATCCCATAGTAGTAATTCTTAGCAGCGCCTCAGATAATCGCCTTAACTACTCACCGTGAAGCTACAATATGTTGGATGTTCAAACTGACGTTTCGTTGATCTGACGTCCAAACTGACGTAAGTAACATATTTTTGTGATGTCTTGCTTTATTTAACGCTTAAAAATAAATAAAAGGAATTTTTATTTTTATGCTGATCAATTTTTCTTAACACCACACACAGATTGATAGTTCCCCCCTATCCATTATATCAGTTAAGTGAATTTCGAATTTTCCGAAAAGTATGGTGTTTAAAAGATTATTTTCATATTTCTAGAAATCGGAAAGCAATAGTAAGGTATAAAAATGATTTATTTTCGTTTTCGAAAAACAGAATATTTTGGAACAGCGGCGTTGATCAGTAACCAGATGTACAATGTAAACTAAAATTTGTCCGAAACCCGGATTAGATTCCATCTTAATTCTACTGCAGGAAGAATTTAAGTTATTTTTTTCGAAGTTTTAGCTTTGGGATGATACAAACGTCAAATTCGCATGAAAGGAAGAAGATGCTGGGATATGCAAATGATTAGCATTTAAGCGCAATCGAATGATGCAGGGGGGGGGGGGAGAAACGGAATCTCAGATTCTGTATAAAAGGACAGTTACACAGCGGGTTTCTTATTCGGAAATCGCATTTGAATGTTGATTGTTTATGAGAAGATCATGTTATGCCTCTTATATGATAGAGAAACGGCTACCAGCACGAGGTAGAAATAACGTAAGGAATTTAATCAATAATACCTCAGAGCATACTTAAAATCTTGAACTGAGTTTTTTTTTGTAATTTAAAAAACCTTTAAATTTTTTGTTACTTAAGAATTTTTGACAGTTTTCTTTTGCATAAACACGCATATCCTGGTTGCAGCAGGTTACATGTTAATATTGTAAATAAAGTTTCAAGAAACATGTATACAAAAATAAATAGCAGTAGAACCCTGTCTTTTGGGGAATAAAATTCCCCTGATTAGATTATTCGCCAGTTAGTAATTGATAATTACATAATGATTTCTTTGTAGTTTTACATCTTTCTACTGTATTGAAATTACAAGAAAATGTGAACCATTAATATTTAAGGAAAACCTGTGATAAATAACTGTACAATCTTACTTTTCTTTCAATTGTTTAAAAATAGAGAATTTCCCCTGTATTAACTTCCCAAAACAAAGATTTTTTTTAAATGAAATGACAAATACTTTAGGCAATCATTTTTAATGGCGTATTTTTGGCCTCCATCTCTTTTTTTCCCATGTTTTTATTAACTCGCTTTCGTGTTTGTTTGTTTGTGTGTTTGTGTGTTTGTCCAGTACAAATCTTGAAATCAATTTTTAACTAACTTCCCGACTAGCTAGACATTTGAAACTTTTAGAATATCTCAGAACACGATGACAATGCATTCTTTTGATACTTTTAGCCATCTTTAAGCATATTTGAATTCATTTGCAGTTAATTTTGTTTTGTAGAATGGTGCAGCCATCTATCGCCTGGGACAGGAACGAAAAGTTAAACGCAAGTTAACTTCCAATTAACTTCATTTTCTTTCAAGTTGATGGGATAATTCATCAAAAAATTTTAAAAAAGTATTTATTAATACATAGAATTGTATGATTCAACAGAAAATTTAAAAACATGGTATATAAAAAGTTCTTTTTATCTTGTAATTATTCATTGTGATACCCCTGTTTTTTTCAGCTGGAGGGAACTAAAACCAAAGAAAAAACCGCTGGTGATTGGCTGTTGATATTACCTAATTAATACAAAGACTGACTGAACATTTTCTTTTGACGTCAGTGTAACTAAAATTATCTGATTCATCTATCAGCAGCTATCCGATTTGAAACTAAAAGCATAAGGCTTAGTTTATCTTTGATTGAAAAAAAACCTCCCAGATGTTTTATTAACGCATGGACTCAGAAGTTTAAAGGATTTTTAAGCACTTAAGATTTCTCCAAAATTTTAATAAGTACTTTAAAAGACCAATAAAAATCTAGGTAGTCTCGTGTGATGCAAATCGGGGAAAGGGAACTAGGAAGCACTGAGCACTGTTTTGAAAACATTCACTCGCACATAACAGGTAAGTTTTCTGCAACAGATATTCATATCGGACTGTACTCACACAAGAATAGTTAAAGGGTTTTCATGATTAGCAAATGTTTCTGTTAGTTTGTATTAGCAAATCTTTTAAAACCTTCTTTAAAACAAATGCCTTTCCGAGTTGGGACCAGTTTGAAGAGATTGAACAAGCACGTATTCTTTAAAATGAATCATAAGGCACAAGTTAAATGACAAAATATGAACTCAATAGTGAAACCTTTGCTTGTCATTCATTTTAAAACAAACATCCGTTTAAAGCATTTAAATTTATCACAACTCTGAAGTGAATTTGTTACAAAGAAAATATAAAAAAACTTATTAATTATAAAAATCCTATTGCAGTCTGTTTTAAACCGCTTCCATATAAACTTGTATAATTCAGTTGTAAATTCCAGCAATTTGTTTCTAAGGATTTCCTTTTGGAGCAGTTTCTCTCTAATAATCTCGCCAGGAATTTTAACGAAACGCATTGTACAGAATGTTGCATCCGATTTCTTAACCTTTTCTAATTAAATTGCTCACAAAAGCTAAGTGGGTGCGCGGATTAGTCTCAACCTCAATGCAAGGATCAAATGCTTTACGTTTCTTAATTATAATTGGTAAATAGACCCCTGACATCAAAGGGAATTCGAAACTGTGTGTTCTGGCGGGCAATTATATGAATTCGTTTTTCCGAAATGCATATGAAATTATAGGTCCTAATTAAGGTACGGAAACTTCATAAAGAGACGAGAATAATATCTATATGCATTGAAATAAAAGCAGAAATGCATCTTTCTTTAGAATGGAAATTTCATACACAAAGAGTTACATCTTGACTAAACAGTGAAAAGAAAGAAAAAAGCCTTTATGTTGATACTAGCTGAGTACCCGTGCTTCGCTACGGAATATATTAATATTAAATACAACGGTCAATGTATGCAGTTAATGTCAAAAAAAGTATATTTTTAATAAATGCAACGGTAAATGTATGCAATTTAGGTCAAAAAAACAAAAATATATATTTATAAAAATATCGTAAAGCATATTTTTATAGACAAAATAATGTAGAAGAAAATATTGAAATTAAATCTAATAGAACATACTAATGAATATAGTACATTTAATATAGTACAGTTTGAGTAACATTTCTTTTACTATATTTTAATAATTTTTTGGATAATGTCCAATCGTCTGCCGCATTAGAAAGAAAAAATATTTTTTTGTCAATTTATTCCGTTGTTATGCCCGTGACGCAAAATTAGTTTGAAGTATCACAAAAATAATAGAAACGACGTGATCAGCATTTAATAAATTAAATTCTAAAAATGAAACTTTAAAAATTTATAAAAATCAGAAAATGGAGTCAAAGATTCAAAAAATATTTCATTTTAAAGGAATTTTTATGATCTTTCTCGTGATATAAATTTTATAACCCTCAAATTATTATTTTAACTGCAAACTTAAAAAAAGTTACAAAAACAGCTTAAAAATTTAATTAAAAAAATCTAAGAAATTTTTTTCAAAAGTCTTTCTTAGTGCATGCCTACACTATAAGAAGAATTGCCATGCAAAATTTCAGCCCTTTAGGTCCAGCGATTTGGTCTGTGCGTTATCTGTCAGTCAGTCACGGAACAGATTTATATATATAGATAATGTTTAGTGTAATCAAAATCAACGAAATTAACGATCACTAAATTTATAATCAAATTTCGTGTTTATTATAATGTAACCAGAAACGTTACGTTATATTTAATTCCACCTAAAATGTAAATACACCAAAATGTAAATTCACCAAAGATCAGAAAATGGAGGTAAAGATTCGAAAAAGATTTCATTTTAAAGGAATTTTTATGATATTTCTCGTGATATAAATTTTATAACCCTCAGATTATTAATTTAAATGCAAACTTTAAAGAATGTTGCAAAAACAGCTTAAAAATGTAATTTAAAAAAATCTAAGAAGAATTTTTCAAAAATCTCTCTTAGTGCACCCCACCACTATAAGAAGAATCTCCATGCAAAATTTCAGCCCTTTAGGTCCAGCGGTTTGGTCTGTGCGTTATCAGTCAGTCAGTTATGGAACTGTTTTATATATATAGATTGGTCCTTCTTGGATGAGGAATTAAATTTTTGCATTATCTCTAATTTTTCGCGAACGCCTATGAAAAGATGCCTTCTACTGATAACCTTTTATTCAAAAATAAAATTCAAGACTTGCCGCATTCGATGCGAAATTGTCTCAGAATAGAACACCATAAATAATCTACTATATGTAAAACCAGTTTTAACCATACTCCATGGTGTGTCTATTAAATCGAGCTAATTTTAGCAAATGACATCTACTTATCATTCTCAAAATGAGAAAAAATTCAAGGGCTAGAGTTTCGGTTTGAAATCACTTGAAAATATGATTAAAACATAAAAAGAAATTTCATAAAAAGAAATTTACATAAAAAGAAATCTCTTCTAACGAAACTACCACGGATTATCAACGTAGGATTACTTATCGTTGCTTACCTCTTTTTGTATGCATGAATGTGTTATGGATATATGTATCTATACAAGTGGTTATCAAAATAATGGAAATACTAAAAAACATCATGAAAACCTTTATTAATACTGCGCAAGATCACCTTTGTCATGTAATACCACCTGATTCCCCTTGGAATTGGATTACACAAGTCTGAATAGGGGTTAAGAATATATTATACCATTCTTCAGGCAAAATCCATGGCTGTGGTGGATATCGATACCTGGCTCTATCCGCTTATACAGATCACAGTGGTTGGATGATATATAGCCGGGGGGGGGGGGGATTGTACAAGGCAAGATAAGATATTTGACTTGTTTTTCATACTCTTCAAACCTATACGTGATAGATCTGGATGTATGTATAGGGGGATTATCATCCTGGAGAACGCCATCTCCTGAAAGAAACAATGTTTGCACCATAGGATGAACTAGTGAGCTAAAATTTCGACATACGTCTTCCCATTTAATCTCCCTTTTAGGGTTACAATGCGGCCTGAAGAAAACCATGAGATGCCATCCCAAACCCTGATAAATATACCTCAATGATTGACAGTTGGGGAGAATTAAGCTTCCCCTTTGCGAATAAAGAATGGGTTTAAACGAATGACTATATACAATATGTACTTAAAGAATAGAAACGATTGGGTAACTTACCCATCTCCCTTGGCTGGACACGAGATTAATTAGACACATGAACACTAAGAAATAGGCCCATGATCCTGAACACCACATTTAATTAGAATAGAATTACACCTGATTTCAAGGTTTACATCAAATCAAGAAAAAACTTGACAAATGGGAATAAATGAATTAATACGAATGCGCATGTAGCTTATCCGTGGTCACACCCCGGAACACCACACTTCGACTGACTACGACGCAATTAACCGTTCGGGTTTTGATCACATGATCTCCGAACAACGAGAGATGGTCCTGGTAGTCGAATCGGCGCCTGCGATTCCGCCGCTGACGGTTTTCGACCATCTTCCGCCGGGGCCAATGGTCCAGGTAGGACCGCAAGGCGACTGACCGACCTTCGAATTTTGCCATGAGACGTCTGTAGGGTGGCGACTCTAACAACACCATCTTCGCCAGGATGCACTTCTAATATTCTGGCTAACTTCCAGTGGTAGGCTGGGCTGTCAGCTTGGTCCAGGAGTACCAGCTGTCCTGGCTCAAGCAGCTGTGTGCCAGTCGTCCACTTCTTACGACTGAGTAAATTTTGGAGACAGGACCGGCTCCACTGCCGCCAGAAACTGGCTTTCAATGTCTGCAACAGATGCCATCTAGAATGAGAGCTAAGACAACAGTTATTATTTGTAGGTTCGGGTGATTCCAACAAAGGAACACCGATAAGAAAATGCCCCGGAGTAAGAGCCGACAGATCGTTTGGATCCGTTGAGAGACCCCATAAAGGGCGCGAATTAATACACGCCTCGATTTGGCAAAGTGCAGTGGCCATTTCCTCAGAGTTCAGAAAGGCTCCGTTTAAAGATTTGGATAGATGCCTTTTCATCAATTTTATGGAGGCCTCCCAAAGCCCACCAAAGTTCGGGGCATAAGGGGGGTTGAAATGCCAACTAATCTGGCGTGAAGAACAGAAGTCCTGGATTTCAGCATCTTGGGTGATTCTCACCAGAGATTTGAGGTATGCAGCAGCACCTACAAAATTTTTGCCATTATCTGACCATATATCAGTTGGAATACCTCTCCGTGCAATAAATCGTCGGAGAGTAAGGAGAAAGGCATTGGTTGAGAGATCGGATACTAATTCGAGATGAACTGCCTTACTACACATACATATGAATAAACACATGTAGGACTTGAACTGTGTAGATTTTCTTTTATGCTGGCATTTTGTCGCGATTGGTCCAGCAAAATCCACCCCTACCTTTTCGAATGGTCGACACGGGGTGATTCGGGAACTTGGTAAGTTTCCCATGACTTGATGAATAGGCTTGGCGACCAATTTGAAACATCGAACACATGTTCTAAGTTCCTTTTTAACTGCAGACCGGCCGTCAGGAATCCAGAACTGCTGCCGAATGAGAGACAGAAAAAGTTCCGGACCTGCATGCAAACTGGATTCGTGGAAATGTCGAATGACGGCTTCAGTCACTGGATGTTTCTTAGGGAGCAGCATAGGATATTTTTTGTGGAAGGCTAAAGAGGGATGCTGACTTAGCCGACCTCCAACCCTCAGAATGTCCTTTTGATCAAGGAATGGTTGGAGAGAAAGAATTTTGCTTTTTTTGTTTACGGACTTATGGTTTTTTAAGGCCTCAATTTCTTCTGCAAATTCTGTCTTTTGTATGAGCTTTACAATCGTTTCAATAGAAGCCCGTAGTTCAATGGCTTTCAATGGCCCACGAGTCTTAGAGGTACGTGTATTGTTCACAAACCTATAAATCCAAGCCACTACTCTTAGTAACTTGGTGTACGACGAAAATTTGCTCAGGATGTCACTCTTAATCTCGATCTTAGGAGTGTAAGGTTGTTCTTTCTCGGGGGAATGTGCCGAAGGATTTTGAAGGATGGTGGCAAAGGCATAACAAGGAGAATCTCGGTTTTCGGTGAACCACGCAGGTCCCTGCCACCACATCTGATTTCATTTGAGCTGTTCCGGAAAAATACCACGGGTGGCCAAATCCGCCGGGTTCACCACTCCGGGTGTGTGAAACCATTGCTCCTTTTTAGTTAGGTTGAGGATTTTCTGAACCCGATGTTGGACGAATGGGTTTCCATTAGTGGGAGGATTTTTGATCCAACTTAAGGTGATAGTGGAGTGTGTCCACAAAACTGCAGTGTCTCTTTTCCCTCGCACAGCTGATTGCACTATGGTCACAAGTTCCGCTAACAGAAGTGCTGCGGATAGTTCGAGTCTTGGCAGCGTGACTGATTGCAGGGGTGCAACTCTTGTCTTTGCTGCTACAATAGAGACTTTAATATCTGGAGAGAATACTCGTAAGTAGCATACTGCGGCATATGCCTTGGGGGAAGCGTCGCAAAAACCGTGGAGCTCCACCAATGACGATTGACTTATGTATAAGCACCTAGATATCTGCATTTCTTGAAAATGCATAATTTGGGAATCGAATTTGCTCCAGGTGTCTAAAATGTCTGAAGGAAGCTTTTTGTCCTATTTCAGATTCAGTTTCCACACCTCTTGCATAAGAATTTTGAGGATAATGGTGGAAGGGGCGAGGAGACCCAATGGGTCAAATATCCGAGCAATTGTGGATAATAATTGCCGTTTGGTTGCGACCCTGGTGTCCTTTGACACTCTCAATTGAAGGACATCTGTATTCAGATTCCACTCCAGCCCTAATATTCTTTGAGCAGAATCAGGTTGAAAGTTATGTGTTATGGGACTACACTTTTGAGACTCTGGGAGAAAATCAATTCCTTCATTATTATTAGAACACCATTTACGAAGGTTAAATCCCCCTGCAAAAAATAGATTTCGTAAGTCTGAGATGAGAGTTTTAGCATCTTCGATACTGTCGGCACCCCCTAAGAAATCGTCAACATAAAAGTGGGTTTTCGCGATGTTAGCTGCATGCGGGAAATTGTCCTTTTCATCATGGCATAATTGTTGGAGGGTGCGCAAGGCCAGAAAAGGGGCACATGACGTGCCATACGTCACCGTATTGAGCTTGAATTCTTTCAATGGGTCAGCCACATTATTTCTCCAAAATATACGTTGGAGGTGGGTATCTTCCTCGGTTACGAGAATTTGCCTATACATTTTCTCTAGATCGGCCGACAAGGCAATCTGGTACGACCGAAATTGTATTAGGTTGGAGAAGATACTTGTTTGCAATTTAGGGCCGGCAAATAGTATAGAATTTAAAGATTTGTTATTCGTTGATTCGGCTGACGCATTGAAGACGACTCTGACTTTGGTCGTACTACTGTTGTCATTTATTACCGCGTGATGTGGAAGATAAAAATTGGGTTCAAAACGTTTTTCCTCTTCGGTTAAAACTTGCATATGGGCCAGTTGCTGATATCTATATATATAAAACAGTTCCGTAACTGACTCATTCATTCATTCATTCATTCACTGACTGACTGACATACAACGCACAGACCAAACCGCTGGACCTAAAGGGCTGAAATTTTGCATGGCGATTCTTCTAATAGTGTAGGGGTGCACTAAGAAAGATTTTTCAAAAATTCTTCTTAGATTTTTCTAAATTAAATTTTTAAGCTGTTTTTAAAACTTTTTTTACGTTTGCATTTAAAATGATACATTGAGGGTTATAAAATTTATATCACGAGAAAGATCATAAAAATTCCTTCAAAATGAATTTTATTTTTAATTTTACCTCCATTTCCTGATTTTTGGTGAATTTTTAAAGATTAATTTTTAGAATTTAATTTATTAAATGCTGATCACGTGATTTCTTTTTCTGGTACTTTCAATAAATTTATCGTCACGTGCGTAACAACTAAATAGACAAAAAAATACTTTTTTCTTGCTAATGCGGCAGACGATTGGACTTTATTTTGTTTATAAAAATATCCCTTACGATTTTTTTATAAATATGTTTTTTTTTACATCAATTGTATACATTGATCGTCGTATTTATTATAAATATATATATATTTTTATTTTTTTTTTAATTAATTGCATACATTGACCGTTGTATTTAATTTGAATGTACTCCGTAGCGAAGCGCGGGTTTCAGCGAGTTCGTCCATAAATTCTGAATATGATTCTTCCAATTGTTTATTTTTATTTAGCTTTTGTTCTAGTATTAGAAATAATTTAGATGCATGGTTTGCACTATTTCCTAATTCACAGTCTGGTTTTACTGGCAGTTTGACAACGTACCGCCCGTCTTCATTTCTTTTAACAGTCTCTCTATAGATTATTTCTGCCGGATCCTCAATGTCCGGTATAGGATGATGTTGAGGCACTGATTCCAGAGCCCAGAATCTTTCAAGTTGTTCATTTAAACTAAGATTGCATAGAGAATAGTTTTCTGGATTTTTGGAAGTTGTGTCAATAGGACCGCTTAAAATGTGGCCCAGTGTCGTGGGAATGGCAGCTGGTTCCCCACGTTCACCCTGAATGGCTGGACCCTGTATTATGCTTGCAAAGATATCTGCCCCTACTAGCAGGTCAACTGGGCGTTCTTTATGGAATTCAGGATCAGCCAGAAGCAGATTTTCTGTGTGTGGCCAACTTTCCCTAACCAGCCTAAAATTAGGGAGAGGAGTAGTCACCCGATTAACTACTAAAGCCCTAACAGTACTAAAATCATTCGAAAAATGAGGAGAAATTTTAAATTCCGCTACATGCAACGAAGTCTCTGCGGACATTCCATTGATTCCTATCAACTGATGTTTCGAGCCAATCAAGGCTAAATTCAACCGCTCGGCACACTGTTTAGAAATTAACGAATTCTGTGAAGCATTATCGATCAGCGCTCTACACCTAATTACCTGATCTTTCGGGGATTTTACTTTAATAAGGGCTGTCGATAATAAAACATCATTGTGAACAGGTGACTGACATTGCGAATTATTTGAAACTGATTCCTGATGAATCTCCCTCGAAATATTTGCATTATCCTCCGTATACTTATGTAATAAAGTGTGATGCTTCTTAGCGCAGTTTTTACAAAAAATGTTAATTCTACATTTGTCTAAAAGATGATTCGAACGTAAGCAGTTGGGGCATAGCTTGTTTTCCTTGACGTAATTCCACCTCTCATTAACATTCATACGATTAAAATTACAACATTTGAATAACTGATGATTTTGAGAACATAAAATGCATTTTACTTCCTTTACACTGATTGAATTGTTAACTATCATTTTTCTTTCTCCGAACGTCGGTTGATTTGGTTTTTTAACAAACGCATGTTTTGTTTCCGATTTTAAGTCTTGCATTGCGCTAGCTTCTCTTTCAATGAAAGATCGAAAAGTTTTCAAATCCGGGATCGAATCTCCTTCTAGGCTACGTTCCCAATTTTGTTTGACTGATGAATCACATTTAGCAAGCATAAAATTAATAAATATCAAATCACTCAAAGAATTTGATTCTAGACCCAACGTGTCTAAGTTGCGAATAGCTTCGTTACAAACGTCAATCAATTCTAAAAGGCCTTTAGGGCTATCTACTTTATTAACCTTATGCAAAAAAACTTTGTTTATTTGCGAAACCGCGAGTAAGCGTTTATTTTCATAACGATTCTTCAGTATATTCCAGCAGTGTTCTAAATTTTCACTCTGTAAAGCAAATCCTCGAATTAGTTTCGCCGCATTCCCGTGAACCGAACTTTGCAAATATTGCAATTTTTCAACGTTAGAAAGACTTTCATTTTTCAGAATGGTAGAACTAAATAATTCCTTAAAACTAATCCAATTTTCCCAAAGAACAAGGGAATTTCTATGATTGGCAGGCGGACCGCATTTGATTTCGATTCCGAATGCACCTTTTTTGATTCCGAATTGTCCACCTCCTCAACAATCTTTTCAGTTTTACTCTCTAAATCCACCGATAAATCTGTAAGGATATCCTGATAACTCATAAATATATCGAAACTATCTTCATTATCATTCAACGATAAATTCTGGAATGAGTTTTCTAACTTCTGTTCTAACCCTTTCACTTTCGATTTTAAAACCGTAACTCGTGCGTGCTCGCAAGACTCACAATCCTCAATTTTCTTTTTTACATGATCAATTTCACGACAGACCTGTTCAAAATGAGTTAAATTCTTTGACAGTTTAGGGGACATACTTAAATTCTATAATAAACAACCGAAAATTCTAAAAATAGCGTGAATTTTGCATACAGTCTAATAATGTCACAATGATCAACAGTAACAAAACAATAGCAAACATACCACTACTATATCAAATACTACATTAAATAGAATGAATATATGAGATTTTGAATACGTTTCTAAACAAAAGAATGCATAAAATGCACAAACGAATAAATGACTTAAAAGAATTGAAAATTAATTAATTACTAAAATTACTGATTAGACTCATTACACGATAGGTGCATTCCTGCCTGGACGGACCATTCCTGGGGAGAATTAAGCTTCCCCTTTGCGAATAAAGAATGGGTTTAAACGAATGACTATATACAATATGTACTTAAAGAATAGAAACGATTGGGTAACTTACCCATCTCCCTTGGCTGGACACGAGATTAATTAGACACATGAACACTAAGAAATAGGCCCATGATCCTGAACACCACATTTAATTAGAATAGAATTACACCTGATTTCAAGGTTTACATCAAATCAAGAAAAAACTTGACAAATGGGAATAAATGAATTAATACGAATGCGCATGTAGATTATCCGTGGTCACACCCCGGAACACCACACTTCGACTGACTACGACGCAATTAACCGTTCGGGTTTTGATCACATGATCTCCGAACAACGAGAGATGGTCCTGGTAGTCGAATCGGCGCCTGCGATTCCGCCGCTGACGGTTTTCGACCAACAGTTGAGATGATACATCCAGAATCTTACGCTTGTGTAGGTGTTCTCCAGACATATGCATGTCCTGTTGCGAGGGACAATGCGAATAATGATTCGTCGGACCAAATGCCATTTTTCGACATATTACTCGATCAGGATTTACGCTCGTGGTACCATTGTGGTCGATATTTTGTATTGGCATCTATTACAAGTGGCTTGGGAATAGCTACTCTTCCATAAATACTTTGTTTGTGAAGTTCCATTCTACCTCTAATGGTTGATACCGGGCATGCAGATGCAGATTGAGCTCTTCAGTCATTTTGGTTGCAGTTATTTTCTTTCTTCATGTCACAATCCGCTTCAATACTTCGTCTGTCTCTTTCACTCAGCTCTCCCATTCGTCGATTATTCTGTTTGGCAAAGGATTTTTTCCGTGCACTCTGTATGCTATCATGAATTTAACTCGAAAAACACCTGATTAGCCTGGGGGTTGCAGTAACAGATACTCCAATTTAAACGCGCTCCAACATTTTGCACTTTTCGCAAGGTCTGCAAGGTTTGACATTTTGCGCTGTTCCCCCCAAAAGCACGATGCCCTTAGCTTCATTACTGCTACCTGGCAGTAGAATAATACATACACTATATTATATAAAAAATTCCGCTGGCCAGACTTGTTTTTTAAGGAATACGAAGCATATTCATAAACACCACTAATATTCATAGGTGTTTCCATTATTTTTATAACCACCTGTATATACACTGCTGGCCACCCAAATTGCAACACCAAGAAAGACAAGAGATATCACAACAAAATTTATTTTGTAGATAACATGTTGACCAAGTATCAAATGATTAAATTTATAGACTTCTGTGAAGTGTGGTTCCTGCCAAAATCAGTAGCCAGAGTAGCCGCCATTGTTGGAGATCACCGCTGCCACACGCCTCGGCATTGATTCAAAGAGACTTTGGATGAGTTCTTGGAGTACAACAGACCCAGCAGCTTCCACGGGTTGCCAAAGTTGATCTGCTGTGGCAGCTGGGGATGGAATCTGGGTCAATCGTAGAGCAACCATGGACCACATGTTTTCTATCGGCGAAAGATCCGGAGAGCGAGGCGGCCAGGGAAGCAATTCAATCTGGTGATTGACGAAGAACCGTTGGACAATGCGTGCCACGTGTGGTCACGCATTACCTGTTGAAATAAGGTTGTGGGCAAGCCCTGAAGGGAAGGAAGGACAACTGGCTCCAACACCTCGGAGATGTAGCGCTGGCTGTTTAAAGTACCGGCAATGCGTACTAGAGGTGTGCGAGAGTGATATCCAATACCGCCCCATACCATAATACCCAGTGCAGGACCAGTGTGTCGGTGCATAACGCTGCTGTTCAGCATCCTCTCTTCACGGTGTCTCCAGACTGGAATGCGACCATCGTGGTGTTGCAGACAGAAGCGTGACTCGTCAGTAAAGACAATTTCATTCCATTCTGCCGTCCACATCCTTCTGTCATCGCACCATTGGTGGCGGAGGCATCTGTGGTTCTGCGTCAAGGGTAGACAAAGCAATGGACGTCTTGCGGACAGACCATTCTGCTGTAAACGGCGTCGAATGGTACGCGCAGACACTGGATGATGCGTTACAGACTGCATGTGCTGTGCTATGGTTCGTGATGTGACTGAGCGATCCGTCACTGCCATGCGCACAATTTGCCTGTCATCACGTGAAGTAGTGCGCTGTGGTGGATGCGATCGAACACGCCGGTCCGTCGTACCCTCCTGCATCCAACGATCACATATCCGCATTACAGTTGTTTGGTTTCGTCCAACACGACTACCGATTTCCCTGAAAGATAATCCACAATCTCGGTAGGCCACTATCCTTCGTCTGTCGAACTCGTATACTTGATCAAAAGATGATCGCTGTTTTCGACGAGGCATAATTGATCGTTTTTTTGAAAAAACCACAAGAAAAACACAATTGCCGAACTTGAAATCGTCGAAATCTCCAAGCCTTAAATAGCGCTTTGAAGTGGCGCCACAGGCGCACGTGATGTGCGTCTGCGCTGAAATTCTAATCATTTGCATATCTCACCTCCGCTAATGCATGTTGTAAATTTCATGTTATTTGCATGTTTCCTTCAGGGTGTTGCATTTACTGTGGCCAGCAGTGTATATATATGTGGGGAGGCAACGACCACAGCAACATTGGATATAAACATTCTTTATTAGTTGAGTATTAGCAAAATGAAAATAAACAGCTCGAGAGGGACGTCTTCCCATCTCGTAGTACATCGTTTAATAAGGCTGGAATACATCATGCTGGCGCACGCATTGACGTCACACAGACAGTAGCGCCGCGTAATGCTTGGAGATGGAGATGCGATTGAATTTCCCATATATATGTATATATATATATATATATATATATATATATATATATATATATATATATATATATATATATATATATTATATATATATATATATATAATAAATTTTTGATGAATTTTGGTAGTTTTTTGTTTAACTGTTTACTACTTAGCCAGCGATACAGACTGGGTTTGATGTTCTGCCAAAGTTATAACTCGCGACGACGGATGGTTTTAGAGTCTGAAATTTTACTTTCCGGAGGAGCGTTATTTAGAAACATAATCCTACGTTAAAAACCCATTTTTATCCAATATACACGGCCTTGTTCCTTAAAAAGCTCTAATTTTTAGCGAATAAAGATGCCTCGTACTGATCATCTTTAAAACAAAAGTAAAATTCAAGGGTTTCCTGATTCGGTTTGAAATTACCTCAAAGTATGATAAAAGCATTAACATCTGAACAGAAGTGCAACCATTTAAAACGTACTTCATGATCTGTTTCATTCTATAAAAGCATTTTATTTTCTGAGAAAAATGGAGTAAATCTGAAATGCTCCTCTATGTGGCTTTAGGACAAGAACAACGAGAGGAAAATGTTCGTGTATTTTTGAAAGATATAAATAAACCTAACTAGACATCAAAAACTCTCTTTAGAACTCAGATTAGAGACCTCTAAAAATAATGAAGATTAATTCCTAATGCTTGTTTGATTTTGATTTTCTATTTTTGCGTTGTTCTACTGAAGTTTAACTCTTACCATTGTTAACAGATGGCGATACTTCTGAAGTTTTGCCATCGCTACTCCCCCTTCGCGCGAAGTAACTCAGTATGCATGTAGTCTCGTAGGGAGGAGAGACGTGACACTTTGCTCGCTGTTTTGTACGCGATACACAGCTTCTATATGTATTGTATTATAACTAATTCAACTTGGATACTGTGAGCGCACATATGGTGCCAATTTTCTTTTTGTATGTATCTACAAGTTTTGAAGTATAGACATGCTGACATTCTTTTGCGTAAGTAACTAATATTGCCTTGTACTCAGCTAATTTTCTCATATCAATAAATTCAGTTCTACAACAAGCTGGTGATTATTTAAAAGTTATCAAACTGTTGAGCTGTTACATCTTCGTGTTCAGAATACAGTCATAGAAAAAACCCAGCGACTTTCTGAGCTATCATTGAATCTTTTATCCAATATTTGCTGTGCGGTTCAGTTATTTTATACCAGTAAGAATTCTGCTTGACTTTAAGTGAACTGAACTCCCACAATACTTCTAAAATTGTTAATAACAAGAACTGATTGAATGTTAACACATTGTTGACCGGTAATTTTAATGAAATATATGCTCATATAACCTGTTAATACTGAAATTTTGGAATATAGTAAGGTTTTTTTTTATTTTTTGAAATCTGTTTTCTTTATATAAGGGTTTGAAAACCATAGTTTAAATTACAATATATGGGGTTTCCCTGAACTTCATTCAGTTCGTAGTAATGGTAGTTTTTAAGTAAAGGAATGTTCAGTTGACCAAAAGTTTGGACAATTTGACTTTCCATTATCAAATCAATGTTAAAACCTTTGCGTGTAAAGACACGAGTTTACTCTGTACCGGCCAACAATGTGGTATGTTAAAATATCTCAAATTATACATTCATGTGGATGTAACATTGAAATTAAACTAGAACTATTCATAACCCGTGAATAGAGGGTATATGCTAGAGGGGAAACAATATTTATACTTTCCATTTTTGGAATTAAGTTCTAGAAATCTCGAGTTTTGATGGAATCTCGCTGTGGTCCTTCAGCCTTCCTCTCCCTACCTGCCGTTTTATCGATCAAAATGAATTAAATGCTT
This sequence comes from Dolomedes plantarius, assembly GCA_907164885.2. Taxonomy (NCBI): domain Eukaryota; kingdom Metazoa; phylum Arthropoda; class Arachnida; order Araneae; family Dolomedidae; genus Dolomedes; species Dolomedes plantarius. Next base: position 85,223,582 of record OU015500.1, on the reverse strand, counting down.
TCAAGATGGTGGCTTATCAATTTCATGAATTTTCCTCATTAAATCTTCAAAGAAAAGCAAGTGCTCGTTATTTTTTAAGTCCAATCAAATAATTGAATACTTTAGCTTTTCTACGTTTTAATTGGGGAGCGATCAATTAACGTCAAAAGAAATAAAGAATATTCTCTGCATTGTTGGGAACTATAAGAACTCATTCATGGAAATATGTAAAGCTCCTATATAAAAATAATGTTAAGAATATATCCATAAAATACACGATAAATCTTTGTTATATTGTCATACACACAGAGTCTTCAGTGTATCTTGGGGAGGAGCGCAGAAGTGTTCCTTTAACCTAATTTGTCTAGCACCTCTCATGCTTTTCATGGAAACTTTTCTCTTGTTCTTCATTCATGGAATCAAGTGGTTCCATATGTGATTTCAAAAAGTTCTCCTCAAATGCTATGTCCAAATAAAGCTGATACTCTGAAATTTTACTCAGATAATTCTTTTTACGATTTGCACCCTGTAATGACCGTCCCCACGTGGGAATTCCAAGGGTCATCTCTTTGTAAACTTACCGTTTCATCAGTGTCAAAAGGTGACCTTCCGTTTAATGCCACAAAAGCCGAGGCGCAGAGACTCTTCTGAATACTTCTGGGAAAAGAATATCGTTTGGGACGTTTCTCCTCATTGATAATGGAGTCCAGATAACAAAACTGGTGCCGACTGGTCAAAGCCTTCGAGGCACGTGGGAGCAGCAAGCGGCAATGAAAAGGGGCGTAATCTACAGACCCCCAGGAGGAAATAATAAGCTGATGGACTCTACAACCGGGCGGTAGGAGTCAGTTGTCGATTTTTTTCCGAGGTGATAGACGATCTTCTGAGAAGGATTATGATCGGACGCATGTCTCACCAGAACCAGAATAAAACCGTTTCACAATGATATCACGAACCCAAATATCTTTGTAAATTTAATATTATTTTGTACAGTGTACAGTTGCCTTATTTAAACAAGAAAATGAATAAATATAATGGTTAATATCATAAAGGCTGTCAGTCCCATTTTAGGCAAAGTCCTTACAACCCCTATATTTGCATAAATAATTTTTAAAATAGAGCTATGGATTTTGCGTACATCTATGCAACTTCTGTGTGTTTTATCCTAATGGGGGCAGAAACGGTGGTTCCTCATGACAATGTTAAATTTTGCGTCCTATGTTACTTTCCTAAAATCATTTCTAATAAATTCGCTGTTAGTTTAACTATGGAAAAATGTGTTATCTTTCTCTTTTAGTACTAAAACATTTTGCACCATCTTTGGAAGTACTTTGGTAAGTTTATAGACCTATTGCTCATTGCGGGTTTAAGAAACACCCTTTGATCCACACGGTAAAACGCAGCTTCGATAAACTACACCACAATAATACCCTCAATTAACCACTTACATTTTCTTCAATAATACCCTCAATAAACTACTTATATTTTCTTCAATAATACCCTCAATAATACCCTCAATAGTATCCCTCAATAAACTACTTACATTTTCTTTAATAATACCCCCAATAATGCCCTCAATAAACTACTTACATTTTCTTCAATAATATCCTCAATAATACCCTCAATAAACTACTTATATTTTCTTCAATAATACCCTCAATAATACCCTCAATAAACTACTTACACTTTCTTCAATAATACCCCCAATAATGCCCTCAATAAACTATTACATTTTCTTCAATAATACCCTCAATAAACTACTTACATTTTCTTCAATAATACCCTGAATAATGCCCTCAATAAACTACTTAAATTTGCTTTGTAATATGGATCCTTATTTTGGCATGAAAAATAAATGTTATGTCACTTGGAAAATAAATGTTATGTATCGAAGCCTCTTGGTCTGGTCTCTAATGATTATACAAAACTTTACATGTCGTGTTCGGTCTCGAATAGGATTTCCAACGAATTAGCTCTTAGTTTATCTTCTGATAACACTGTAGTTTTCTGTATAAATAATAAAACATTATGTAAAATTTCTTTTTCTTGTTCTCTAGACCTTTTCCGACCACGAATTTAAAAATAGCCCTTTGAGACTCGTGCCTTACTCGGGCTTCTTAAATCACTGTAGATATATAAAAAAGGGCAGTCGATCCCTCTCGTGTGTGTGTTGGTTGAAGATCCTAACCCCACGAAAGTGGAAAATCCAGAAATATGTCGTTGCTCCAATCAATTTTGTATCTTCTATAGTTGGCCATATTTAAAACAAAACAAACAGTAGCAGTGGTGCGTAAATGTTTTTGAACCACTACCCACTTTCTTTTAATAAAAAATAACTCGAATCCCATGAAAATTTAAAATATACTAATTTTAAAAAAAATAGGGATATGTTAGGAAACAACTAGATAAACAAAAGTGCAAATTTTGACAAACTGTTTTAAAAATCAATGACCTGTGGGTTTCAGGTTTATAATTGCTTGGCATAATAGAGGTTAAAAAGAATTCAGGTAGTCTCTTCTCACGAAACTACCGCGGGTTATTAACGTAGGATTACTTATACGTTAATCGATACCTTATAAATACAAGATAAAAAGAACTTTTATATACCATGTTTTTAAATTTTCTGTTGAATCATATAAACTTGACAATTCTATGTATTAATAAATACTATTTAAAATTTTTTGATGAATTATCCCATGAACTTGAAAGAAAATGATCAAATGCATAATAAAGAGGTATCAAATGCGTAATCAATCCTTTAGCTTTAGAATTGGAAGTTAACTTGCGTTTAAATTTTCATTCCCGTCTGGGTCGATAGATGGCTGCACCATTCTACAAAACAAAATTAACTGAAAAGGAATTCAATTTTGCTTAAAGATGGCTAAAAGTATTAAAATAATGCATTGTCGTCGTGTTCTGAGCTATTCTAAAAGTTTCAAATGTCTAGCTAGTCGGGAAGTTAGTTAAAAATCGATGGCAAGATTTGTACTCGACAAACACACGCACAAACAACAAACAAGAAAGTGAGTTAATAAAAACATGGTAAAAAATACAAGTCATTATATGCAATCACATGTAAAATTTTAGTAATTTTTCATGAGATATTTTTATAAATGCAGCTACAAATGAGCAAATTATATACCTACAACCAAATCTGCAGTTCATTACATTTTTAGTATTACGAAAACGTACATGAAAATTTTCATAGACATTTTCATGGTTAGATTTTGAGTTACCATAGGAGTCGTTTACATTTTTGATGAAAAGTAAGTTCTTCAGAAAATACGATTAAAGATTTCAATTTGTATTGAAATTCATAGCTGCTGCTAATCTTAAAATCACTCTATTTCATTTCTTATGATCGTACAGAAAAAATAAAAGCAGATTTAGAAACAGAAAGTTATAATCTTAAAAAAATGGGAATAAAAACAATTTCAGAATTTTCGTCAAAATCGATTTTTTAAAGGTAGTCGGATACCTTAAATAAAAATTAACAAACATTGAAAAAGAAGATGATTTAAAAATTATAAGATTCTTATTAAAATACTAGCTGAAAACTCGTACTTCGCTACGGAATACGTTGAAATTAAATACAACGATCAATGTATGCAATTGATGTAAACAAATGAAAAAATATATTTATAAAAAAATCGTAACGGATATTTTTATAGACAAAATAATGTAGGAGAAAATATTCAAATTAAATCTAATAGAACATACCAAAAACTATAGTACCGTTTGATTAATATTTCTTTTACTGTATGTTAATATTTTTTATGGATAATGTCCAATCGTCTGTCGCATCAGCAAGAATGTTTTTTTTCTATTTCGTTGTTATGCACGTGAAGCAAAATTAAAAGAAAAGAAACCACGTGATCAGCATTTAATAAATTAAATTCTAAAAATTAATCTTTAAAAATTCCCCAAAAATCAAAAAATGGAGATATAGATTCGAAAAAGATTTCATTTTAAAGGAATTTTTATGATATTTCTCGCGATATAAATTTTATGACCCCCTGGATTATTATTTTAAAAGAAAACTTTAAAAAATATTACAAAAACAGCTTAAAAATTTAAGTTTAAAAAATCTAAGAAGAATTTTTCAAAAATCTCTCTTAGTGCACCCCTACACTATAAGAAGAATCGCCATGCAAAATTTCAGCCCTTCATGTCCAGCGGTTTGGTCTCTGCGTTGTCAGTCAGTCAGTCAGTCAGTTACGAAACAGTTTTATACAGAGGCTTGTCACACATTTTTTAGACGATGTATATTGTATTCACAAAACTAAATTACATAAAATTCTTGTGTTTTAAATGTTCTATTTGACATCCCTTATTCTGAACTATCTTTCGACACCGCAATTTCCAGGATAATAATGCCTTTTGAAGTGTCAGAAGAGGTATTCTATCCCATTCCTCCTGAACAGCTTTCCAGAGTACTGTAAGAGTTTTGGGACGACGTTTGGATAATGCAGATTTTAAAAGTCCGAAAGCATAAAAATCCATAGGTGATACATCGGGAGATTTAGTAGGGATATCAGTGAAGGGCCTTCATATCAGTTTTTTGTTCCATTTCTTTTAGGAAATTTACAGTGGATTTTGATGTGTGACTGCTAGCTTTGTCCTGATGGAGTCTCACAGATTGATGGCACTGTGGGTAAAGCGATGGTATTTCATTCAGAAAAATTGGCGATAAAATATGTTCCTGATAGTATTTGGAGTTAATCTTGACATTTTTTTCCACTCTCTTTATTTTTAACTTGCCATTTTAAGAAAAACCAGCAACAATCATGAATCCCTTAGAAAAACTTTCTTTCGATTCTTTGAACCATGTACTTAAATTTTTTTCTCCCCTTTTATGATAATAAATGGCTCTTTTTTTGTTGCAATCAATTAAATACACCCATGATTCATCTATTGTGACAATTGTTTTCCATTTTTCTTTGGATAAGTGTTTCTCATATAGAATTCTGCAGCGTGTCCTGCGTTCAGCGATATGATTTGGAAGAAGACGATGCACATTGCGTTTTTTTCGCTTTCTTAAGATTTAAATCAATGTTTATCATTTTGTTTACAGTGGACACCGAGTATTTTAATGATTTTGCAACTGTCCTTTGACTAGGGGGATTTTCTTTTAACATTAAACAATGTACCTTTGCAATAGTCGAAGATGTCCGTTTTTTCCTTGGATACTTGTTTGGAATTTTTGTCCCACTTGAGGCTCCAATTTGACGTTTTTTTTCCTTTCTTGTTGACGATATTACCTATCGACGCTTTAGATATCACAAAACCATGACTCTCACATCGTTTATGGATAACGGAGTATGCATATTTCTCTTCGGAAAGAGCATAAATGTAGCCTTCGAACCACTGCTTTGTTAAAAACGCCATTTTGAATAAAAACAAAACTTTCAAGCCGCAGTCGATAATTTTGACTTTTAAAAACATAGTACAATTGCAATTATTTCTTTTGCAGCAAACGATTTTTTATTACCGCTTACGAAAATCGTCTAAAAAATGTGCGAACAGCCTCTGTATATATAGATTAGAAGTTATAACCTCTTTATTTTAGTCTCAGAAAAGTAGATGGATTTTTGCTGATGGAGATTATATAGTAAGACTTTTTGACATCTATTTAACACATAAAATATAAAAATATTAAAAATATGTAATAATAAACAATTTTAACATACGTTTTTATTAAATAGTTCAATATGATATAAATTGGCTTCAAACTATCTGCGGCCCCTTCAATTTTTTTCGCAACCTACAGTTTGCACACCAATGCTTTACAGCAATTATAGATTTTAGATTTAAAGTAGCAATATTAAAAAAAATAAAGGATAACGAACGCCCTCAATTTGATACAAAAAAATAAATAAAATAAATAAACACGCGAGCAAATTTACACTGGAGAGCAGCCACATTATGCGATTGAGATATTAAGATGTTAGAAAAATAACAGAAGTTTATGTGAAACACAGTTACGTTGCAGTACCTTTTTTTATGATTTCAACGCAGTAAAAGGCTGTAAAATGTCAAATAAAAGTTCCTATTTCATATTTGATGGTAATCTCGCAAGTAATAAAACCCCGCAAAGGTTGAGGATCGAATATATATTTATTTTATTTGTGTGACACGTTAGATTTCAATACACTATCGTACGTCATTTCTCTTTTTGATTACTTTTGCTTATTCTTTTAGTCTCCATAGGCCTTAATAGGTGTTTATCAAGTGCATTTCGTGAATATTCATCATTACTTAGTTATGAATAATTTAAAGCTGATGTAAACATTTAAAAATTTCCCCAACATTAAAAAAAGAAAATCAGGTAGTCTCTTCTAACGATCCTACCGGGGATTATTAACGCAGGATTACTTGTCGTTGCTTACCTCTTTTAGATGTATATATGTATGTATGGGTTATGTATATATGTATCTATATATATGTACGTATGTATATATATATACATATATGTATATCAAAATTTTGACGCATTTTGGTACTTTTCTGTTTAACTGTTAACTGCTTGTCCAAGCTGCTTGTCCAAGCGATACAGACTGGGTTTGGCACGCTGCCAAAATTATAATTCGCGAGGTACGGACGGACGGTTTTTAGCGTCTGAAATTTTCCTTTCCTGAGGACCGTTATGGAGGAACGTAATCCAACATTAAAATATTTCAGGTAGCTGCGAGCAGAAAAGTCGGTTACTGGATTTAAATTTTAAGCCTTTTTGGTTTGTAAAAACTTCAGTTTTAGAAACCTGATGCGACTAAATTATTTTATTACAGACTTTGTGCTATTGTTTCATTTGTGTTTTTCAGTAATGTAATTTAATCTTTATAAGTACAATGCTTTATAAAGTAGGAATGTTCTTGCACAAACTAAGAACTCCGAGGACTAGAGGTAGCTTCATAGTCATTTTTTACTAAAATTCTTTTTTTCCTTCCAACCTTTCTGTTTTGAAATGTGAGCTTTCCAGTTCGAGACAGAATAGAAACAGGAGAATTTGATCCTTCAGACTACACCTAAACTCATGTATAAGACTTTAAGGCCACGAGGTCTCCAAAAAGACACCAGAGGAAATTCCTGTTGCAATTTTTATTCAACTGTATTTCAATTGTATATTTTTTATCATAATGATCATTCCATGATGTCCCAGTTCGAACACACTGGAATAATAGAGATTACTCGGAATTAAAGTTTTTGACTATGCAATTAGAAGGTACTTGTTACTTTGTCGTCTTAACGAAGAAAAAGTATAGAGAAATGTTTGAAGTAATAAGACAGACATTTTAAAGCGCCTGCGGGATTTGGAAATTGACACGATAATCCAAGTCAATGCGTGTGGGTGTATGTCAGTAATGCCTTATGGATGTTTTGCCGTTAAAGTTTCTTTTCTTTTCTTTGCTTTTGGGTTTTCTTCAGTTGCATGTTGTTGGGATATTTTGTAGTCAAAGCAGAAATTTTGAATTTATTATTTGTCTTTAGAAAATGTATTTAGACATTCAGCTTCGTCGCCATATATTCCTCGAGAAATTGTAGACAAATTAAATTCTCGTTTTGTGTCATTTATCGTGACCTACCTGGTGAACGTAAGAGTGCTTTTTCACTTGTATCATTTTATTATATCTGTGTCATACACTGTAAAAATGAAATGGTGTTTTAGACATGTTACAACATGTACAGGATTTCCTTGCAGCACGGCATCTTACAACACGATTTCGCTCTAACACGATAAGATAAATTGCGGGAACCCTCGTATAGCACTGCAACCTGTAACACGGTTTCGCTGTAACACGATAAAAATATTGCGAAAACCTTTGTATAATATTGTACTGCTACAGCACTAGATAACATGATTTTTGTTTAACACATTTAAAAACTAAATTACCTTAAAATAATGACGGTAAGGAATAATGAACTATAGTGGCTTTACATGAAAAAGTATAAAAAAATTATAATTTATTCATTTATAACTCTATAAAATTACAAGAAAGCCCAAGCTTATCTGAAAACCTTGAATCATTTTTCCTGAATGCAGATCCTTTTCGCAGAAAGAAGCCAAAAATTCAAAAGGGAGCTGCAAAATTGTCTATCTCCATACCGTGAATCTACAATGACCTTGTAAGAACCAGCAAAAAAACCAAAATTACAGATTTTTTAAAGAGGATAGAAGGTGCAAAAAATCTAAATGAAGAAAAAGGTTCTTAAAGTGAAGGTGATATCGTTCATTCTTAAAAACGTTCTCGTTTGGTTGTACTGAGCAGTGATGAGGAAGAAATTTATTAGATTAAGGTCGCATTAAATGAAAACAATATTTTTTTGTTTCTTTTAGTTTTGTGATATACATAGATTTATATTTTTAATAAAATTAAGTTATTTATATGGAATTTATAAAAAAAAGTTTGTCTTTAATAAGTTTTCAGAACGTAAAACCGCTTTTTTGAAGTGTCTCTGGGTTTCATATATCACGGTTTCACACAACACGGCATTTTCTAGGAACCTATATACCATGTTATAGGAGGGTTACCTGTATTAATAACTAGAATGGTATGAAACATGTTTAAGTTACAAAAGTAGGATACGCAAACCAGGTTAAGCCGACACTCAGGGATAGGTAGCTTTTTTAACTTGAAGTAGCATTTCGTTTTTACAGTGTATGGAGCTACGTTATTTAGCTATCGCTAAATAACGTTTTTCCTGTATAACATATCTGCATGAAATCAGTGTTGTCTTACGTTGTCATGGCTACGGCAAGCTCCACGGGTACGTCTATATCTCGCGTTATCTCTTTGAGGCGGACGACAAACTTCAAGTAAATCATAGTCGTGCCGTATCAGAGTATGTTTAATACGCTGAAATAACATCAACCACATTTGCCTGATTATGGTACAAATCTTGTACCATAACTCACCTTGACTCCCACACAAAGGAGTGCAATTAGCATTTTCCAGATCAAAAATCGAAATTTTGCGATTCTTGAAGATTTATTAATATATATATATATATATATATATATATATATGTAATGATGGTCTTGAAGTTGAGAGAATACCGTTGAATTTTCTTGTGGTTGTGGAACTGCCGGGGAAGGCATACATTTTACATAGTTAGGCCAGAGTAATTAGACATCATCTTTCAATGCAAGTTTCGGTTTTATTCCTGGAGTATCCGCGGGCCAGCTTACATAATGTGGCATGGCTTACGCCTAGGTAGAAATATTTCACATTTTTACCATGTTTTTATTAACTCATTTTCTTGTTTGTTTGTGTGTTTGTGTGTTTGTCCCGTACAAATCTTGCAATTGATTTTTATCTAACTTCCCGACTAGCTAGACATTTAAAACTTTTAGAATAGCTCAGAACACGATGAAAATGCATTATTTTAATACTTTTAGCCATCTTTAAGCAGAATTAAATTAATTTTCTGTTATTTTCAGTTAATTTTGTTTTGTAGACTGGTGCAGCCATCTATTGGCCGGGACGGGAACGAAAAGTTAAACGCAAGTTAACTTCCAATTAACTTTATTTTCTTTTAAGTTGATGGGATAATTCATAAAAAAATTTTAAAAAGTATTTATTAATACATAGAATTGTCAAGTTTATATGATTCAACAGAAAATTTAAAAACATGGTATATAAAAAGTTCTTTTTATCTTGTAATTATTACATTCAGATAATCAGGGACCTACCGGAGCAGTACATAATGCAAATATATATAAACGGCCCAACCTTTCGGTTATGCGTTAAAAAAAAAAAAAAAAAAAAAAAAAAAAAAAAAAAAAAAAAAAAAAAAAAAACTACTTAAGGGGGGGGGGGGAACTTATGCTAATTGTGTAACACAACGAAATAAAATATCTATGAAATCGGATAATGAACAGCCATAAGGGCCATAACTATTTTTCTTATGGCTCTTCTACAGTAATAATCATTATAAAACCTATTCTTATTCCAGATATCAATATTGGTAGGTAAGCTTCTGCGTATATTATTAAATTGACTGCATACTATCATACAGTGCTCCACCGATTGTTCAGCACCACAAGAGCAAGTGCTACTTTTTCCGTGAAACCTGCTTTGATAACTACCAAATGACCCATGTCCAGTGATTGCTTGGTTTATGTAAAAATCTGCACTTAGCCTGTCAGTTTTAACTTGAGGAAAAATTTCTCTTATTCTAGTTCCAGCAGTTGTATTGTTCCACCTATCTTGCCAGACGTGTTCCGCCATTTGAAATAATTTTGCTTTTACTTGGTTTCTAGTCCATTTAATTTCTTTATTTATTACTTCCAATTTAGTTGCTTCTTTTGCAGTCTGATCAACTGCTTCATTTTTATCAATCCCAATATGCGCTTTTATCCAATGTAGTGCGACATTAAGTTCCGAAGTTTGAACTAATTTTTTGATGTTATCCACCATCTCACTTTTAAAACGGAGTGTATTTAATGCCTGTAACGCACTAAGTGAGTCTGAATAAATATCAATTGCTTTATGACCTTGTCCAATAGCATCTTCAATAGCCAGTTGTATTGCATACAGTTCAGCACTGAAGGAACTCGCATTATCAGATAGCCTTTGTTTTATTTCCAATACTTTTAAATCCTTAATATATTTATTAATACCTGCCCCAGTTTTTCCATTCATGCGGGAGCCATCCGTGTAATAATTAATATCAGTAATTGGAATTAAATCAAATGTCCAGTTTATTGTCCATAAATCAGTCTCACGTTTTATAGGTCTGTTCGCCAATTCGCAATTATTTTTGCTAAAATTTATATCCATAACATTTATTCCTTGTTCCTTGTAATATATTTCAAACATTTTGTAGTCAATTTCAGCTCTGAGATCTAAAGGCATACAACCTGCCAGTACGGCCAATGCATTCGTTGAAACTGTTTTATAGCATTTTGTAATGCTCAGTAAGAAAGGTCTTTGAATTTTATTTAATAAATTGTTTTGTCTTACTGTATTCTTGAACCAGAATGGGGCCCCATAAAGGATAATTTTTTCTATTATTACTTTATATATTTCTTTCAATATACTGGGCCTGAAACCCCAAGTCTTCCTACCGTACCTTGCCAGACCGTACATCACTCTAAGAGCCTTATCCTGTACTTCCACCAGATGTTGCATAAAATTTAGGTCTTTATCCAAGAGTATACCCAAATACTTTACTGCTTTACAATATTTAATCCCATGCATACCCAATTTGATTGTAGGTTTGCGTTTGATTTGCCTTTTAAAAGCTATTATCGTGTAGAAACATTTATCCGTGTTAAATTTTAATTTATTATTATTTGCCCATTCTAGACACAAGTCTAAGATCTTAGTCGCATATTGAGTAAATTTATAAGATACCTTACTGCTAATTGTAATAATCAGATGGTCAGCAAATGCTTGCATTTTAATGTTTGCCTCTTCCCATTCCTTTTGTAACTGCGGGTTAATTACCAGTAGCCAAAGAATAGGTCCCAGGGAAGACCCCTGAGGAACCCTAATATTATAATCCATTAGATCATTATTTCTTAGTTTAATCTTCCTATCTTGCAAGTAGTCAATTATTACATTATAGAGATTCTTACTTATTTCTAATTCTTTTAAACTTTTGACAATGCTATTTTTGCGGACTGAATTAAAAGCGTTGCTTATATCTAAAGTCAGAATACAGGTATGTTCCTGTCTAGCTTTATTATCCTCAATTATTCCTTTTAAATTGTGTAGAGCCGTATTAGTATTTATGTTCCTTCTGAAACCAAATTGGTTATCACAGATAATTCCATTGCTTTCTAGGTGGTAAACCAGTCTTTTGGTTATTATTTTATCCATCACCTTACCCAATATTGGCAGCAAACAAATTGGTCTATATGAAGATGGGCTCTTTGGATCCCTTCCATCCTTTAAAAAATAAATAACCTTAGTTATTTTCCAAACTGCTGGAAACTTCATTCCCTTCCAGATTTTATTATAGTTTCCATAAGAAGTTTCTATCTGCCCTATAAATTTCCATAATTATACTAAAAGTGACCCCATCATAGCCAGGCGCTTTATTCATTGGCATTTCCTCTAGAATTAAGTCTACTTCTTGTTTCGTTATTTCATTATCTTCAATTTCCCTCTCATCATCAACGACATTCAGTTCAGTATCTTCTTCAGTCTTAAAATGATACGATGTAAGTGCCTTTTCAATATTATCTTCTGTTTCATGTATGACACCCTCGTGATCAACGATACTGGCAATAACACTTTGCTTCTTATCTTTAATGATATAGTTAACTTTACCATGCGTATCTTTAACTGTAAGATTCTGAATAAAATCACTAAACGACCTCTTTTTGGCCTCTTTTAACGCTCTCTTATAGCACGCTCTTTCAGCCTTAAATATTAGCATTTTTCTCTGTCTTTCCACTATATCACTCTCCCTCTGTGCTATCCTTCGTAAAGCTCTGACTCTGCTTCTTTTTGTAGCCAGGGACCCACTCCACCAATAGGCCCTCTTTTGAATTCTCCCACCTTTTTTCTTATGCTTTTCACATAATTCAACTATAATTGTGTTTAATTCACTTAAAACTTCTCTTGATGAAAAATTATCTAGCTTTTCTGAAATTATATTAATTTCTTTCTTTAAATCTCCCCTAAATGACATCCAATTTAACTTTTGAGTTCATATTTTTTCTCTATAAGACCCTGTATATTCCTTCCAATTTCTAATTCAAATATAATAGCATTATGATCCGTTAATGTGAAATCATCACTGACCCTCCATTTCTTAATTTCCTCTTCTGAAATCCCTATGGTTATGTGAAGATCAATCCAGCTTTGCCCGAAAGGCCCGTTATAGGTAGGTTTACTATTAGGAGTATTATGTATCACCGCATTATATTGTAATATCAGATCCAAAATAGCCTTTCCTCTTGTATTTGTTCTTCTTTGACCCCATAACGTAGATTTTGCATTAAAGTCACCGAGTATTAGTATTCTGCTTTTCTTATGCTTAGCAATAATCATATGTAAGTGTGACAATTGTGGTTCTGTACGCTCCATGTCTCCGTTTGGAGATGGTGGCAGATACAAGGAAATAATAACAAGTTCTATATTGGCTAAAAACATTTTGATTGCAACAAGGCAATCTGATATGAAAACATTCATATATTTAAATTTCCTATTGACCAAGAGGGCAACTTTTGGTTCTTTTTCATTATACACATGCCAGTGCGTACTAGGTAAATTTATAATATGATCTCTATCCCCGCTTACAACATGGGGCTCGTTTATGGAAACAAAATCAATTCGCTGATGAATAATATCCTCAGTGAATTGTATGGCAGCAAGAAAAGACCTATTTAAATTTAAATGGGCGAATTTATAAGGAAACATATTAAAATTACTCATAGTCAGTTCTGCTTTGTAGCTTTCCCACCTCCGTGCAATAATATCGGCACGTCCTATCGGTGGGACTATGATTTGTTGCGATTTTTATTTCATTCTTCGTATTATAAAATTTACAATTTACACATTGCAATTCCACTTTGCATTCACCTTCATGTTCCTTAACACCGCACCCCCTACATATCTTGTCATTATTACAAAATCTTGCAATATGTCCTCCTCGGTAGCAATTAAAACATATTTTAGGTTGTAAATATTCTCTAATACTGTAGCGTCTCCATCCTAATTTAACCTTTTTCTCTTTCATTATATTTTTAAAGGCTGTTCCGTTCATTTCAACTATTACGTTTTCTCCTTCTCTTGCTTTGTATTTCCTTATCACTTTTATTTAACCATTCTTCAACTCTTCAATTTCATTATGTTCTACAAGTTTGTCGCATAGTTCTTCATTTCCCAGCTTTTCAGTTACTCCATATATTATCACCTGAGGCCTTCTCCTTGCTAGCTTTTCTATTCTGTAGTTTCTGATTAATTTGTCTTTGTCCTTAATTTCCTTCATTATTTTATCTAGGTCTTCTTCTTTGTCAGTGCCTATAATTACCCCACCTCTGCTAATTTTCCTAAATATTTTTACTCCTACTTTAATTTTTACTGGGTCTATTTCACTTTGTACCACTGACTTTGTTACCTCTGAATCTTGTTGAGTTTTAGGCACAATTGTAACAACATGAACAGATTCGTCTTGATTCGTCTTGAGCAGTACATAAAACGACAAAAACCGCAGCGCTAATTAGACATCTTTACGGGACAGCGACAGAACACACAAAAGCTCCGAAAAACGCCTGCCTGCGTCGAAAGTGCCGGCGCGTCTAAACTTTTAATTGGTAAGTTGAGATCATCTGACCTCACACGTCAGATGAGGTGACTCTCGTGGGAACTTCTAGAAGCATTGCGCACACTGTTTTTGTAAACACTTACTCTCTACACGTGCATTAGGGGATAATTTAGTTGGTTGCTTTGGATATCTTTAGATCAGAATTTGGATTAAGGGGCGATACTTTATTGAGACAAAACGGGAAAATTTCGAATCGGCGTTTAATTAATGAAGGTGGAATGATATTGTTTCATATATATATATATATATATATGCATTTATATTAATATTTAAAGGGCTATACGTTGTTTACTTATATTTATTTTATTGCTATAAGTAGTAAATGACTACATGTAGTTTACTTACTACCCCGCATATTTCATATTTTATGGTAGGATCGTATCTGGATTATCCGTCTTTTCCGGTGTCCAGTGTTCACTAGGGTGTTAAATAGCATCAATAATCAGCAGTTCGGGGTCATTCATGCATACAACCGACTTCGGCATTAAATTAAATTCATAGCTGTTAATAGTACACCTGATGAGGTTTTAGTATGCTTCTGTTAAACCCGTTCCTTCCTCTAAATTCTCTCGCACTGGAGAACGCGTGTAACTGTTAATGAACAGTGTTTCATTAGTGTAGGAGTTAATCACCTAGAAGCAATAGATGCATGCAAGGGTTGGAATACGCAAGGAATACAACGCATTGACCTTACACATACGTTTATTAGACAACCTAAACTTCAATTTACATGTCAGCACTATGGTATTACAATCTGTTTTATGTTAATAATTTTGACGTACAATACCCAGAAGCAGAGGCAAACTATAGAGTCAAATATGATTTTTAGAATCTAACGGGGAGGCACTTACTATCACGGATGTATGCAACGATGATCGTAGCATCGGCGACCGGGACCCAGTATCATCTCCAGTGTATGAAAACGTTGGCAGTATATTGGCACTTCTCCACGGCTATATGGCAGACGAGAGCCTCCGACATCTAACTCTCAGGAACCCAATCTGAAGACCGTCTCCTTTTTTTCTTGATTCCTCTCGTCCTTAGCGAAGCTGTTGTCCGTTTACAGGGGGCCATTCTAGCACGCCCCTCACTTTCATTGGGCAGAGGGCTGTTTCTCCTTCAGTGGTTCCTATCCCTAATTCGTCCTTTATTATACCGCCTCTGCCGCCTCTTTCCATAGGCTATTCAGTACCTCCCCTCACATACGTTTATTTTGTAAAACAACTTTGATTCTTCTCCTCTGAGGTTTTTACTGTGGGCCATAAAATAACGACCATCCATCTTGTAAAATACAAACTTCAGATCGCTATCACTGGCCACACCGACAGCTATTCTTCTATTTTTTTATTGTTTTACAATCCTGTATTTGCCCCTGCCTCTGCATCCTTTATGACACATTCTTTATTGTCCACACACCGTGGGGAATTACACTATTTTCACTTCTACATCACACTCCACCACTATGGAAAAAAAAATTAAAAATTTTTTTTTTCTTAATACAGTCGACTCACGTCCCTGTTCACAGAAGCTGCAAATAAACATTTTAGAGCATACATGACAGTGTAAGTGTGCCTCCACGCATCACAATATTAAATTAAATCTTCGCCAAAACGACAAACCATACTACTTTTGAATTTTGAATGAGACTTCTAATTCTATATACATATTATATGCAATTTCTTTACCACACACAAGTTTTACTGTACATAAAAAAATCAAATAATTAGCACATTTGTGGTTCTGTAAATATACTGAGTATAATACATTGGAAATTTCAACACGAATGAGTTCATTACAAATTTGTTTTAGTCATTATTTTCAACAAACTTCCCTGCTCTTTATTAGAGCTACCATTACAAACTTAGAACCACATAATTTCTCCACTTATCTGCATCATTATCATTGAATTAATTCTATCTTGAAATGACATCTTAGTTATTTATCTAACATGTTCACGTGCGTTAACTCTCAGCAACACTATCATAATATAACACAAACATAGAATACTACACAATAAGCTTCTTATTACCCACTACATTGATCAATGGAAATTCCATAATACAATTTGCATCTATACATCATCATATCATCAACATAATTATTACTAAATATTCCCTCTATAAAAAAAAAAACACCATAATATTTATATGCCCATTTTTTTTTTTTTTAATAATTGTAAAATAATAATTCTCGCACAAAAATTTGATGACATACAATAAACCTTATCATAACAACATTAACTTTATATACATACATCGACATCATTGTAACTGCAAATCATCATACACTATCATTCTCACAGATTGTTCGTATCCAAAGTCCATAATTTTACATATGATATATTCTCTGGGCATGATTTCATGTAAAACACAGTTATATCGTACAACTTGTGGTTGTCTTTACAGACGCCGTGTCCCCTGTAAATTTGGCTTTCCACTCCGCATCGCAACTGACCTATGGCTCAAAAAAAATCCGGTTTTTGTTTAAAAATTGCCAGTCTCCCACTTTCGCTCAACCAGTCACGAAAGCCGTTTGTCTGCCTGTTTACCTTTCTACGTCACTTGCAAAATAATTAGCGCTCCATAATCTTTTCCCCCCTACGCATGGCAACGTCTTAGGCCAGAATTTCTCCCGTAATTACTGCTAGTCATTTCCTGTAGCTGCAGTACAGCACTTTTTCAAATGCACGCCGGCAAAATATCTGCCACTGTGATTTATGGCACAACATCTCAGTACATCGGGCTATATTCTGAAACTAAGTATCATATTTTTTTCTCAATTTACTCCATCTATCCAGTTCTTTGTATTTATCTAATTATTTCCTGAATTTACTTGTGCATTTTGTATTTTACTAGCTCAACATTCCATCACGTAGTAAACCTAACTTAGTTGAATTCGCGAATCTATTCTTCAATTATTCATCTTAGTTTCATTGCTTACCACTGTTGTCTTTAATTTAATTTCGTTGTTTGTTAATGTTGTTTATATCATTTTTTTTTTATTTATTTACTCATATTGTCTTTTTTTTTTTTTTTTTTTTTTTTTTAACGCTTTTTCCTACACTGCTACCGCTGTGATATTAACGACCTATGATGGCCTTAATAATCTTGTTTCATCGGTGCTCTTCCCCCATCTTAATATTCTTATACTCTACAGGTATGTATTTGAACTTTTATTGGTATTTTGCTTTACTATTCATTTTTCTCCTTACTTGTGACTCATTCATGCATGGCCACTTCACTTGCGCGATTTTTTTTTTTGATTTTTTGATTTTTTTGATTTTTTTTTATTATCATTATTATTTATTTTTATTTGATTTGATTACTGCGTGATCTAAGATTATACCCATGTTGTTGTTGAATTTTTGTTCCACGCGAATCAATTTGCCTACTGTGTGTCAATGTATCTTTTCGCGAATCCGTTTCCTGTGAAATAATTTGTTTACTACTCTCATTGTCAAATTCCACATGTGTGTTATCGCCATTGATATTCTCCTGATCGATTATATTAGTTTGCATTTTTGATAAATTCATTTTTACTAATTTCGTAATATGCACTTTACAATCTTCTTCAAAAGGATTCATCGCATTTTTACATAAAAAATTATTATTTCTAAAGCTTTTCATAATGATATAGGGGCCCATAAATTTTGGTCGAAACGTACCCGATGGCCTAAAACTCTTGATGTATACAGTATCCCCAATATTCAAACTAACCGTAGCTTTCCTTTGTCTTTTGTCATATTCATCCATCATTCTTCTCTGATTAGCTAACGTATCATTCCGAATCTGTTCAATTTGTTCGAATGTTTTTTTGAGATACTCGGGTGATGGCCTCTGAGACTCACATGGCTGGTGGGCGGAGAAAGGTGTTCTAAGGGGGCGATTAAAAAATAACACACTTGGCGTGTAACCAGTGCTTCTGGAAATCGAATTATTCATAGCTAATACAATGAATCGGGATTGAACATCCCAATCGAATAATTTTTGTGAGGAAGCCATAATAGATTCTTTATACTGACGATGTGTTCTTTCACACATGGCATTTGCTCTCGGAAAGTAAACGCTGGTTTGTCTAAATTCAATATTCAAATTTGATAGAAATGATCGAAATTCATCCGATATAAATTGTGGTCCATTATCAGTCAATACAATTTTTGGCAAGCCAAACGATGAAAAATATTTCGTTACCGCATTGATTAGCGACGCTGAAGTAATCTTACGTAAGGGAAAAACCGACAAAAACCGTGAGTAGTGATCGACGATTGTTAGTACGAATTGATTACCTTTCAATGAACGTGGAAGTTTGCCAATTATATCCATGGATAAAAATTCTCCTGGTGCATAATTTTTTTCTATCTTTTGTAGTGGAACCGCAATTGTCGGTCTAGATTTGTATAGTTTGCATGTATGACACGTGTCACAATAATTTTTGATATCTCTGTACATTCCATACCAAAAGTAAACTGATTTACATAAATTGTACGTCTTAGGGAAGCCGAAATGAGCCGAGTGTGCATTTACCATTACATTGTTTTTTAATTTCTCTGGAACCACGATTAAAGCTGGCTGCTCTTCTGTCATTGAATCTCTATCGGGCATTACCCATAGTAATTCGCGGTCACTGTCCCATCTAAACATTTTGTACCTTCTCCTCTCTTTCTTATTTCGTATTGCTTCAATGATAATTTTGAGTTTTGGATCTCTTTGTTGATGTATCGACATATTTTCTAGGGATATAGTTTTATCAACTTTAAAAATATCCTCAGTTAGTTTTTCTAGAATAGGAATAGTAAAAACTGCCCTTGATAAAAAATCTGCAGGGTTCGATTCTCCTGCAATATGTTCAATTTTGAAATCAAATTCCTGTATATCTAATAACCATCGCGCTGTAATATCTGATTGTTTTGTTAAACTTAAATGATGTGTTAATGATTTGGAATCAGTTAGAACTTTAAATCGTTTGCCAAATAAGAATTTTTTAAAATGTATCATCGCATCATGTATTGCCAACAGCTCAAGTTTTATTGAGGGATATCTGGTTTCGGAATCCTTTAATTTTCTAGAGTAAAATTCTATTGGCATTTGTGTACCGTCATGTTCCTGCATCAGTATCGCTGATAACGCAATTTTCGAAGCATCACAACTTAAAATAAAAGGCTTATTAAAGTCTATCTTGAAAGTCGTTGGTTTTTGTAAAACAGAGGTCTGAATTTTCTCAAAAGCCTGCTGCATCTCTGCGTTCCATACAAACTTTACTTTCGGACTTGTTGCTTGTATTAAAGGATATACGGTCTCCGAATACTTATTAATTAATTCCCTGAAATAATTACATAACCCTAAGAAGGATTTTAATTGTCGCCTATTCTTAGGTACAGGGAAATTAGAAATTTTTTTTATATTTTTCTCTGCTGGTGCTACACCGTTCTCATTAATTTCAAAGCCTAAGAATTCAATCGTGTCTTTATACAATTGTAATTTTGATGGTTCAATTGTTAGATTTACATCTTGTAATCGTTTTAAAATTAACAATGTATTCGTAGAATTCGGAAAATTACTTTCTGCCTGAATTACTGGCTGTGTTTGATTTTGACTCATGGTCATATTTCTAGGGTTAAACCAGCATTGTAGTGTACTGTGGTTGGTTTTTCCACATAATTCACATTTTATGTCACCACCTTGGCCCTCTTTTGCATCTTTTAAACTTAAGTTATTTATTTTCTCTGTCGTGGCGTTTAATCGTTCCATCAGTTCTTTATTTTGATTTAATAGTGATTCAATTATTTTCATTGAAGTGCTATCATTATTTATATTCATAACTCTGTTTTCCGAATCCTCTAGCGCGTTCTCTATGTTTCTTGCCTTTTCGTAAGCCTCGTTAAATGTGGTAGGAGCCGTTTTTTTAACTTCCAATTGAATATCGGGTCTTAATCCGTCTAAAAATTTTGATAATTTAATTTTTCCCGTCAGACCAACCGCTCCCTGATCCTCTGATAGTTTCGCAACTTTTAAATAGTTGTACGCGGTCCTGACAATTTCCTCCTTAAAATCTTTAACGGACTGTTCGGGTTTCTGCGAGATTTTCATTAAGGCATTTTGTGATTTCATGAAATCTTGCTCCGGAGTGAATTTTATTTTTAACGTTCTCTTAAAGTTTTCATAATTATTTTCGTCCTGTAACTCTTCGTGACTACTTACATATTGTAATGCTCTGTCCTTTAGTTTTGCTTTTAAAAATAACAATTTATGCTCTTCATTTAACTTCCCTATGTCTGCTATTTTATCAAATTGGCTAAAAAAAAAATCAATGTTGTCATTTTTATTCCCAGAAAATTCTGGCAAATGCACTAATATATCTTTGCCCTCCATAATTGTATTATCCTTTGTTTCTAATTTACGTATTAATTGCGCTCTAATTGCATCAATATCAATTTGCTGATTCTGCATCAATCTAATGATTGGCAATATATCTTAAATATTGCCTAACCTATTACTCAAACTATATAATATCATTAACATATCATACATACACTTCCAACAATTGTCATATCATTCTATTCGCATTAGTGTTAAACAAATCACTTTAGTGTGTATTCAACATCAGTCAACTAATAAAGTTCATAATTATATATATAATATCACTTCAGAATTTCAAACAATTCACAGTGGTAAAGAAATTGCACACAAGTCTCTGCTTCTGAATATCATACGTTAATATCCTACGGTTCTTATTCTTAATATTATGATAAATATTTTCATTATTAAGTTTGGCGATTAACGTAATAGATCACCTCTCAAACTTACTACTTCTTCATACTCGTTATAATCATAATAGTGTTAAAATGTAATCTAAATGGTAATCATAATGTTGCTCACAACTCATATTCTAAGTCTATTTTCACTACAGTTGGTAAAAAAAAATAAAAAATAACAACTTGTTTCCTCTTCTACAAAAAACAAAAAAAAACACTTAATTATTCTAGCAAACTAACAACATATTATTTTAGTCTTGATTATTACTAAGGTCTCTTCCGTAATATCCACAAATACTTCCAACCACGTGCATCCTGATCGCGGCACCATAGATGTAGGAGTTAATCACCTAGAAGCAATAGATGCATGCAAGGGTTGGAATACGCAAGGAATACAACGCATTGACCTTACACATACGTTTATTAGACAACCTAAACTTCAATTTACATGTCAGCACTATGGTATTACAATCTGTTTTATGTTAATAATTTTGACGTACAATACCCAGAAGCAGAGGCAAACTATAGAGTCAAATATGATTTTTAGAATCTAACGGGGAGGCACTTACTATCACGGATGTATGCAACGATGATCGTAGCATCGGCGACCGGGACCCAGTATCATCTCCAGTGTATGAAAACGTTGGCAGTATATTGGCACTTCTCCACGGCTATATGGCAGACGAGAGCCTCCGACATCTAACTCTCAGGAACCCAATCTGAAGACCGTCTCCTTTTTTTCTTGATTCCTCTCGTCCTTAGCGAAGCTGTTGTCCGTTTACAGGGGGCCATTCTAGCACGCCCCTCACTTTCATTGGGCAGAGGGCTGTTTCTCCTTCAGTGGTTCCTATCCCTAATTGGTCCTTTATTATACCGCCTCTGCCGCCTCTTTCCATAGGCTATTCAGTACCTCCCCTCACATACGTTTATTTTGTAAAACAACTTTGATTCTTCTCCTCTGAGGTTTTTACTGTGGGCCATAAAATAACGACCATCCATCTTGTAAAATACAAACTTCAGATCGCTATCACTGGCCACACCGACAGCTATTCTTCTATTTTTTTATTGTTTTACAATCCTGTATTTGCCCCTGCCTCTGCATCCTTTATGACACATTCTTTATTGTCCACACACCGTGGGGAATTACACTATTTTCACTTCTACAATTAGAATCGTGTATTGTTCATTCAAAACATAAAGGGCAATCTGAGTGATATTAGATGTGGTATTAGATGTGAACTCTACTGACACTTTATTCAGGATTTTAAAAGGAGACTAAGATTATAACCCTCTCCTCAGATTAGAGGTATATTGTAAAATATGATCAACAGTGTAAGTAACGCCCTAAATTTTCTTGAAAACCCGTGTAATTATCCTGTAGCACTCATTTCAAGGTAATTAACGATAACTTTTAAAACAAGATGTAACAGAGGGGTACTGATATAATCTATTCATAAGCTATTGATATGCTATTAGATACCACCGTAATTATACCATCCTTTTCCTTTATTAGGTCCTTGAGATGCTCTAACATCTAACTAGTTGACGTCATATGAACAATTTTTCTATTTCCACTCATTTCCTACGAATTTTCAATTTGTTTCTCAGCAATCAACTTCATAAAGAAGTTACAACAAAAGGTAATTCATCTATCCCAATATTACAATTTTACAGTTCGTTTCCTCGCTTATGATGGGTATCATCCTCTGCTATAAACAGATACATGTGCTTTTAGCCAAACAGTTTTTCTAATTTTACCGAGTTTCCTATGCGTTTTCTATCGGATTCGAGTTTTCAAAGAATCTGGCTCCTTCTGACCTTTCAGTTTAACCCTCTTACAATTTTTTGACAATATTTTTAAAATATTATAGAATTACCTATCAGTTTTCTTTCAAAAAACATTTGAAAGTAGCTTCACAATAAACTTTAAAAAAAAAGTTATAACAGAGGCGATGAGGTCTATCTTTCAGCTATAGCTCTGCACATTATCTCTAGTTCTTTATATAACTCTCCCCTCTGCTTCTGACAAGTCAATGAATATTTTTATAATTTTTATGCGCTCAAGGGTTTTCCCCCTTTTTTTTTGAAATGACTCTCATGAAATGAGGGTATACATTAATATCATCATAACTATGTATATAATGAGAAATTATAGGTTCAAAAGTGTATAATGAGTATTATTCAGTCTTCATAAAATAATTACTATTATTATTTTAATTTTTAAATAATTCCTTATAAAAATTGTTTCATTTTATTCATCATATTGTTTGTAATTTGTATTCTAATTAAGTTTCTGGTCAATAGATGGCATCACTATGTAACTTTTTAAAAAATTCTGTTGTTGTTACGCATTGGATTCTGAGTAATGGAAAGAAAGTGGCTAAGAAATATTTATTCAATTGTGGTGTATATTCTGTTCTAAACAATGTCATGTAAGAATTCAAAAATCGCTATGTTGGATGCGATTCCGTTTATCCTTTCTGTGCAGATTATTATTCAAGCTGTTGACATTTTGAAGTCAATTATTCATTTTATAAAACCAAATTCCAAAGAGTTATTCAATATGTCATAGATTCAACAGTTATGTGTTAAAATGAAGTCAGTATTAAATGTATTTTAAGGATACATGCCTTGAAGTGAATTTTTTAGTGTCGACTTATTATTTAAGTATTTTTCAGTTGATGTTAAAGGTAAGCCATTCCAGTATTACCTTATTTAAAAGAAGTAAGAAGATTGATTTTACACTTAAACAAGAACATTAAATATTTTTGTTAATGTATTCTCATACAGTCCACTAAGATATAAAAATTATATTAATAAAATAACTGACCTCACAAGGATACATAGGTTTAGTTAAACGTTGTGAATATTAATGCCCCAGAGTTTAAACTTGAGACATAAGTGAGACAATAGAAGCAAAAATACAGATACCATCTATATAAAAGCCCGATTTATAACTCAGAAAAAAAATTGAAAAACTACAGTATCTAAAAAAACTTTGACACATTTTAAAAATATATATTAAAAGAAGTACTCACGGTAGGAACTAGAAATTCTCGTATGTGTTACCTTATATATTTGAGTTTATTTCTTTTAGTATAGTCAATAAATTTCAATATGTGCTCATTTTGTGGCACGGATAATATCCAGTCGGTAATCCATTTCAGCCCATGTGCTTTCCGAAATGGATTCCGTAACACAAAAAATTGCAGCAATTATGCGGTTTTTGAGTTCTTTAAGGCTGTCCACTTTTGTTGAAAAAATTTTGTCTTTGACAGATCTCCAAAGAAAAAAGGCCAAGAGGTGTAATGTCTGGAGAACGAGGCGGCCATTGGTTGGGACCATCTCGTCCAATCCACCTGTTTGGAAGTTCCTCATTTACAAAGTCTCGTACAATCATATCCCAATGAGGCGGTGCACCGTCTTGTTCCCAAAGGATTTTGGGATGTAAATAAAAAATTTTTGGGCCAGCTAAAATATGAATCATGTCTAAATAAATTTCTTTTGTTACCGTTTGTTCGTGGAAGAAGAATGATCTAATCGCACGATCTTCCATTAATTCGCACCACACATTCACTTTAGGACTGATATGTTTGTTCAATAACATGATGTGGGTTTTAAGATCTCCAAATTCTAACGTTGTGGTGGTTTGAACGTAACAGATTGAACGTAACAGGTTTGAACGTAACAGGTGGTGCGTAACAGATTCGGTTTCGAAATACCAGCCAACACATGTTGCTCTGATGGAGTCAGGCCCTGATTTTCCATTAGGCCAGGTAGGCCCGGGCCTAGGGGCCCCCCAAAATTTTAATTTTAAAATTAAAAAAAGAAAAAATTCCCAATTTATTTTTTAAAAAATTTACCCTTTTTAATAGCAATTATTTTATATATCCTTTCAAATTTGATTGATTGATTGGTTTATCATATGTATAGTTATATGTATAGTTCATCATATGTCTGTTATAGTGTATAAGGGATTAATAAGTTTTTCTGGTTGCATTGTATTGGTGTTTTAATGATGCAGTTAATATGTTGTATTGCTTTTTTGTTATTGGATAATGATCAAGGCTTCTACGCTTCAAATAGCCAATTCTTTGTAAAATGGTACTTTCACAATGATTCATGATTATTCTTTTTGTCTGTCAATTTTGGAAAATTTTCGCCCACATTAGTGTTTGGGGTCCCCCATCCCGAGTTGTACCTATAGTCAAGGATTTTCTAAATCGGTCCCTGGATGGTGTAGCCATTTTACAATTTTCATTTTCATGGAACAACTAGTGCCCTCTGTTGAACTTTTTTGTGCACAGAAAAAAACTCGAATATATGCGGTAACATATGTGTGAATTTTCAGTCCCTACCTTGTATACATTTTTTAATATAAATTTTTAAAATGTGTCAAGATTTTTTGAGACACCCTGTATTACTAAACTGATAAATGAGAGAAATATTTTGGTGTAAAGTGATTTAAGGGAAGCTTTTGAGAGTTTTTGTAAGTTCGAAACTAATTCCACGAAATGAAATTATCTGAAGCACGCTTGTATAGAAATTTAAATGTTTAATCTGAAACAATTCTTTGTTCATATAACTTTAAATTCAGAACACATAGATTAATACGCGCTATAAATTTAGTTATAAAAGTTTAAAATATATTACTCGGTGTAAATATATTAATAATTTAATAATTTTTTTTGTTCAAAACTTTAAATAATATGTATTCAGCTATTTTGTTTACTAGCACTGTTCCGACCATTCCTTCAAATTCCACAGATATATAAAATTCTGAAGATAAATTAAATATTCATATCTTTAGGGGAAAAAGTTAAAATATTAAACAAAAAGGTAGTTTCCGAAGAATGATTCCATGAATGAGCATACTCTAGAAATTACCATGTTAATCTATGGGGAATTTTCCTATTCGTATTTTTCAAATTAGCAAATGCACACTTTTGAATTTAACGTTTTACGTGCTATGCTTTAAATAAAGTTAACTATCGTTAAAAAACCATTTCCGAGTTCCCCCCCCCCAAAAAAAAAAAATTAGAGTAGAATATTTTGTTAAATGATTTTAATTTTGTTTCAAGAACAGTCAATTGCTAAATGTCCCATGAGACATTAACTGGTAAATATTTCAAAATGGGGAAAAAATAAACTTTTCACCTATTATTTAAACATCTGTTTTCTTATGCAATATGAACACAGTTCATAATAGTGTGAGGAGAATTTTTCATATCTTAATCTTTGGCTTCGTCAGCAAATTCCTCAGAACTTCGATTTTCATGTTATAAAGGTGCGGGGAACATTCCTTCCAGTAATTTTCTAATCAAGGATTAGCTCATGTGCATTTTTAAAATTCTGTTTTCTGCATTTGAAAATAGGACTTTAAATGTGCTGGATTCAAACATATGTTCATTTATTTAGACTTTATTTAGTCTTTATTTATTTTATTGTGTCTTTATTTACTGTTTCCAAAATGTCTTTATTTATTTATTTTCAAAGAGTTATTTTTATTTTGCAGCCATAGACATCAATAATTTAACACCCTGTGAAAACTTAACTGCTAAAAGAAATAAAAAATTTATAAACTGCGCTATCTTTATTAAAACGCCTACCACCTTCATAGGCGAAACGCGAAACTCGAAGACATGAATTTGTGTGATTAGAAAAATATCGAAAGGAAAATTCCCCATAGCATAACATGGTGTTTGAAAACATTAGATGCCGACTGTTGCATCACCTTAACGAATGAAAATCTTGGAATATCCCCGCCTTTTACATTGTGTGATAGGCGAATGTCTTCAAGACAAGTTCCTCCCCATTGGTAAAAAAAATTAGATAAAAAAATTAAATAAAAAAAAATTACTTTAAGTAAAAATAAAATAAAAATATATTGTACGTTTTGAGAGGCTTCAATTCAGAAATATGACTTTTTGACTTTTTGTAATTTCAGTTTAGCATAACACAAAGTACTTGATAAAAAAAATTTACTTGATAAAGTAATATTTTACCACGGTTTGCTTCGAAAAAAAATAGATATCTAATGTGATATGTCTCAAAGGCATAGAAATTATTCGAAAGTTCCATTTAATTTCTTCCTTATAAGTCTTAATTAATTTCTTTCTCCTTCAATATCACTTTGCTTATTTATTTACATTTTTCAAGTTAAACAAGTCTGCAATTCACTGAGGAATAATAACACGCGAATTCAATCCTTCCGGATAAACATGAGAGACAGCTGTATTACTTTATAAGACATCAATCCTATAGAAAAAAGTATCAAGGGAGAAATTCTAACAGCAAATACATAATGTTTTTCTCTCCGCGTTTATTCCACGATGTTGTTATTCGATTTCACTAGAAGGCCGGAGATTATTCGGAATTAAAGTTTTTTGACTACAAAATGAGAGGGTTCCTCTACTCGCGTAGAAGGAAAAAAAAAGAAAAAAAGATGGATGCGCTGTAGAAGAAACAAGATGGTGTCGCTTCCCCTTTCCAGTCGGCTCGCGACATTTTACAGCTTCTGCGGGATTTGCGAAATTGACACGATAAGCCTAGTTACTGCGTTTAGGTGCGTGTTAATGATGCCTTATCGGTCTATCGGTGTCAAATTTTTCTCGGTTTCTTTCTTTCTTTTTTTTTTTTTTTTTGCTTCTCTCCCATTACAAGTAATGATAAAGTTTCACAGTCGAGTAATAAAATCCGAAACTGATTTTTATTTATTTCTTTCGGGATGCAGGGAAATTCCGCTGTTCCGCATATCAGAAACAAACGCGCTGCATGAAAAGATATTAGAGGATTCTGAGAGAAGTTGAGACAGTGGAGGGATATCTGATAGGTTCGGGAATGAATTCTGGTTGTATTGAAGAATTCGACTTGGGCCTCAACAATGCCCTACCATGCCAGATGCGAAGCGAAAATTGCCAGTAAATCGAATGGTATCGTAAAACGATGGTATGCTGGCACACTTGTTCAGGTTCTAGGAGAGTAAGAACGAACGCTAGAACGGAACGAACGGAAAGCGGAACGGGACGAACGCTAGTGGAAGTATCTAGTGATGAGCGCGTTGGGATTCGACACCGAGGCTGCCCGGTTCGAGTCTCTACAAGCGACATTAATCCTTTCAGGGGCAACAACCTGCACCGTTTGCAGGATGCAGATGTTTGCCCCGATTTTTTTCAACCCAATGAATCTTGAAAAAATTTCCGATTAAAGGTTGCAAAATATTTTTACTTCTTTAAATTGATAACAGATGGCAGTACTAACCATTTATCCGCTCATTTAAATGGAATACATTGAATGCAAGGGAAAAAGACTAGATTTAAGCATTTTCACTGTGCAAACTGCCCCTTCAAAGGGTTAAGTGCTCTCTTGTCTACACAGAGGGAGGGCACGTTGGGATGGTGGACTTTCAAATTACCAGAAAATCGAACAAAAATTGGAATTTTTTTTGGGGTGTATTAATATTTTTAAAATATGTAAATATTGGAATAAAACGCATTTGAAATATGTTGTGAAAAGTAAAATGAAAACTTGGTGGCTTTAGAAAAGTAAATATTAAAGGTAGGTGAAGAAACATTTTTTAAATGGTTTTTTCTCAAAATGAGTCATTTCCAGGTTTGCAACTCTTTGATATGCTCCTTGCGTCATAATTTTTGACGAAATTTTATAAAATTTATAATAAAGACTCCTATAATACATTAAAATAAAGTTATGTATCCATTTCAGGTTTCGACATCAGTCAGATTATCGAAGTTTAACTTAAGTGTAGAAAAGCACAAAAATTTCACGAAAATTCAGAGTAAAAGCATAAAAATATTTCCTAAAGATTAACTATTCAACGAAAGCACAAAGTAATACATAAATCTGTTCAAAATGTATTTATAAGCAATATAAATGTAAAATTAAGGGGGAAAGTTTAAAATCGACCTCAAGGAGCATTTTAAAAATAATAATGATAATTTCAAGTTTTTAAATATAAATAAAATATAAAATTTAAAAAAAATATTTATAAAATTTTATAAGATGTTTGATATAGTTATACTTTAATGAGTAGATATGTAAAATTTCATATCTCCGGGGTAAAAATTTCAAAAATCGCATTGTTATGTTCACCAACCCCTTAAATTTGTAGTCTTGGAAGTGCCTCAGAGGAGTTAAAGAGGAGAGTATGAACCCCAGATATCGCCCCTGAGGGTGCTTGGCCTAAACTGTGCAACAGAAACGTTTTATTTAGAATTTGAAATAACATAATAACATTAAAACAATGGTTTAGACAAAAAATATCAAAATTAAAGAAAATTAAGTTAGTTACGCATTAATGAGCTTTTTTCTTCTAGGGAATTTTTTAACTTGATCTCTCCTAAAACATAATATAAAAAAATTATTACATTTAATTTAAATTCTAGATTTTATTTCTGAAACGAAAATTGCTGCACTAAGATCATTGTAATTATATATTAACGTCAGATTTTGCCAATACAATTTATACGATCTCTTTGAAGAAAAAATTGAAAATAAAAAAAATTCAGTTCCAGAAACTTAAATGTTTGGTGGCCAAAACAGCTGTGGCTACACATTTCATTAAATTGTCGTGGCAGCATATGCACCAATAAGGATTAAATCCCGTAAGGCCTCATTTGTAATGTCGGGCCCTATCTGATGCATTGGAGCTGAAGTAACCTTGTTATCGCAAGACACAATGAGTTTTCGAGTGAATACATATGTGATTGCTGTAAAATTTTTAAAAATCTTTTTGGCGAAAATGGTCTTGGAAGCTTTCATTGTAACAGATTTCTTTTAAAAAATATTGTTTGAAACTAATATGTTGTAAACGGTATCCGAAAAATAAATTTACAAAACTATAAAATTTTGAAAATTTTACTATTACTTAATTATGAAAGTTTAGTGAATTTTTTTCCCAAAAAATTAAAATCTTAAATGCTATTATTTATCGCATCTAAACCTTATGTTTTTAATTAAAATTTTATACTTCGCCTGTAAGTAGACTATTCATAATCTTTAGTTTCAGCCAAATAATTTTTCAGCGTATTTTGGCCTGCTTTTAAGCAATAGAACATACATTGCGTGTAAATTAAATGACTAACTGTAAAGTAATAAGGCAAAGGTGTTAAAATTTAATTCCGAATTTAAAAATATCGGAATTAATTTTTCAGAATATTGAAATTTATATTATGGTTCTTAGGATTAAAATTCGGCTCAAAACAAGAACAGATTGGAAATATTTTATTTAGAATTTGAAATTACATTAAAACCATTGTTTAGACAAAAAAATTATCAAAATTAAAGAAAATTAAGAAAAATTATTCATTAATGAGCGATTTTTTAGGTAATTTTTTTGCTTGATCTCGTCTTAAACAAATATAAAAAAATTTATTACATTTACTATGAAATTCCAGATTCCAATTCTGAAACGAATATTCTAGCATTAAGCGCACTGTAATTATGTATTAATGACAGATTTAGTAAATACAATTTACGCTTCATCTCAGAAAAGTTGAAAATAAATGCTACTTTGTTTATATAAAAATTCCATATTCACTTCCAGAAACTGAAATTTTCGGTGGTCAAAATAGCGTGGTTTCACACTTCGTCCTTATATCATGAACCCTCAAAAATCTCGTAAAAAGAGAGATTTCTTTACGCTACCTTAGTAAAACTAAGCATTGTTATGATTCCTAGATTTTTGAGAACAGCATACATTGGCATAAAGTAGACAATTACATTTAAATTAAAAGTGGAAAAAGAACTAATCTCATCATAAATTACTGAAATTGGAAAAATGCCCTGAAGAAAAAAAAATGTATATTAAATTCAAATGACGATCAAACAGAAAATCAAATCAGAATTTCGAAAGATAATCTTACAAATGTTAAAAAAATAAATGAATGAATTCAGGTAGTCTCTTCTAACGAAACTACCGCGTGTAATTAACGTAGGATTACTTATCGTTGCTAACCTCTTTTTTTATGCATTTTGGTACTTTTATGTTTAGCTGTTTACTGCTACTGGGTTTGGCCCGCTGCCAAAATTATAATTCGCGACACAGGACGGACAATTTTTTTCTCTGCAGAGGACCGTTATGGAGGAACGTAATCCTACGTTAAAAAGACTCTTCACAAACAGCAGTGGCTATGTACCGGATGTTCCAAAAATGACAAACGATTTGAAAAATCAATTAAAGAAAAACGGAAGGCAATAGAAATGTACGGTTTGCTGCATTCTGCTTAGGTAACCAGGGAATTTATCCTCACCAATTTTCAAAATTAGTTATAAAGTTCGTCAACAGATGGCGCTGACGACTAAGAAAACTATAAAATAATGTTTTCAAAATAACCACCGTTTGCAGCAACAACGGGGGGCAATCTGAGGTCAAAATTCGCAGATTTACGTGGAAACATTTCAGTTTGAATGTTCTGACAAGCAGCAGAGATGTACTTTTCCAGTTTATCTACAGTTTGTGGATTGTGACGATACACCTGGTCTTTCATGTACCATCAAAGAAAAAAAATCGCATGGCGTCAAATCTGGCGAATAGGGAGGCCAATCCATGCGACTTTGTATATGCTTCTGGCTTTGAAAACATTGTTTTATAGTTTTTCCCAGTCAGCAGCGCCATCTATTGACGAACTTTGTAACTAATTTTGAAAATTGGGGAGAATAAATTCCCTGGTTACCTAAGCATAATGCAGCAAACCGTACATTTCTATCACCATCAGTTTTTCTTTAATTGATTTTTCAAATCGTCGGTCATTTTTTGGACACCCGGTATATTATCCACACTCTGAGCATGCAAAAAATAATAAAATAAATAAAAACCAAGCTATATTGGCGATAATTTGTTCATCTGACGTTCGCCATCTGCAAAAACTTCCCTGTTACTTTCCCCCTGTCCCCCTAATTCTACTCATTCCTCTTATAAAGAGGATAATTCCATTTTACGTAACAGAAAAATGCGAGTTTTTCTCTACCTTTCCATGATATGAAAATCTCTTTAAGAATGTTTGGGAGTCGTTTTACACGGTGAAACCGTGTTGGCATTTTAAACGAAAGAATTTCGCTTTTTAATAAATGAACGAACACACTGAGGCAAAAAATAAAACCCCGATTTCTTGTCGGAGCAAAAGAAACCAATCAATCTTCAAGATTTAAATAGTTTTAAGCAACCCTGCACACCTAAACGAGAATTCTATGTTAATGAGCGAACACTTTATTCGAAGACTCAGGTACTGAATGATGAATGATCAATCACATCTTGCGAGGAGGCGCTTCCTTCTCTCCTCCATACGGGTTTTAAATTGCATTTAGGCAGTTAATCTGTACATTCATTCAATGAACTTGCGATGGCCTTATGGGATTTAATTGTGAAGGGATTTGAGGAAGATTTTGGTGTATTCTTTGTGTTTTCGTCCCATAGAAGTTTCATTTGTGTTGCTTATACAGCATGAAATAACCTAGCTAAGATAATGATAGAAGCGGATAATCTGGGGAATGCTTCAAAATAAGAACCAGATACGAGTATTCCTAGACATGTATACACCTTCATCTACACGTTTTAACATATATTTAAGGAAAAAGTAATTAACTCAAACTTACAAAAATTTGGAAACTCATTGAAACTATTATAGAGAATTTGCACTTCTACCCTAACTTGGGTGTATATAATTTGACGTGGCACTCTAATGCATTAGACTCAAACACAGTTCTAAATTAATAAAAATGTTTATTCAAGCATTTGCACATATATCTATTCTTTTCAACGTAAGCGATGCGTTCTACTAGTACGAGATATATATAGAATTCATGCAAGGGAAATACAATTCAATATATTCACTTGTATAACTACTCATTCAAGAAAAATACACTTTGCAATACTCACAGATACTTTGAAAGCCAACCAGCAGTGCTGCCACGTAAACTTTGGGCCTAAGAAGAACTCGCGTAGGTTAGCATCAACCTAGGTCCCCCCTCAACACTTCGTTTCTTTAATCTAGCTGTTTGGTATTTATACCAACCGCGTATGCAATTCTTTAACTTTATTCACATAAAAGATCGATTATTGTGAATCGAATCTTATGTAAACCTTACATTACATTTAAACAAATATTATAGAATGTATTGTTATGCAGAGAATGCGCTTTATAAACATACAGTTTTTATGTCACCATCTACGAAAATGTAATGTATACACCTTTATGAGAATATAAATAACAATGCGTCTGAAATATAAACGTTATTTATTTATACTTTTTGCACGAACTCAGCGAGTAAATCGACTTGAAAACTCAAAATAATTCGAGCCCATTTGTCAGGAAAAATTCGTTTCCTTTCGGTAATATGATCGATTTTCAACTTTGCAATCGCTTCATGTATTGTAATACTTTTATTTCTGTTGTCGAATGACTGAATTCGAGAAATACGTAAACAGTTTCTTGAACGGACTTTTCAGACTTTCATTTGTAGTGAAGAATCAGTATCTGATGCCTCGTTTTTTTTCTCGCACAAATAAATATTTTATCCATAATTGTTCAATAGTTCTATATATATGTCATTTCTTTGGGACAAAAGTTACATTTTAAGCTAATAAAGAAAATGTCTAGATTTTAATGCATTTCCTCTATAACACTGTGCAACTTAGATTCCAACTCATTAACTAAACTCTTTGCACTTTTAGCGTAGGATTACGTTCCTCCATAACGGTCCTTCGGAAAGGAAAATTTCAGACGCTAAAACCTCCGTCTGTCAGTCCTCGCAAGTTATAATTTTGGCAGCGCGCCACACCCAGTTTATCGCTTGGACAATTAAAACAGAAAAGCACCAAGATGCTTCAAACTTTTGACATACTTATATTATATATATATATATACACATACTTACACACACACACACACACACACACACATATATATATATATATATATTTATATATATATATATATATATATATATATATATATATATATATATATATACATACAGGGTGTCCCAAAACGACCGCATAAACTCTGCACAGCTAGATTCCTCGTTGGGAGTACATAAAACCTGCCCAAAGAAGCGTTCCTGTACGATCCATAGTTTACGAGAAAAATACGAAAAACAAAGTATGACGTCACTGCCGGTGCAAGAAAAAAACACTTTATTGGGCACATCAACAACAATATTTGCATATCTTTCCAGACGATAATGTTTAAAACGTTCGCCGCGCATATCGCGTCATGCATACGCGCGAGCTATGGAATGACGTTAAGCCGCCATTGAACTGATATTTAAAAGGCTGCATCTTGCAGCTACCGGTAGTCTTCGTATGGTGGCCATGTACTCCGTTCGTGACTACTGCGACATGTACTTGATGTACGGCCGATGTAATGGAAATGCCTTACGAACTGCTAGGGAGTATGCCCGTCGATATCCGACCCGCCGTCCTCCCGATGTCAACGTCATCCGTAGGCTGGACGACAGACTGCGAAATACGGGAAGCGTCTTGCCAACAGCCAATCTTCACGATACTGGAAGACCGCTGAGCGGCCTGACGGTAGCACAGGCGGATGCAATACTGCAGCGGGTAGAAGAGACGCCCTAGGTAAGCACACGCGCATTAGCCCGTGAGATGACTTCGAGTAAAAGTACTGTGCACAGGCTTTTACGGTCTGAGAGGCTACACCCATTTCGGTACACAACCGTGCAAGGTCTGAAGCCAAATGACTTTCAGAAACGCATGGCTTTCTGTGAATGGCTGTTGCAGTAACAGAACACAGATAATGGTTTCATTGCACATATCCTGTGGACTGATGAATCATGTTTCACTCGTAATGGGGTATTCAACCATCACAACAGCCATATGTGGTCCCAGGTCAATCCGCATGCAATCCGCAGAAACATCAGGAACGTTGGTCTCTGCATGCAGCCACATGGAGATGCAGCCACACGTTAGTGTGGCTGGCATACTCGGGGATCGCCAGCTTGGACCATATCTGTTGCCTGAACGGCTCTCGAGACAGTCGTACTTGGTGTTTCTCAATGAGGTCTTAACCGAGTTCCTCGATGACATACCATTAGCGGCAATACAGGGACTTTGGTTCCAGCATCATGGGGCTCCGGCGCATTTCTGTGCTCCTGTATGTGGTTGGCTGGATATGGAATACCCCGGCCGCTGGATCCCGGCCGCTGGGGGTCCGGTTCTATGGCCGCCACGTTCGCCAGATCTTACACCGTTGGATTTTTTCCTATGGGGCCATCTCAAGGAACTGGTGTATCGAGACGTAGTGACAACACAAATGGACTTAGTTGCTCATCTGCATGCTGCTTGTACTTCGGTGGACGCCGCGATGCTGCAACGTGTGATGACAGCCATTCCACGGCGTGCCCAATCCTCCCTCGACATGCACGGTGGACACTTTGAACATCTGCTTTAAATTGTGCATGCTGTTGATATGTTCAATAAAGTGTTTTTTTCTTGCACCGGCAGTGACGTCATACTTTGTTTTTCGTATTTTTCTCGTAAACTATGGATCGTACAGGAACGCTTCTTTGGGCAGTTTTTATGTACTCCCAACGAGGAATCTAGCTGTGCAGAGTTTATGCGGTCGTTTTGGGACACCCTGTATATATATATATATATATATATTTATATATATATACATGACGCATACATACATGTATACATACAAAAGAGGTAAGCAACGATAAGTAATTCTACGTTAATATCCCGCGGTAGTTTCCTTAGAAGTGACTACCTGAACATTTTTTTTTATATTTCATCATAGAACCTATAATTTGGGTTAAAATTTCGTTGTATTTGGTACTAAAATTCAATTATTATACGCGCCTGGACTTTTAATAGCACTTAGACCTTTTAATTTTTGGTTTTCGATATTGCTATAATCCTATAATGGAGTTAATGTCATATCCTTTCGAAAAAGGATATATCTCTTCGACAGCAGTGAAATGTGTCATTTAGAGGAATTAAAAAGGATCCTGAAGTTTACTAATCTTGACCATGGAAAGTTTATGACCAGTCAAGATTTGGCTTTAAAAATGGAAAAAAGCTAAAATTTAGTCTTTTGAAAATAACTAAAATTTAGTTTTTTGAAAAAGGGCTGGTGGCGGCCTTGTGGTACAGCGCCCTGGTTTTCAGTGTTGAGGATGCTCGGATCGAATCCCGGCATTGCGCAACTAAAAGCCTCCGTTTGTGTCGTCCCTACATAGCGGGTAATGGTAGTACGCCTATATGGTGCCCCCATAATAAAATGGCTAGCAAAACTGCGGTGTACTATGGCGGTAAGGATATTGTCCAAGAAACCGTCTGCCGCATTGGAAAAAAAAAGTTTATTGAAAAAACTAAAGTTTTTTTATACTAGAATTTAAAAAACGTGCAAAGGGTTTAGTTAATGAGTTGGAATCTAACTTGCACAGTGTTATAGAGAAAATGCACTAAATTGCCAGCCAATTCTGGCAAGAATTCAATGAGAAACACAAGGAAGAAACTTTGCAGGAATTAACATATTACTGTGTGTTATAGTTAAATTGGAAATGAGATACTGGTTAAAAACGTAAAATCAGATGAGACTGCAACGGCCGTTTGCCCGAAGGGAACACTGAATTCGTGGTTTAATGACTAGACGCCGATAGTCTAATATCTGAACAATCCTGGTGAGGTGCGTTGGGAAGGCTAAGTTCCAGTCACTTTATAGAGGGATTTAATATGGCATTTGTGCTTGTCTTTTAGAAGATAGAGAGAATGCTTGGAATAAAATGCTTTAATCGTTAGCGTTGCATTTCTTTGGGCAAAAATTGTTGTTGTTGTTGTTTCTAATGATCCCTGGCTGGAATTTCCATACCAGGTCCGTATTGGCTTCCGGCTGAAGTGCTCGGCTCCGGGTTATATAGCACCACAAGGGCCGGAGTCTGTTTTAGCTCTTGCCACCTCATTTTTGACCGAGTAACCCCAGGGGCGATATCTGGGGGGATCGTACCCTCTCTCACCCTCTCTGACATCATAGAAGGACTTTCCAGTCTTTGTATATAACGTGCCCATATCCGGCCTAGACACTGAGGAATAGAATGGCTCTTGTCGGGGTTCCATCAGAGCACCTTCAGCACCGAAAGCCGACGCTCTACCACAAGGTTACCTCAAGCCCAAAAGTTCTTAAATATGATGTTGGAACTGCACTGGGAAGAGTTGAACTTGCACATTTATATTTTTTCAGCATTATACATTTGCTTTCACATATATTTATTATTTTCTTACCAATCCAAGTCTTGAATAGAAGCATTCAAATGGTCTTAAAACCGTAGAACATGGTTTTAAAACCATAGAACTCTAACTTTCAAGTTAAATGAATTTTATTTTTTTTAATTTGGTTAAAAATCGAGGTTTTGTGAAGAGGAAATCCAAATTGAAGGATGGAGTTTTTTTTCTTTAACTTTGCAAGCTATTTATGCATGAATGAATCTTTCAGCGTTAAAAGGTTTTAGCCAAATTCGTGAAGTCAAACGAGAATTCTATGTTAATGAGCCAACACTTTCTTCGAAAATTCAGGTGCAGAGTGATTTATGAGGATTAGAAGCAAGGAATAGTGATTTTCCTCATGTTTAGTACTTGCTTAGGGTTGTTTTCAGTTGTTTGTTTTCAATTTCTGTGTACTGGCATTTGTTGTGATTACGATCTAAAATACAATAATGATACTTTATAAATAAAACAAACTCACTGTGGGATATAACATGTTACAGTCTCGAGCAGTTTTTGCGCTACTTTTTGGATTTTAAATGCGGTGTGGATATACTGCTGATGAAGGAAAAAATATGTTTCCTGATGTTCAGGTATTTTGTTTCCGTACCTAAACTGAGAATCCAAACTCGTGTTCGACAAATTTTTTTTTCAGCATGGTTTTTCCAATTTGATTTTTCGAATTAATCTTCGATTCAAGTTTAATATTACTAGATTTCAGGTGCACGTAGAGGAATAAGTTTGGTACTTTGACAGAGAAGTAAGTCGAGAACGATTAACATGTATGGAGATATTGGACATATGAAAAACGAAAGGAGTAAGTAACTGTTGATTGTCCAAACAAAGGCAGGGCCTTGAATAATTAATTTAAAACTGCAACGTCAATAAAATTAAAATAAAATGATTTGCCATCGCAACACCTCCGAATATATTTTGTCAAAATAAAGAAATATAAGGGCCTAGAGGGTTAACTTATGCACAATTTCGTAAAATAAAATGAAAAGTAGCACAGAAAAAATTATTTCAATACTAAAAGTGTTGTTTAATAACTAACAATTCATATCTAAAACTTCAACAAGTTCAATAAAGTTGAAAATACTATAGGCGAGCATTTATACTGTATTTAAATAGCAGTCAAAGACCTCATTAATGGGCGCAATGCTGATGAATATGTGAGTGAATAAAGCCCTTATTTTATTTACTCGAAACTATTGCTTCCAGTGAAGAGCTTTCGATTTTGTATGAGCAGAGAGGAGCATGAAAATAATTTAAAATGAGAAAATTTTGAGCTAGCACTATCTGAGTGGAGATCACTAGAGGGAATTGTGGAAAACTGAAACCAATGGAATTTTAGTAGATAAATTATGCACGTGTGCCAAGAAGGGAGATGGATTACTTCATATAATTATCTATCAGTTGAAATCCTGAGTAGAATATTAAGTAGTTATTGCTTTTTGAAAATCAGATTGAATTATAAGGTAGAGATAAGAATGTATTCTCTGAATACATATTCAACCGGATAGTGCTAGTTTTGATTCGTCTCTACATCACCTCACGTTTATTCGAAACTCGAGCATTCTTTTCTAATTGACTTTCATTAAACTTTAACTTACGGGGCCCATTTTTCCTATTCCAAGGGGGCCATCAAGGGGGTTATATGTATATATATATATATATATATATATATATATATATATATATATATATTCATATTCATTCTTGGGATACATACTATCCCATTCCGTAAGGAAAAGGTTAAAGACGATGAGTTAACGTGACAGGTGCTAGAGGTAACCTTTTTCGAGAGTCAGATGTTTCTTTTTTAAAAGTACTAAAATTCATTAAAAGTTATAAACTGACTGTAAATGAAATCTGTATTTGATTCGCCAGTGTTTTAAGCGTTTTGAACATTTAGATTACTTGAGAAAATTCATACAGGACCAATAAAGTACCCTATATGCCAACACCTCTATTTCATCCTCTTTCTCTAGTTTTTCTTTTACTTGCACCAACGAGCCTTTTCTTAATCTTTACAGTGACTTTCACTGTAAATGGATCCCTTTTCGTTCTCGAGAAGAATTCCTCTCCAGGCTTTTGCGAAAGGATAGAGTGACAGGAACGATATCGAAGTCTGAGAAATTGGTTCTTTCCGAGTTTCCAGGTGTTAAACGGAACCCTTAAAGCTCACAGATAAGTGAATATTAAGGTGACTGCCTTCGTTCGGAGCAAATTTTCAAAAAAATCCTTTTTTAAACGATTTTTTGGTCTTTTATGGTAAAATAGCACTTAAAAATTAAAAAAAAGGAAAAAATCTTACCTTTAAATACCATACTTTTTTATAAATTGGTCAATTTGAAGTAATTTTTTATGAAATTTAGCTAAAACGCCCATCACTCTGCACAAAATTCTAATGCTACTATTTTAATTTCCTTCTCACACATGATACATATGACAGTTATCATCAAAATGACCTACAATTTAAGAGAAATTTTAAAATGCAAAAATTATACACACAATTTTATGTTCCAATATGAAAATTTTCCCCGATTCGTCATTCCTTTCCTTATAAAAACAGCCCCAAATAAAAAACTATTTATTATACATCAATTATTGTATGCCATTTCACAATAGCATCTAAAACATTTCCTAAACATTTTATTGATTTATATACATTACTATGTGAGATACCATGATAACGGTAGAGATTTGTGCTAAAATCACAGTTCTGAGAAAATCGCATTTAAAGTGGTTTGTCACTTCAATTTTGTAGCAGATGATGTTTTTTTAAATAGCTATAACTCTGCTAATTGACGTAGAAGGAAAATCAGAACGGTCTTGAAAAGAGAAAAGATTGAATTACACGATTCTTGCAAAAAACAAAATTGACCAAGATAAATAAATAAATAAAAAAAAAATCAACGTAGGCAGTCACCTTAATACCTAGCTATTCACTCATGCTTGTCAGATCTGAAGAACGGTTAGAAGCAAAAACAGCCTGATAACTGAAAACCGAGTTTAAATGGTAATTAATCTCGCATTTACGAGACTTTGTTTTATTTTGCCGATTAATTGTTTTACCTGCTGACTAACATTGATAGCAAACGCAGTTTTTGGAAAACGCCAAAAGAGACTAACTAACTGTCAGACTCTCGTCTCCCATTCTTAAGTGGAATTGATGAACGTGAGTAATAGCGTCTTCAATGAGCCTAAAAGAAACGCAAACAGGTGTCGAACGATATACACCTTTGGAGAAGTGCGACAATAGTTAAAAGGACGCAAATCATTTAGAATGATTTGTGAAATCCATTAGCGGCGCGATTTTACCTTGGAAAAGTCGGAAGGAAAGAAAATTCGTCATGGATGGTTCGAGAAGGCGCTGAGAAGAATGGATAAATACAGACGCCGGTAACGAATGGGGGAGAATAGACTTGGACTGTTGAAGGGTCGACACACGTACGGAGAGACAGGGTCTCGGACGGACTTTGAATAATGAGCCCGGCTCTCACGAGTGTATTAACGTTCGTCGGAACGAAACTTTGTAAATGATTTATTTAACCAAGATTTTAATGTGTTAATAAACCAGATGTAAATAAGAGTTGGTTCTACAGTTATAATTACTTCTACAAGATAATGATTTGTCGGATCACGACCTTAAATGTTAACACTAACTTTTTAAGGGGACAAGGAACTTTCAACCTTGTTTTTTTAAAAATTTTTAATATTTTACTCTATATATAAAGAGAAGTTAATTAATATTGTTTTGCTACATCGAAGACAAATTAGAATTCACAAATATGTATTTTGTGGAAGGAAAAAACATGTTTTTCAAAAAATTCTTCAAAAATTCTTGAATTCTTCAAAATTCTCCATGCGTATTTATTTTCTTCCGATTTCTTCGAAATTTCTCAGGATTGTTAATTGTAGTGTTTGTCACAAAACTTTGCATAATTCTTTAACCTCACAAATATTTTTTGAAATTTATAGGTTATGAAATAAAGTTGAAACGTACAAAAGCATAAGGAAACAGCAGGCAGATTTAAAATTTTTTTTATTTATGGCTTTAGATTCATACAAAAAAAATTCAGTGCACAATTATGTTTATATATATATGGTAAACATATTAAAAATTTACGGTTTACAAATCATATGGAATGCGCATGGAGCATTTCGAAAAATGCTAGATTTTTTTGAATTTTTTTTTTGAAAAACAGGCATTATTCTGCCAATAAATTCTCGTGTTGAATTCAAAGTATCTTTCAATGTAGTCATAAAGAAAATTAATTATTCTCTTCTCTCTATATATAAAACAGTTCCGTAATTGACTGACTGACTGACATACAACGTACAGACCAAACCGCTGGACCTAAAGGGCTGAGATTTTACATGGCGATTCTTCTTATAGTGTAGGGGTGCACTAAGAAAGATTTTTTAAAAATTCTTCCTAGATTTTTCAAAATTAAATTTTTAAGCTGTTTTTGTAACTTTTTTTAAAGTCTGCATTTAAAATAATAATCTGAGGGTTATAAAATTGATATCACGAAGATCATAAAAATTCCTTTAAAATGAAATCTTTTTCTAATCTTTACCTTCATTTTCTAATTTTTGATGAATTTTTAAAGATTCATTTTTAGAATTTAATTTATTAAATGCTGATCACGTGTGTTCTTTTCTTTTTGTCATACTTTAAACTAATTTTGCGTCACGTGCATAACAACGAAATAGACAAAAAATATTTTTTTTTCTTGCTAATGTGGCAGACGATTGGACATTATCGAAAAAAATATTAAAATATAGTAAATGATATGTTCCTAAAACTGTATTATATTAACTGTACTTTATCTTTTAGTATGTTCTATTAGATTTAATTTGAATATTTTCTTCTACATTATTTTGTCTATAAAAATATCCGTTACGATTTTTTTATAAATATATTTTTTTGGCATTAATTGCATATATTAACCGTTTTATTTATTATAAATATATATATTTTTTGGCATTAATTGCATATATTGACCGTTTAATTTGAACGTCGTCCGTAGCGAAGCCCTGGTATTCATCTAGTTCTATATATAGAGTCAAAAATTTAAAAGTAAAAAATTCGAACTCGAAGGTCCCTTTTCTCCTTAATCTACAAATAACTGTATAGTATCAAAAGGAAAAAAAATAATAATAAATTTATTGATGTATACAAGAGCAGTTTAAACAGTCCGATAAAAAAAAGTATGTATGCAAATAAAATCCCGATAATTAAGGGATAAATAATTACACAGATTCAATCCTTGCAGTTGACTTGAAATATGCATCCATACAGGAAAGCGTTGTGAAAGCTGCCTCCAGCCGCACATTTTTTTAACAAGCCGCCCGCATTGGATGGGACAACGGCAAATTTCAGATGATATCCGCTTTCCGTCTGCGAGGCGGGAATTACCCCGCACGACAGCTGCGTCCGCGAAATCGACCTGGACAGCTCTTACCGCCGAAGATATTTCTCTCGATCCTTTCTTCGTCTGTTCGACCCCCCCCCCCACCCTCCTCCCCGACTTACTTTTCACTCTTTGCACGTCTCTCCATATTCCTTTCGCTTCGATCCGTAATGGCGATATGGAAGCAGTTTGCAGGGATATATATATCGAAGAGCGAATGTGTGTATCGAAAATGGTTGTTCTGAATTTTTATTTATTTATTTATTTTTTTCGTCTGGACGTGTCTTCCCGGATTTTTATGCCATCGATTGGCCGGAGAAAGGAAGAACAAAGGGCCACTTATTGCATTTTTAAATATAAATCCCTGCCCCCCTTCCCTGTTTTATTGACACCGGGGAAGTGCAATTCTCGTCTGTGGAGTAGTGCAATAGGGGTAAAAGAAATAAATTCAGAGGGAAGAAGAT
Source organism: Dolomedes plantarius (assembly GCA_907164885.2). Lineage (NCBI taxonomy): Eukaryota > Metazoa > Arthropoda > Arachnida > Araneae > Dolomedidae > Dolomedes > Dolomedes plantarius. The sequence goes on along the minus strand of OU015500.1, from coordinate 85,180,445 downwards.
CCTTTATTATTTAACATCATTCCTCTATTTATTTATTTACTTAATTTTATTTCATCTATTTTTAGAGTTTTAGCATTTTACTTTTCATTCGAATAAACTAAAGTAGTCTAACAATTTGCAAACATTAAAAAAGGATCATCTAATAGTTAGTCAAACTCCCCTCTAGTAACTCCCCTCTAGTTTAATCTCCCCTCTAGTAATTCCCTTTAGTTCTTCGCATAACTTTCCCCCCCCCCTGAGAAATGTAGGTTGTATTTCAGTTACCTTTTTTAACTTCCTCTTTTGCAATACTTGTTTCCTATTATGCTGTTTGGAGTTATTTTGATGGGTAAAACTCCATAGAATAGTCCATTTTGCTTTTTTGTACTTTCATTATAATGATTTAGCGAAAAATCTGTTGATTTAGAGGCTTGCTGTAACAGCTCTTCAGAACTCCATGAGAAAATCATTCATGGGTGCATATCTAAATTTTTAAAATTTAAAAAGTAATCTAATAGTGAAATTCATCTCCAGTAATTTGGTTTCTTCGTATAACTTTTATTTCCGAAAAATGTAGGTTGTTTTTCAATTACCATTTTTAAAACTCATCTTTTACAATACTTGTTTCCTTTTATGCTGTTTTAAGCTATTTTGATGGGAAAAACTCCATTGAATAGTCCATTTTGCTTTTTTGCACTTTCATTATAACGATTTAGTGAGAAATTTGTTGATTTAGAGGCATGCTGTAACAGCTCTTCCGAACTCCATAAGAAAATCATTCATGGGTGCATCACTAAATTTTTAAAATTTAAAAAGAAATCTAATAGTGAAATTCCCCTCCAGTCATTTGGTTTCATCGTATAACTTTTTTTTTTTTCTGAGAAATGTTGGTTGTTTTTTAATAAAATCTCCTAATAAAAATTTTAAAAAAATCTCCTATTTTACAATAATTGTTTTTTTTATGCTGTTTTAAGTTATTTTGTTGGGCAAAACTCTATTGAATGGTTCATTTTGCTTTTTATCACTTTCATTATAACGATTTAGCGAGAAATTTGTTGATTTAGAGGCATGCTGCAACAGCTCTTCAGAACTCCATAAGAAAATCATTCAAGGCAGCGTATCTAAATTTTCAAAATTGCTACATACACATATACCAACATATTTACAATTAAGAAAAGCATTTTAAAATGTAGATTATTCACAGCAGATTATTTAAAAAGTAAATTGTAAAATTATGTCCGGCAAAAGGTTTCAGTTGTGTGGAAAACATTACAAATTACTTTCAGTGTTCAAGATGTTTTATACACTGCTGCTTCAGCAGTGTAGATGGTAAGCTTGTTACGATCAGAATAGTCCATGGCTTTGAAAGAGTTCATTAAAATACCCTGAGGCTTGAGGTAGCCTTGTGGTAGAGCGTCGACTTTTGGTGCTGAGTGTACTCGGATCGAAACCCGACAAGAGCCATTCTATTCCTCAGTGTCTAGGTCGTATATGGCCACGTTCTATCCGCAGACCGTAAAGCCCCTCTATGAGCTCAGAGAGGGTGGGAGAGGGTACGCAGATGTCGCCCCGCAGATGTCGCCCTTGGGGGTGCTCGGTCAAAATTGAGGTGGCACAAGGCTAAGTCGGCTTCCGACCCTTGTGGTGACTATGAACTGGAGCCGCACCCCTCAGCCCGCTGGTCAATATGGACCTGGTCTGGAATACCCCTGGCCAGGGGCATTAGAAACAACAACAACAACAACAACAACAAAATACCGTGTTTCGGAGGTAATTCAAATTTAAACTAACTTTTTAATTTTTTTTTTTGTCGAAAAATATTTTTAATGAAAAAAATTCCCAAAGCCTTAATCTCTTCCCCACCCCTTCTCTCGTAATCTTTATTTTACCTTATGGAGGTATGCAAAGCAACATTTTGTTTTACTTTTTTTTCCGAATTTTCTAATTAATTTCCTCTCAAACGTGTTTACGATCATTATACACGTTACCAATACTTGAACAATTTGAAGTTTTGTTTTAATAACTTTTAAAATTCTAAACTTATGCACATGTAACATTTGATATATTTGATGAATCAATAGCTATACTTGCATAATTTTTTCACTCAAGTAAGATCTCAATACTTTGTTCTCAAGTTTACGAAAAAAATATTGATAAAAATTTTTATCGCTCTGAAAGGAAAAACTATAATTTTCTCACGATAACTACTGCACTAAAAATTACTATCGCAATTTTTACTGTAGATCAAAAAATCCTCACAACAGTTTAATAAAAATACAGGGTGGTCATAAAAAAACTTTGCCGATATATGGGCGGTTCCGTACGGTTGTTCCGTTCAACCGATCTAGATGAGATTTCAGATATAGTTATTCAGAGGTATATGCTCGGGATTCTGTGAACGGCAACCAAGTGGCGGTTACGGTTATAGGTACAGCCACTCGAAATTTTCGAATGGTAACGCCCACTTTTTCCCGTCACAAAATGCTCAGCGCATGCGAAAACCTTAAAGAGCGTTGGAACGGTACGTATATCATAAAAAACGGATTATGCAAGCACAAAAAACAGCTCTGCAAATTACCTCTGATGGCACCCATGTGAAAAATATGTAATCCAAAAAGAAGTTTTCTTTTGTCCGATCTGTGTTGTCATCAGCGATTGGTGTCTTGCCTCTGTCATATGCAAATTTCCTCCGTGCGCCCTGATCGTGTTTTTGTTGTCCGTTCGCAAAGCTGTTTTTTGTGCGTGCATATTGCGTCCGTTTTTTGTGATACACGTACCGTTCTAACGCTTTCTAAGGTTTTCGCATGCGCTGAGTATTTTGCGACGGGAAAAGTGTGCGTTGCCATTCGAAAATTTCCAATTTCTGTACCTATAACCGTAACCGTGAGCGCCACTTTGTTGCCGGTCACAGAATCCCGAGCTCATACCTCTGAATAACTATATTTGAAATCTCATCTCGATCGGTTGAATTGAGTAGCCGCTAGAGGTCCATATATCGGCAAATTTTTTTATAACCACCATGTAGAACAATGAAATGCTTAGTAATATTTCATAGAGATACGTTACTTTGAAGTTTAGACATATCCATTAAAAGATAGTAAATCGTATAGTTTTTATTAGGAGCTAAACAGATTGAAAGTACACACGTTACAGCACTGTATGTGTACACAGTGCAAGAAAATTTCTGTATATGGCAGAGTTATCATCGTAGAGCATCATCGTTTTAAGTTATTTGATTAAGTGCTATATTGCGAAGCTGAAAAAACGAAAATTTAGTTTTTGAAAATTAATTTTGTGATCAGACTCCTTTAAAACGACTAGGTTCTCTCGGGAATTGAACCCACTCTTTATTGTTACTGGACTTAAAAGTAAAAGGGATGAATTTCTTTCTACTGACAACCGCTTTATTGTCCAGTTGTCAGAAAGATATGATCTACAGATTTTGACATCGGTCAAAATCTGTAGAATTCTCAGGTCTTAATTTAATTGCATAAACTGAGGTTGCCAGTATTTTTACTGTCATCAGTTATAGATCTCAAAAAAGATTATTCTTTTTGGGCATCAGATTAGTAATCACAGATTTCCGCTTTAACATTAACTTTGAATATTATGTAAAGACCCATTCATCATGCTACGTGTTTTAAAACTATTGTCTGTGTTTTTTAATCATGTGAATAGAAATTATTTGAATTCCAGCTGGCTAAGATCAACATGTTCATTGAGCGAAACTCCCCCCAAAAGCGATCTTTAATATTCTGCGTGTAATTATTTTTTTCAACCAAATGTAAACTTTTTACAAGTTACATTCTTTCAGTTTGTTTTCTCTGCTTTGAACTTTTCTATAGATATTATTTACATTGCATCTGGCTAAGCTTATCATGTTTAGTCAGCGAAACTCCCCTACAAATTGTTTTTCTTCTTGCAACTGGTTTTCAATTTAAAATGTAGGGTTTTATGTAACTCCCCTGCTTGATTTTACCTGTTTTATCATTCCATTCAAAACATATTGGTTTCATTCTACGCTGTTTTCCGTTATTTAGGAGGGAAAATCTTTTTGATAGCTCATTTTTCCTTTTTATGTTTTTATTGCGCATGACCCTAAACAAAATTTATTTATAATTATGTTTAGTGTCTTTAAAACTGTTTGGAGGTTTATCTTGGGGTTGGCATGGTTTGTCTTAACCTTTACCTTACGGGTTGGGATAGCATGTATCCCAAGAATGAATATATATATATATATATATATATATATATATATATATATATATATATATATATATATACATAAATATATATATATATATATATATTTATATATATATATATATATATATATATATATATATATATATAAATATATATATATATATATATATATATTTATATATATATATATATATATATATATATATATATAAATATATATATATATATATATATTTATATATATATATATATATATATTTATATATATATATATATATATATATATATATATATATATATATATATATATATAAATATATATATATATATATATATATATATATATATATATATATATATATATATATATATATATACAGTGATATCCGCTTATAAGATTCACGTTTGTTATTACTGTTTTTAATTCTTTTAAGCGGTTGATTCTTATAGCCGAAATTTAGGTTTTTGGACAGGCACACACACAACTATAAATATACATATATTAGATAATTTTCCATAAAATACTCTTTAATTTACGTTAATTATCATTTATTAAAACTATGTTTTATAATTTAAAAAAAAATTAATTTCTAGACCAGAAGTAGATACACATGATTATAGTAAGAGAAGAAAAGAATCCAATATTTGTTACAACATACCTGATTAGCAGTTTTAACATTTCAACTACAGGAAGGGTGCAAGAAAAAGTTTTCGAGGGTAGTTTGACGTAATGAAGTTTTCAGGAGGCTGTTTATACCTCTTTCAATATCAATAGTCTCAGACGAAGATTCACCTTCTAGCTTACGTTTCACGGTTTGATAACTTGCTGAATCTACTAATGTCACGTTTGCCTAAGTGATAGTGGACACTTTGCCGAAGATTTATGTGCTTCAGGGTCCAGGAAGCCGCAACCAGGATGTGGGAGGTGGGGAAAAAGTCCCTATTTTTGTTTGTCAGTACAGAAAAGTGAAATCGGGCCCGGACGGATAAAGATGCCCCCGGGTCAAGCTAATAAGACAGTGTTGTGCTAAAGCGTTTAAGGGAAAACTATTATGTTATGTCTAACATAGAAAAGGATGAATTTTATGACTATATTCCATCCTATCTTATCAATCTTTCTTAAAAAAAAGAAAGAACTTCGTGCCTTTTGAGGGTTTAAGTGGATTTTTTGGAAAAAATGAAAGGAAAGCGAAGAGTGTAAACTGATTCTTAAAACCGGTGGATTGATTCTTTAAAGCGAAAATTTTTACATGGAAATAATACATTTGTTTTTATTTTCGCGATATTGATTCTTATAAACGGTTGATTCTTATAACCACTGATCACTAGAAGCGGTGGTTACTGTATCTATATATATACACTGCTGGCCACCCAAATTGCAACACCAAGATAGACAAGAGATATCACAACAAAATTTATTTTGTAGATAACATGTTGACCGAGTATCAAATGATTAAATTTATAGACATCTGTGAAGTGTGGTTCCTGCCAAAATCAGTAGCCAGAGTAGCCGCCATTGTTGGAGATCACCGCTGCCACACGCCTCGGCATTGATTCAAAGAGACTTTGGATGAGTTCTTGGGGTACAGCAGACCAAGCAGCTTCCACACGTTGCCAAAGTTGATCTTCTGTGGCAGCTGGGGATGGAATCTGGGTCAATCGTAGAGCAACCATGGACCACATGTTTTCTATCGGCGAAAGATCCGGAGAGCGAGGCGGCCAGGGAAGCAATTCAATATGGCTATTGACGAAGAACCGTTGGACAATGCGTGCCACGTGTGGTCGCGCATTATCCTGTAGAAATATGGCTGTGGGCAAGCCCTGAAGGTAAGGATGGACAACTGGCTGCAACACCTCGGAGATGTAGCGCTGGCTGTTTAAAGTACTAGAGGTGTGCGAGAGTGATACTAGAGGTGTGCGAGAGTGATATCCAATATCGCCCCATACCATAATACCCGGTGCAGGACCAGTGTGGCGGTGCATAACGCAGCTGTTCAGCATCCTCTCTTCACGGTGTCTCCAGACTCGAATGCGACCATCGTGATGTTGCAGACAGAAGCGTGACTCGTCAGTAAAGACAATTTCATTCCATTCTGCCGTCCACATCCTTCTGTCATCGCACCATTGGCGGAGGAGACGTCTGTGGTTCTGCGTCAAGGGTAGACAAAGCAATGGGCGTCTTGCGGACAGACCACTCTGCTGTAAACGGCGTCGAATGGTACGCGCAGACACTGGATGATGCGTTACAGACTGCATGTGCTGTGCTATGGTTCGTGATGTGACTGAGCGATCCGTCACTGCCATGCGCACAATTTGCCTGTCATCACGTGAAGTGGTGCGCTGAGGTGGATGCGATCGAACACGCCGGTCCGTCGTACCCTCCTGCATCCAACGATCACATATCCACATTACAGTTGTTTGGTTTCGTCCAACACGACTACCGATTTCCCTGAAAGATAATCCACAATCTCGGTAGGCCACTATCCTTCCTTTGTCGAACTCGGATACTTGATCAAAAGATGATCGCTGTTTTCGACGAGGCATAATTGATCGTTGTTTTTGATAAAACCACAAGAAAAACACAATTGCCGAACTTGAAATCGTCGAAATCTCCAAGCCTTAAATAGCGTTTTGAAGTGGCGCCACAGGCGCGCGTGATGTGCGTCTGAGCTGAAATTCTAATCATTTGCATATCTCACCTCCGCTAATGCATGTTGTAAATTTCATGTTATTTGCATGTTTCCTTCAGGGTGTTGCATTTACAGTGGCCAGCAGTGTATATAAAAACTCTTAAAGGTCGTTCTTACAAAGGGGGTTCATGAAATTTCCCGTTTTAACGAGGGAATCGGAAAAATGGCCCCGTATGCTAAATGTTAATTGACTTTGTGCCAAAAGATGTCATCATATTCAGAGTTCTTACAGGACAGGTGTGTTGACCATTACAAATCAGAGAATTACTTCATAATCTTTCTTAACGAACACAAAAACTTTTTTGTATATTTTTCCTGAAATTAGAGAATATAAATATCCATGTGCCGCTGAGGGCCTGTTTACATAGAATCCTTCAGCTTTAGCGTTACTCGTATTGGCATATTTTAAACCAATCACAGGCCTGAACAATTTCGTGCCTAAACGTTTGGGGATTTGTAATTGGTTAGATATATTTCAAAACAAATAACGCCGACGCTAAGGGATTTTATGTGAAGAAGCCCTTAAAGGATTAAAAAAAATTCCACTAACTTTTTAAAAAAAAGAATAGATAGATGCATTAACATTTGTAAGACATTTTTTAATAGAAAACATTACAGGAAATCGACGGTGCTCTGAATTTCGTTTACCGAACAAAAATGGCGGAAGTTTTCTACCTCGGCTTTCTCCTTTGCATCTGTGAGTCAAGCACTTACCGGATCTTTTAAACGGAGAGCGTGAAGTGATCTTCCGATATTTTGAAAGTTCCCGCTCTCCGAGTCCATATGCACTGATAGATATAAACGCACTGCCTTTCTTTTTTTTTCAGATATTTGTGATCCAATAACGGAGATATGAATAAAATCCCTTCTGAGTTTCAAGAGTTTGTGATGTAAAGCCGTATAAGCTCTCTTTGAATTGGTTTCGAGAGGAGTATGGGTAAGTCATTTATTTGATTTGAAATTTTTTTCTTTTACGTTAGTTAATTCATGTTTTAATTGTTAAAATACCTTTTTAAAATACACTTGAAGCTTTAATAGTTGAAACAACTTACATTTGTTGAAATTTTAGCGCAAATTTAGCACACGCACACACACACACACACACATATATATATATATATATATATATAATATACCCATTAAATCCCGTCCTTAAACTATAACCTGAAAGGGAAAACTAGATGATATTTACATGGCTGGAGCTAGAATCAGCCTGAAAGGAATAAAAATTAAATTTGGAAGCAGTCGGGCCGAATCGTTTATTAGAACGACAAGAGTACATCCGTTCATTCCAGAAGAACAGCTTGGAAGTAATATCACCTTTCAACATTAAACGCGAGGGCGAGGTAGACATGTGACTATTATTTGTAGGGTCAGCAGATTTTGGGTCTCGCAATGCTAACCCACACTTGACTTCAAAGATATACATTGTAGAAATGCAAAGGCATGCGATTCATGGGAAGCTCCATGGCCAAGGGTTTTAAAGCAATAAATTAATATTACTGGGGCTCAGATTTAGGAAAGGGAGTTTAAATGCTATAATGGAGGGCATAATATTTAAGATATAACCCCAATAATATTTAAGATATAACCCAACATATGAACATCAAATCACTTATAGAAGAGAGGGCACTTATTTTATGGGAAAAGATTGAAAGACTACCAGATTGCGTCCCCTTGTGGAATAGCCCTTTGCCATCATCTACACGGAACATTAAAACCCAAAATGGTTTCCTTCAGAGAGTTTTTGAGATGAGAGAACAACTAGGATTGAACTGGAAGAAGGAAAATCTTATCAAGTCACAATGTCCTACTGAAGGAAGAAAGTACACGGTTCGGACACACCTTTTAAGTGAGGTTTCTAAGAAAGAAACAAATGACTTAAAACTAAAAGCAGTAGCTTTGGAGATTATTCATGATCTGTACCCAGATGAGGACTGGCTTCCCGTGTTTACGGACGGCTCCATGATGACTGACCGTATTAATGCTGGCGCTGGAGTCTACAGCAAGCTCTTCTCTTTTTACACTCGGAAAATATAAAACATCGTATGATGTGGAGATTTCAGCAATTCAGATCGCCTTGTCACAACTCCAATGTCAAAGTGCAAATTTTTCAAGGGCTGTTATACTATCAGATTCCAGTGCTGCCCTCCTGGCCATTGCTTCATCTGAGGCACTGGCGTCAGCCGATATTTTAAATATTCGTCTGGCTTTTAATGATCTAATTGAAAACCACAGAGAGGTTGCGTTGCAATGGGTGCCAGCGCACTGCGGACTCCTGGGAAATGAGGCAGCTAATTCTCTGGGAAAAAAGGCAACCGAAATTGCATAAATAACAGATAAACCAATCCCTTTCTATACCGCCAAACGTTTAGTTAAAAATCTATTAGAGTGAACTTTTGGAATAGCATAAAGGAGGCAAATAAAGACAAAAAATGGATCGAGGAAATCACTAATATTCCTCTATGGCCAAGAGACAAATCTGTTGCCATTTTCCGTTTCGCTACTGGCCACGATTGCCTCTCCAAGCATCTATACCGAATAAAACTGTTTTCAAGTCCTCTCTGCCAATTGCGTAACATTCGTGAGGAAATGGATGTGAACCATTTGGTTCACTGCCCTGCACTGGTCTCGGGACACTTGTGGGAAAAATACTGGAGAGCTCGGCACAAGATGAATGATTTATAGACTTACTGTAGTTCAGTTTTGTTACTTGTTCTTGTTCTATTGTGTTTTTCTGTCTACAGTTGTCTTATATTCTGCCATTAGAAATAAAATTTTAAAAAATATATTTAATATATATATATATATATATATATATATATATAAAAGCGATGCATGTACATTTTTAAAACTTTCTGGCTTGCTTCTTTGTCTTAATCCTAAAGTGTTACATCAAACTTCGCGAGTATTCCTTTGGAAGGAATACAGTGATTTGGTAGAAAAACAAATGGCTTATTAAACTACTCGTTTGACATCCATATAAACTTCATATCTTGCAATTCTTTATCTTTATTCACAACCAGTCCAAAGAAGCTTTAAACTACGCGCGATACTTCTGCCTTGTAATGTCTGTAAAATCACGGCAAGTTCTGGAAAGATTTGTTCCTACGTCTCGTTAAATTATGGGAAAATTTCAACCAAAACTTTCCTTCATAAACTTACGAGTTTCCTAATACTGGATTTAGTATATCATTCCCATTAGCGCATTTCATTGAATCCTAAAGAGGGATATGATGTAGGTAGAAGAATGCATGTTCACCCACTTGGTTGCAAATGCATGAATACAGTGAATCAGATGAAGGGTACTCTAACCCATTAGAATGTTTACTTTCAAACGTTATCGGATTTCGGAGTATAGAAGAATTTGACACTCACTCAAATGGCGTAGTTTGGAACACATTATTATTAAAAAATGATTAGGCACGAAATTGTTCAGGTCTGTGATTGGTTTAAAATATGTCAATACGAGTAAGGCTAACGCTGACGGATTCTATGTGAATAGGCCCTCAGTCTTCACATGGATATTTATAATTTCTAATTTAAGGGAAAATATACAATTTTTTTTTTTTCGTTAAGAAAGATTATGACGCAATTCTCTGTTTTGTAATAGTCAACATACCTGTTCAGTATGAACTCTGTATAGGATGACCTCTTTTGGCACAAAGTCAATTAGGACAAACCATGCCAACCACACGATAAAACTCCAATACTAAACATAATTATGGATAAATGTTGAATAGGGTAATGTGCTTCTCCCAAAATGACAATCTTCATTCCTTGCTGGGAAAATGCTCCTTACTTTTTCCTTCTTCCTTCCACGATCGGGGAGTGTGGATCGGGGCACACGGAGGAAATTTGCATATGACAGAGGCAAGACACCAATCATATAAAGTCGTTCGCCAGATAATCAGCGTAGAAAACTGATAAAAAGCTCTGTCTTTATAAGTTTTCCAAATTTCCAAATTTTCTCTTTGCATCCCGAAAGTGTTTTTGTAGGCCATTCGCACAGCTGTTTTTGTGCGTGTATAGCGCATCCGTTTTTTTGTGATACACGTACCGTTTTCGCATGTGCTGAACATTTTACGACGTGAAAAAGTGGACGTTGCCATTCGAAAATTTCGAGTTTCTGTACCTATAACCGTAACCGTGAGCGCCACTTTGTCGCCGTTCACAGAATCACGAGCTCATACCTCTGAATTACTATATCTGAAATCTTAACTCGATAGGTTGAACGGAACGGCCTCTAGAGGTCCATATATCGGCAAAGTTTTTTTTTATGACCACCCTCTATTTGGCAATTTTAAACCGGTCACCAAATTTGAAGTCTATTTTATATTGTGTTTCTTTTCTTAGGTACATTCAAAAAATATTTATTTTTTAGAAAAAAGAGCATATTTTAAAAATTTTAAAAACCTACATTAAAAAACGCTAATCGTAAAGCATTATGTCGCCTGTATCATAACTTTCAGTATGTTAGAATAGTTTTCTACCTTAATTTCAGGGCATGTGATCTGATTTCTATTCCTGAAAAATATTATCAAAATCATAGTCATTTTCTGCTATTTAAACCGATCAATATATGTGAAAACAGGAACCCAAAGATATATTTTCTGAAAACATCGATCATGAATAATAATGACAGCTTTGGAATACCTCATGATTCCAAAACGGTAGAGAAAGAATATTGTAAGAAATCTGTCTGCCAAACAGGCCTGTTTTACTTTCGAATTGGAAGATGAAAAACGCTTCTAACGCTTTTTGAGAATTACATAAACTGTGTTGTACGTCATCTTTTCCCTATCGAATATAGCTCGAGTACAAATAATACATAATCTAGATTCTAAAATGTGTATCGAGGAAAAGGATTTTCGCTCTTATCTTTTCAAATCTTTTACATTTTCAAGTGGAAGACTTCGGCAGATATTATAGGGGACATCTCTCCCTCATGGAGGGAAAGCCAACATTTAGCATTGCTGATTTTATCGAGAAGTTTAACTCACTGTGTGTGTAAAAAAATGTCCTATCGTCTGCCGCATTAGCAGGAAAAAAAATATTTTTTTTGTCTATCTCGTTGTTATGCACGTCACGCAAAATTAGTTTAAAGTATCACAAAAAGAAAAGAAACCACGTGATCAGCATCTAATAAATTGAATTCTAAAAATTAATATTAAAAAATTCACCAAAAATCAGAAAATGGAGGTAAAGATTCGAATAATTACAAGGTAAAAAGAACTTTTTATACATCACGTTTTAAAATTTTCTGTTGAATCATATAAACTTGACAATTCTATGTGTTAATAAATATTTTTAAAAACTTTTTTTGATCAATTATCCCATCAACTTGAAAGAAAATGATCAAATGCGTAATAAAGAGAGCAATTATAAGAAATTTTCAAACAGCAAAATTAACTGAAAATGAGTTCAATTCTGCTTAAAGATGGCAAAAAGTATTAAAAGAATGCATTGTCATCGTGTTCTGAGCCATTCTAAAAGTTTCAAATGTCTAGTCGGGAAGTTAGTTAAATATCAAATGCAAGATTTTTACTGCACAAACACACAAACAAGAAAGCGAGTAAATAAAAACATGGTAAAAAGATCTCATTTTAAAGGAATTTTTATGATCTTTCTCGTGATATAACTTTTATAACCCTCATATTATTTTAAATGCAAACTTAAAAAAATGGTTACAAAAACAGCTTAAAAATTCAATTTAAAAAAATCTAAGAAAATTTTTTCAAAAATTTTTTTAGTTCACCCCTACATTGTAAGAAGAATCGCCATGCAAAATTTCAGCCCTGTAGATACAGTGGTTTGGTCTGTGCGTTGTCTGTCAGTCAGTCAGTCAGTTACGGAACTGTTTTATATATATAGATTATGAACATTCAAGTGTCTGTATTCTGTCAACTGGGTGGATTTCTTCGAGGTTTTGTACGAGTGTTTTTTTAAACTACATCAGTCGTATTTTAGCCGTTCAGCGAAAGAAATATCCACCCCCGGATCTAACAGATTTGATCTTTAAAATGTAAATTACTCGTAGATTCCATGAGCCTTCCCCCCTCCCCCCTCATGCTTAATGAAATTGAAATTATTTTGAATTTTCAATCTACGCATTTAAGCTAAGTTTTTTTAAGTGAATTGGAACTCGTTAACTTTTTAAAAGCTAAGTGCTTTTCAGAGCTTACTTTTAACGTTGACCTTTTAAAGCTAAGTTTATATATTATTTTGTATTGCAACCAAACTAAAGTATATTGAAAGGATGGTACGGAATCCTCGTCATTCGATTCATTCGGAAAAAAAATAAAATTTCATTTAAAGTAACTGATAATTAGAACATTAGAAGAGAGTTAATTTATTTTAATTTTACATCGTGTCATGTATGAGAAAATATTGTTGTTTAATCTTTGCAATCTACATATATAAAACACATCCGTAACTGACTGACTGACAGACAACGCACAGACCAAATCGCAGGACCTAAAGGGCTGAAGTTTTGCATGGCGATTCTTCTTATAGTATAGGGGTGCACGAAGAAAGATTTTTGAAAAATTCTTCTTAGATTTTTTTAAATTAAATTTTTAATCTGTTTTTGAAACTTTTTTCAAGTATATATTTAAAATAATATCTGAGAGTTATAAAATTTATATGACAAGAAAAATCCTAAAAATTTCTTTAAAATGAAATCTTTTTTGAATCTTTACCTCCCTTTTCTGATTTTTGGTGAGTTTTTAAAGATTAATTTTTAGAATTTAATTTATTAAATGCTGATCACGTGATTTCTTTTTCTGGTACTTTAAATTAATTTATCGTCACGTGCATAACAACTAAATAGACAAAAAATTATTTTTTTCTTGCTAATGCGGCAGACGATTGGACATTATCAAAAAAACATATTAAAATAGTGTAAAACATATGTTTCTCAAACTGTACTAAATTAACTGTACTATATTCTTTAGTATGTTCTATTAGATTGAATTTGAATATTTTCTTCTATATTATTTTGTCTATAAAAATACCCGTTACGATTTTTTTATGAATATTTGTTTTTGTTTTTTTTACACCAGTTGCATACATTGATCGTAGTATTTAATTTGAATGTATTCCGTAGCGAAGTACGGGTATTCAGCTAGTAATTAATAACAATTTGCATACAAGCAATCCCAGTCAAATGTAATTATAAAATTTTTATATGCTGAATTTATTAGTATATACACGTAAGTAAACAAATTAATTAATTTAGGTGATCAAAATGGAATCAAAGTATATATTATCCTCCATAATGCCTGCAATGATGTTAAAAGTTTTGAAAAAAATGCAGTAACTTTTTTAATACATTAAAGGTATAATATGAACGTATTCTCACAGTGTTGCGCTAGTATACAGTGAAAATTTTTAATATAAAATGCCAACATTATAAATAACTGTTAACATTAGATTTAGATTGAAAATTCTATTTCTTAAATTATGTAATAAATTATTTTTCCCGTTTTTAAATGAAATATCACGGAGTAGCACCAGCTAAAAATTCCACACTCTGATTTTCCTTATAATACTTACTGTTATATTTGTTTAAAAACTGAAGGGTCCGAAAACTGACTACTTTTACTATCCTACATATGTGGACAATTTTCAAAAAAAATTTTAATCGTAGAAATATAGGTCTTATTTTAAGGATTTGTATCATAGAATCAAGGTCGTGTGTGTTAGCACGTTTTCTTTCGCCTATAACAGCGTCAGCAGAGAAGAAGCAATCAAACGAAAACCACTTCAAATTTTCAAATTTTCACTGAAGTGATTTTTTTTTTGCTCTTATAAATAATCGTTTCTCATTTGTTTCTAATTTAAAGTTTCACTTAGGGGAACAGCAATCTAAAAGATCGTTGTTCAGAGCGAATTTTCTACCTACTGATTTAAAAAAAATATTAACAGAATATTTGATAGAACGATCAAAAGCGGAAATGGCGATATGGGGCAAGTTGGCCCATTTAATCCCGGGCATGTTGGCCCATTTAATCCGGGACATGTTGGCCCAGTGGCCCAAGATGCCCCGCAGTCCAAGAGTTTGTTTTCTACATTCATAAGCCTACAAAAGTCAATAAAATTGTCAATAAATTAGGAGAAGAGTGGATTCAATGTACCAGGTGCAATAGTTGGGCACATGAATCATGTGTCACTTGGGACACCATATTTTATCCATATTTCACCATATTTTATCCATATTACCTTGGGTCCATTGCTCAACACGCCTGGACTTTGAACCATCGGTTTGATTTTTCTTATGCCTCCATTATTCAGAAATGTCGCTCGCCTACCGATCTTGATTTCAGGGAAGCTTATCACATTTTTAAAAATTCGGGTTCTTTGGTTAGTTATTTGTCAAGCATCCCTGTTTTTCCTCAATTGTGGAAAGGGTTTATTTAGCCGTGTCGGCCTGTTACTTCACTTTTCCACTTTTTCCCCTCTTAGATGCGGCTGCTTGCCCTGTTTGTCTCTTCGCTGCTCGCTTGTGATTAGTTTGTGTTGTTCGCGCCTTCTGACGTTCGACACGTGCGGGTACTTAAGTACATGCGGACGGGTCTAGTCCCTTAGTTTTCCGCTTTTGAGCTACCACAAGTTCTTTGCACTGATGAAGAAGCTCCTTTTCGAAGATCTTTTTCGAATCTTTACCTCCATTTTCTGATTTTTGGTGAATTTTTAAAGATTAATTTTTGCAATTTAATTTATTAAATGCTGATCAAATGATTTCTTTTTCTGGTACTTTAAATAAATTTATCGTCACGTGCATAACAACTTAATAGGCAAAAAAAATTTTTTTTTCTTGCTAATGCGGCAGACGATTGGACATTATCCAAAAAAATATTAAAATACAATAAAAGATATTATGTTTCTCAAACTGTACTATATTCTTTAGTATGTCCTACTACATTCAATTTGAATATTTTCTTCTGCATTATTTTGTCTATAAAAATATCCCTTACGATTTTTTTATAAATATATATATATATTTTTTTTTTACATCAATTGTATACATTCATCGTCGTGTTTATTATAAATATATATAGATATTTTTTTGGGCATTAATTACATACATTGACCGTTGCATTAAATTTGAATATACTCCGTAGCGAAGTGCGGGTTTTCAGCTAGTCTTGACATGTTGGAAGAAGGCTTCTTTCTAGCCGGAAACAAGTGATTTTGAGCGAATTGCGGCATTGCTTCCAACGTCGGTATGCGGAGTTTAAAGTCGAAATACAATCGTATTTACCAAAATTGATCAGAGAAAAAAAATCTTTTCAATTTTTTTTACTTTTTACTTCTGAAGATACATTTACTCTACACCTGGACTAGCCAATTTTTCTTGCACTGCGATCGACAACTATGGCCTAGAAGACCTTTTAACGTAGGATTACATTCCTTCATAACGGTCCTCCGGAAAGGAAAATTTCAGACGCTAAAACCGTCCGTCTATACTTCGCGAGTTAAAATTTTGGCAGCGCGCCAAACTCAGTCTGTATCGCCTGGACAAGCAGTAAACAGTTAAACAGAAAAGTACCAAAATGCGTCAAAATTTTGACATATATATATATATATATATAGATAGATATATAGATACATATATAGTATATATACCAAAGAGGTAAGAAACGATAAATAATCCTACGTTAATAACCCGAGGTAGTTTCGTTAGAAGAGACTACCTGAAATTTTTTTGGTATACCAAAAGGTTTTTTGGTAAACCATATATAATCTTGGTAATCATTCGAGGTGCTGAAAAGATGCTTGCATAGAACAAATGGGTGAAAGATAAAACCAATCCTCTTGAGATTTGAGGTTTGAAAACTGTAGCGCCATCTATTATTTTGAAAATTAATTAAAGTTTGGGATTCGCTTTTTAATCTTTTATGAACACCTGTCAATTTATTTTCGTTCTTTATCGATAAATGTTTTCTCGGTATTCGACATAAAATGATGGAGTGAACTTTTGAAAGCACCATGTATTTTTGAGCTAATTATGTGATATCTAGGATTTACATAAAATATAATTCTTGATTTTAAAATGTTCATATTTAAGGATTAATCTCCCCCCCCCCTTTTCTTCCTATTGTCTTTGACAGATGCATTCCGGGATTAGGAAATGCAATATTACAGAACTACAGAACACCATGAGACGAGGTTTTCAGCTTTTACGAGGGGATATTTGACGTGAAATATTTTCCGCTTTATTTTAGCAGATTACATCAGGCACGTTCTATACAGCACAGCATATGGCTCTAGGTAGGGTAGAGAAATGTGATTTTTGAAACGAAAATTGCTTGTTACATCTAAAAGAATTTTATTCATATGAGAGGAATAAAATACAGGAAAGATGTTTGCTGTCATTTTCTATTTTTGAGGTGATCATCGGAAAAGGTCTGGAGTCAAGGAAACTGAATAGATGTTTGCAAGCAAAAGACGAGGTGGGAAATACTTTGAAGAATTGTTTTAAACTATACTATCAAAATGTTATCACATTATACAGGGTTAGCACAAATGAATGACCGGATTTTAAATATTTATATTTCGGAAACTATTACACGTATTACAATAAGTGATACACGAAATTAAAGAATAATTACAAGATAAAAAGAACTTTTTATATACCACGTTTTTAAATTTTTTGTTCAATCATATAAACTTGACAATTCTATGCATTAATAAATACTTAAAAAATTTTTTTTGATGAATTATCCCATCAACTTGAAAGAAAATGAAGTTAATTGGAAGTTAACTTGCATTCAACATTGGAAGTTAACTTGCAACCAAACTTTTCGTTCCCGTTCTGGGCGATAGATGGCTGCATCAGTCTACAAAACAAATTAACTGAAAATAACTGAAAATTAATTTAATTCTACTTAAAGATGGCTAAAAGTATTAAAAAATGCATTGTCATCGTGTTCTGAGCTATTCTAAAAGTTTCAAATGTCTAGCTAGTCGGGAAGTTAGTTAAAAATCGATTGTAAGATTTGTACTGGACAAACACACACAAACAAACAATAAAGCAAGTTAATAAAAACATGGTAAAAATATGCCAAGTTTTATTTTCAGTTACGAATGTTCTATGTGTGACCCTTCTGTAGCATGACAAATATCTAATCTGTAATCAAGTGTTTTGTGGCCCGCCAACACAGAAAAATCTGGACAGCCAGAAAAACTACCAAAAACTGCCAATATTTAACTTAATTTATATTTATTTATTTTTATGAATAATCCAACATAGATAGATAAAAATAATACGAATATAGACAAGAAACAAACAGAAATCAAGCACTCTGGGCATCCACGCACCAACGGCAAGATTCTGTATAAGTGCCGGAACTGAACCATAAAACAACAGAGGTAACCGACAGGTCTCGTCATCAGGGAGCCTAACCATATCAGTTACCTCAAGGGGAACTTTCTGAATAGGATGCAGGTAAGCCCAAAAGACATCCCAAGGCCCCGAGTCCCCCAAGGAAGCATTAAGTCAAAATGCAAATGAAAATCCTCATGCAAATGAACTAATCCTCATGCAAAGTAAAAGATGCGTACACACCCCAATTCCATAAGTGACGGTTATGGCGAAACAGCAGCCAATTCTACCCTAAAAGTTACGTCATTGTAACATTACTATAGCGCCACCCCCCATTACAGCTTAACCAAATGAAAACACAAATACTATTCTAAACATCTTTAAAAATTCCTGAGTCTAAATGTTTTCTTTGCAGGATATGTTTTATGTTAAAGTGATTTAGCAGTCTATGCTTGAATTTTAATTTCTGTTTATTTCTATTGTTTATATTGATTTTTATTATTTATACCTTTTCTGAATTACAATTTCTTTATTACAATTTATACCTTTTCTGAAATGCAAAGTTAACTAATAAATGCAATAATTTTAAAAGGCGCGGCCCTCCGATAACCTCTGCTTACACAAAGTGGACCCCGGACTAAAACAACTGCCCTCTCCTCCTCTGAAAAATACAGTCTGCTGATATATTCTGGTAAAAGTAGGAAATGAGAGAATTTTAGTATATGTAAATTGTAAAATTAAGTACACCGTAAAATTTCACTAATTTAATGGCAAACTACTAGCTGTTTTGGTGCTTGACTGTTAAGTTTACGGTAAAACCGCAAAAAGTAATGTAATATGTAACTTTTTTAAGGGGGCTACTGAATTCGTGCTACTGAAACTCCAATAATATATATATATATATATGTATAATTTTTTTGTTTTATATCAAAATTACAATTCATCTGTTATATTTTATACAAAAATAGATCTTGTAAATCCATAAATAATTTTTAGATTTTATTTTTAAATGTACACATTACTAAAAAGGGAAAAAAATCATTGGATGTTTCGCGCATCATAAAATTAAGAAATATACATACAGAAATTATTTTTGGGTCAAATTAAATTAATAATATACTCAAGTTTAATGTAAAACCAAAAAATATAGTTTAAATTAAAAATTTACATAAAATTAAAAAAAAATTAAAATTTAGCAATTTTGTAAAAACATTTTCAAGTGTAAAAATTTTTTTTTACAAATTTATTTTTCTTTTTTTGGTTTTAGTATGTAAAGAAGCTTAAAATACAAATATGACAAAAATTTTGTGTGTTTAGCACACATAGTTTGGGAGTAACTGTGCGCGTAATCCAAATTTTTACATATTTGAGAAAACTGAAGTTAAAGTTGGAATATACATGGGGATGGCAACAGAGTGAGCTTTACATAAACTGTCATAACTCGAGAAATAATGCAAATTTTTTATGCGGTTTTTTTGCATATTGTTCAGAAATGTCCCAAAAATCAGAATATAGCATAAACCAAAAATCGATTTTTTGAAGTTTTAAAGGTGGTGTGCCCCCTTAATAGTTAGATCCTAGCGTACATCCTTAACTCTAGATAAAGACGGGTTTTTTTTTTCTCTGAAAATGTCTGCATTTCATACGATCGGAAATCTGACAAATATATGGAGTCTGGAGTACCTCAGCGGTTCATTTACGAGAGAAGATAGTTTACGCTGAAAACTACCTCCTAAAAAGTTTAAAAAGACATTTCTTGAGAAAAGTAATTCAAGTGTTGGAACAAAGATCAGAATTTCTGTTGTGTTTCATAGAGTTCTTTGAAAACAGATTCCAATTGAACGTCTGCGGAAAGGCCACACAGCATTTAACAGTAGAAAACTGTAATTAAAAAATAAAATAATACATGATTTTCCCACAGAACTAGCGATAAAAAAGCATAAAAAACTAATTATTTTATAGAGTGTAGGGAATACGGAGCCTTAAATTTAATTTTTTTAAGTTTTAGAATACTGAACTGGAAAAAACTTTTTTTAGCTACTTTTTAAAAATCATTTTAGCGTACATTATTTATGCAAATGTATCTTTTTTTTACAAAACTAAAAATTTGGAAACATATAATTAGTTTTTAGTTAAATTCAAGTTGAAAGAATTCAAGGACGCTGTTTCTAAAGATGATCTAGCATTTCTTTTTGTGAAAGTATGTGAGAACCCAATAATGAGTTTTCTTTTATATTAAAAGATATTTCGGAGAATTGAAATATCAGAGATTTAAAAAAAAATATTCCTTATTTAACCTTTTCCTTACGGGGGTGGGGTAGCATGTATCCCAAGAATACGGGTCCAAGAATATATATATATATATATATATATATATATATATATATATATATATAAATATATGTATATATATATTTATATATATATATATATATATATATATATATATATATATATATATATATATATATATATATATATATATATATATATATATATATATATATATATATACATATATATATACATATATATATATATATATATATACATATATATATATATATATATATATATAAATATATATATATATATATATATATATATAAGACATATATATATATATATATATATATATATATATATTTATTTAACACCCTTAATAACCGTTCTAAAGATGGAATTGGAAAAATAGGCCCCGTAAGCTAAAGGTTAATAATGTAGATCTGTGCTAACTATTTCTGCTAACCGTAGAAAGTTATTCAATAATTTTGCTAAATATTTTAGTGTCCAGTGGCATTAAAACTGGGGATTTGATAGGGATTCATAATGAATAAATGTTGCACTTTACCGATCGAAAAGTTATAGTTTTTAATCCCAGATTTCGAAGATTACCGTTCCAGTTTTAAAATGTAATTTACCGCGTATGAACCAAAATGGCGGGAACGGGGATGCTCAGAATTTCATCGATTTCCTGTGAGAAATAATCGGCGAGGAGACTGGATCCCAACAATTCTATTTCAATTTTAAATCGATAGACGAAAAACTGACTTTCAACAGTTTTTTTTCACAATTGCCTAAACTCTATAATAGAGTCACTTTCATGTGTCTGTCAAATTCTAGAGTTTAAATAAAACATAAGTTTTGACTCTGTAAAGCGTATTTGCAGAGATTTTCTTAAATTTACAGTACGTGGAGTTTTTCAGGTGTACGCAAAACGGAAAGTATTATTACTTTAGTGCAAACGTAATCTTGATTCACTTAAGTCAGCGATGCATATGTTTGCGTCATTTTGTTATAAAATTCGAAAACGTTTTGATAGATATCTGAACTTTAAAACGTGGCCTGTTTATAAAAGGAATTTCGTTTGTAGACCTTTCATCCTATATTTCATAAATTTCTTTTTGAATTTTGCGATAAAGGAAATATTTTTAAAAAATCAATACACTTTTCTAACAATTTGTGATAGACAATTGAACGTACGTGTTTATCTGCCTTGACGTATTATTACTTAAGTTTAATCTTTCGAACATATTGCATAGTTTCATTTCGGAAAAAAAGCTCCCAATGCAGACTTTGGCTTTGTTCATCTTAAAATAACACCTTGACTCTTCTTATAAACATACCACTCCCCAAAACATAATTTTCGTATCTTATTACTTCTTTTTCGAATATTTTTCATTGTCTGGGATTTTCTATTCTCATTATTTTTTAATGGTATTTTCATGCAAAATTTCTGCTCTCATTACATATTGTATATAGTACTTATACTACAGTGTTTCTAAGCCAGTGACCGTGTAAGGTCGTATTTTACTTTAGGTTGTTACCTTGCTGATTTTCCCTTGTGACGAGGAATGCCGCTTTTGATAATTTTGAAACCCGAATTGGATTTGATCATTCAGGGAACTCTTACACTAAGCTATACATTTTTAATTAGGTAATATAGTGTTGTTGGAAGTATAGTTTTGTTAGGGTTATATGTTATAACTAGCTGAAAACCCGGAGCTACGGATTACATTCAAATTAAATACAACGGTCAATGTATGCAATTAAGGCCAAAATATTATAAATAATAGTGTATATTTATATATAATAGTGTATATTTATAAAAAGATCGTAACGTATATTTTTATAGACAAAATAATGTAGAACAAAATATTCAAATTAAATCTAATAGAACATATTAAAGAATCTGGTACAGTTAATATAATACAGTTTGAGGAACATTGCTTTTACTGTATTTTAATATCTTTTTGGATAATGTCCAATCGTCTGCCGCATTAACAAGAAAAAAAATATTTTCTTGTCAATTTCGTTGCTATGCACGTGACGCAAAATTAGCTTAAAGTATCACAAAATGGAAAAAAACTACGTGATCAGCGTTTAATAAATTAAATTCTAAAAATTAATCTTTAAAAATTCGTCAAAAATCAGAAAACAGAGGTAAAGATGCGAAAAAGATTTTATTTTAAAGGAATTTTTATGATTTCTCTCGTGATATACATTTTATAACCCTCAAATTATTAATTTAAAAGTAAACTTTAAGAAAGTTACAAAAACAGCTTAAAACTTTTTAAAAAAATCTAAGAAGAATTTTTCAAAAATCTTTCTTAGTGCACCTCTACACTATGAGAAGAATCGCCATGCAAAAATTCAGCCCTTTAGATCTAACAGCTTGGTCTGTGCATTGTCTGTCATTCAGTAAGTCAGTTACGGAACTGTTTTATATACATATAGATGACAAAAATTTACCAGATGGTCCCACAGAGTAAAGTGCGGTAGTCTGCTGCGTTTTACACCAGAGTTGAGCACTCACGACTGGAATAAAAGCAAGTTTCTGGCTAAGCTCTGTCATTTCACACTATGAGTGTGATTGAAAATGTCGAGTAGTGAAAGAAGCTTGGTATCATTGTGGGATGTTACATTAGTTGTTTGTATATCAGAGGCACGTCACAGTGTTTAAATACACCCAAATGAATTCTTTGGGATGCAATGGATTTTTGGAAGACGAATGGTGGCCACGAACTAACAACATGTTCAGACAAACAAAAACTACCAGTAATAGGGGACGTTAAAGTCGAAGGAAAGCCGTTACATCGCATAAGTGTACAGCAGCTAAGAGAACAGGAAAGTGCAAAAGCTGGAAATGCAGTACGCACTCGAACAAATTCAAAGAACCCCATTCTTTTGGTTTTCATGGTCGTTGCGGCTGTTTATAAGCTTCGCATCATAAACGCTGCTCTTCGATTGGCAAGATCCAAAGGGTTCATCTCCTAGACATTAGAGCAGTGGAAACGGATTCTGAAGGCAGATGCATGCAGATACACCATGCACCTGCCTGATAGCTGTGGGTATGGCCAATTTTATTTTCCGGAGTGTAACATTCCCCAATCTCAAGTTTCTGGAAGGCTGTATTCATGCTTAAGGCAGTTTTCGGTGGTATGGATCCAGCCCAATTGCTGTGGAGGACGAAAGTGTTCCCCGGGAAGTATACCCTGCCATTCTTTAAAATTAGGTTTACTATTTTTTGAATGTACCACGGTAATGTGCCCGTTTGATACCCGCATGTTATACCTAGCTGAAAAGCAAGATCTTACGATGTCTCGTGATGCTATTGACTATCGTGCTATGACTGTCCTGATATGAACCATGATTTTATTGCCATAGAGCACCTGTGGGTTGAATAAGAGCACAAAATACGAAATTTGGAATATATTCTTACTATGAAGCACCAACGATGGTGGCATTACTTACTAATTTGAAACGTATTCTAAGTTGAAACGTTTTCAAAAATCTTGTTGAAAGTATACCTTTGAAGCTTAGTGAATGTTTTACTGATACGGGAGGGCCAACACGATACTGGTGTATTTCAATAAATGCCATTTTTTGGTTTCTACTCAGGATGTCTGATGACATTTGTCAGTGTGTATAGGCATTATTTTGCATTTGTTTCATTGTAATGATTTGTAGTATCATTGATCTTGACATACAAGCTAGTTTTAGTATAGTGATCCAGAGTTAATTTGCCTTTCAAGCCGTCCCTCCCCAAAAACATACACCCTATTAAGATTCATGTTTCTATTGATTCAAGGTGACAAAAATAACATATTCTTCCCCAGTTTCTTCTGCATTAAAATCGAATGAAGTTTGGAAAGGCATAGAGCAAGAAACTTTTCTAACATACCTTTGTATATAAAGAATTATACTTTGATTTATTTTTCTATACAAGAAGAATTTCACGGTTAACAGGCAGTTGTGAAAACCCTTGAAAGTCAGCTTTCTGTCCGTCTTTTCAAAATTGAAATAGGAGTCTTTCAAACTTGGAAATCTCCACCATTTTGTTTTCACTCAGAATCATGCTAAGCTAACTGAATTGACTCCAGTTTAGGCTGATCGGAGTTATCTTAACCTATAATACGTGAAAAGTAATTTGTTACTGTTGAAAGCTTATAAAGGATAGGAAGTGAATTATTTTTCTCCAAATATTCTATTATTTTAAGATAAAGTTTAATCTTATTGATTAATAATACAGGGTACTGTTTAGCACCTTTAAAACATAAAAAACAAGGGATCCTTGCCAGAATTGTTAAATATTTGCTTCAAAATTTAAAATCCTCTAATAATTTTCTTTAAATTCTTTCTTTTCGAAATAGTTACACTTAAACGGATTACTGTTGAAAATAGCTTTCTTTAAATCATTCCGGTTAAAATAGTTCATCCATAATCAATTCCGGTCGAAAATAATTCCACTTAGATCAATCCAGGTTGACACAATTTTCTTTCAATCATTCATTTTTGAAGGACGGAAGCAAACAGTAGTTGGGAAAACTCTCTGCAGAGTGTTAAGTATCTTATCTATACATATATATATAACAGTTCCGTATCTGACTGACTGACTGACTGACTGACAGATAGCGCACAGACCAAACCGCTGGACCTAAAGGGCTAAATTTTTGCATGGCGATTCTTCTTATAGTGTAGGGATTCACTAAAAAAGATTTTTGAAAAATTCTTCTTAGATTTTTTTAATTTAAATTTTTAAGCTGTTTTTGTAACTTTTTTTAAGTTTAAATTTAAAATAATAATGTGAGGGTTATAAAATTTACATCACAAGACAGATCATAAAAATTTCTTTAAAATGAAATCTTTTTTGAATCTTCACCTTCATATTCTGATTTTTGGTGAATTTTTAAGATTAATTTTTAGAATTTAATTTATTAAATGCTGATCACCTGGTTTCTTTTCTTTTTGTGATACTTCAAACTAATTTTGCGTGACGCGCATAACAATGAAATAAATTGACAAAAAAAAATCGTACTATATCCGTTAGTATGTTCTATTAGATTTAATTTTTAATATTTTCTTTTAGATTATTTTGTCTATAAAAATATCCATTACGATTTTTTTATAAATATATTTTTTTTGGCATTAATTGCATACATTGACCGTTGTATTTAATTTAAATGTACTCCGTAGCGAAGCGCGAGGATTCAGCTAGTAGTATATAAGCACAATTTTAAAACTTCTGCTGATATGTGATTAAGTGCCTCCGGTATCCTGATACTTTTGTTTAATGTCTCAAATTGACAGGTCACCATTAAAATTTAAAATTAATATGCATTTAAAGCTGTGGTTGAAGTAATCACATCTTACAAATAAACATTTTGACCCAGATCGGTCTAGTTTATTGACCATAAATTAACCGCGCCAAAATAACATACAGTTATAATCACAAAAGTGGATATGCTAAACTTACCATATTTGATTCTACTGCTATAATCATATATTACCGTATTTGTTTAAGGATATATATTAAGCATTTCCGCTTTGAAGATAAGCTTTAAATATTGAATTTTAAACGAGTATATTGGGGGATGTTAAGGGGAAAATATATCTTGAGTTGATGGGATAATTACAAAATGATCTAGTTAAGTTTGTTAGGGAGTTATCAAGCTTAAATATTGTCTGAAACGAATCGCAGGATTTTTTATGGAATAACTAGTTGAATACCCTTGCTTCGCTACGGAGTATATTCAAATAAAATACAACGGTCAATGTATGCAGTTAATGCCAAAAGAAAATATATATTTATAATAAATACAACGGTCAATATATGCAATTAATGCAAAAAAAAGTATTTATAGAAAATCGTAATGGATATTTTTATAGAAAAAATAATGTAGAAGAAATTGTTGAAATTAAATCTAATAGAACATACTAAAGAATATAGTACATTTAATATAGTACAGTTTCAGGAACATTTCTTTTACTGTATTTTAATATTCTTTTGGATAATGTCCAATCGTCTGCCGCATTAGAAAGAAAAAAAAATTGTCAATTTATTTCTTTGTTATGCACGTGACGCAAAATTAAAGTATCACAACCAGAAAAGAAACCACGTGATCAGCATCTAATAAATTAAATTATAAAAATTAATCTGTAGTCGTTTCTACTGTGACGGGTGTATAGATTATGCGTGTCCGGCCACAGAGTCGAGAAACATTACTAGCACAACACAAGCATTTTATTATCTCACTTTCACCTCTTGCTCGTTACATGTGCTCGGGAATATAAATCTAGCGAGCTGCTTCTGTCAACGCCCACCTATCTGACCGCTCGCGTTGCCAAACAGCTTTGAAGAAACTTACTGCGGTGAGACTTACTGCTTTGAATGTGGCGTGGCAATCAGTCGAATTCCGATCAGGCAGACTTGTCAGTTTTGCATCGCCGCATACTCCCCCACCAGTGTCATGACTATGACACGTACCTCTCTGGAAAAGTAACCCGACGACCAAAGCGAGTCTGTCGTAGCAGAGGTGACTGTTCTGGATACACCTCAGGTGGTTTAAAAGAGCTTTGCGGAGGGTTATAAAAATCACTTCCATGTAACCCAAAGGCGGGCTTTAATCTGTCGATCGAAATAGTCTGTTCTTTACCTCTAATCATCAAAGTGTAGAATTTGTCACAACGTTTCAGAACTTTATATGGTCCATCGTACGGATGTTGTAGCGGTTTCCTGACGGAATTCCGACGAACGAAAACGTGAGACGATTTTTGTAACTCGGGATGTACAAAAACAGTATGACTGGTATGATGTCGGGTAGGTCTAGGCTGTAAATCGTGAAATAAGAAACGCAGTTTGTCAACAAATTGTTGAGGAGGGTCATTGTTCGGTGAAGGGGTGAAGAAATCACTGAGCAATCTGAGAGTCTCACCATGTACTAATTCCACTGGAGTAGCGTCTGAGTTCCCTTTAACCGTACTTCTAAGTCCGAGAAGACCGATTGGAAGAACATCTGTCCAATTTGTGGTGCCATGACATTTTAAAGCAGTTTTAATGGTCTATGGAAATTTTCAATTAAACGATTACTTTGTGGGTGGAAACTCATGGTGCGACAACGCTGAATACCGAGTAACTTCATTAAACTGCGAAACAACGAAGATTCAAACTGCGTCCCTCTGCCAGTAGTGATGTGTGTTGGCATACCGAAGCGGGCGATCCAACCTGAAAGAAGTGCAGAAGCAACTGTTGACACTGAAATGTCAGAAATTGGCAAAACCTCCACCCACCGTATGTAGCGGTCGATACATGTGAGGCAATACCGGAAACCATTTGAGGGCGGAAGTGATCCAATAATATCGGTGTTTATATGCTGGAACCGTTGTGATGGTACATTTATATTTTGCACAGCACTATGCGTGTGCTTATGAATTTTAGTCCGTTGGCATGACAGACATTCTCTTGTCTACTGAGCACTGTCCTTGTTTATTGTTGGCCACACGTACCTTGGGCGAAGCATTTTCGATGTAGCTCGAATTCCAGGATGTGACATGCTGTGTAGCGACTCAAAAACTTTTTTCCGATGAGACGCTAGAATGTAAGGACGTATTATGCCATTTCTGGTATCGCAGTAAATCTTTTTCGTAGTACCTGGAAGCTTAACTGGCTCTAATGATAAAGAAGTGTTAGTGCTTAGCAGTGACTACAGTTCTATGTCCGTTGCTTGTGAGTCTGCTATTTCGTCATAATCAATAGAACTGGAAGAGATGATTGTTTCTATACGAGAAAGTAGATCAGCTGACATATTTTCAGACCCTTTTGTATGACGAATGTCGGTACTGAATTGACTAATAAAGTGAAGATGACGGTGTTGTCGTGGCGTACACTTATCCCACATCTGACGGAAAGCATACATTAAAGGTTTATGATCGGTTTGTATGGCAAAAGGACGTGCCTCGAGCATATGTCTAAAATGTTTAATTGCAAGGTAAATAGCTAACAACTCCCGGTCATACTCTCTGTAGCGTGTCTCCCTTGGAGTTAAATTTTTTGAAAAAACGCAAGAGGTTGAAGGGTATTGTCAACAAGTTGATGTAACGCACCACCAACAGCGAAATATGAAGCATTAGCATGCAGCGCAAGTTGTGCTGTAGGCGAAGGGTATGCTACACTGACTGTTGAATTTGTAACTTGCACTTTTCAAAAGCTTCAAGGGATACATAATCCCAATTAATTGATTTATTTTTAGACTGTTGACCTTTTACCATATCATGTAATGGTTTTTGAACAGCTGCTGCATTTGGCAAGTGTCTACGGTAAAAAATTATGAGACCGAGAAATGTCTTTAGACCTTTTACAGTGCTGGTTTTTTGTAAACGCTTGATAATTTCAGTTCGTTCTGGTAATGGTGTTATACCTTTAGCATTTACTTGGTGACCTAAGAAGGGAATTTCGTTTACCCAAAAAATACATTTGCCGACATTCAATGTCAGCGAACTTTTCGCGAAACTTTTGTAGGACTTGAGTCAAGTGCTGTAAATGCTCTTGTTCTGAATCACTGAAAATTAAAATGTCGTCGAGGTATATGTAAACGAATGGAATGACTCTAAAGATTTCATCCATAAAGCACTGGTACGTTTGAGCCGCGTTACAGAGGCCAAAATTTAGATATGGGAACTCGAATAAACCGAAACAGGTAGCAATAGCAGTTTTAGGAATATCTTCCTCGTGTATCGGGATATGGTAATATGCACGTACAACGTCTAGTTTTGAAAATATAGTTTTTCCAAAAAGGGCATGTGAAAAATCGTGTAAATGTGGTATCGGATACCTGTCTGGTAACGAAATCGCATTTAAACGTCTGTAGTCTTCGACCGGTCTTATCGATGTGTTTTTGACAACTACGTGCAATGGTGAAGACCATGGACTTTTCGACGGACGGCAAATTCCCTTTTCGCACATTGTAGTGAAGTAACGTTTAACTGCATCGTATATTTTCGGATGTAGTCGTCGAGGTTTGCAATGAAACGGGGGTCCTGTCGTTTGAATATAGTGAACCGTAGAGTTCACTATATTCTGTTTTACAGGTTCAATTTTTTGGTTTGGATTAGTAATATCAGAGAATTTTTTAAAAGATCGTAATACTGTGCATCACTAGATATAGTTTTTATAGACGCTTCGGAAGAATTGCTAATGCAGCCGTATGATTTTAAGGTGGTGTTAGAGTCAATAAGTCTTTTATGCTTTAAATCGACTATAAGTCCGTAATGTGTTTTAAAAATTCACCAAAATCAGAAAATAGAGGTAAAGATTCGAAAAAGATTTCATTTTAAAGGAATTTTTAGTATCTTTCTTGTGATATAAATTTTACAACCCTCAGATTATTATTTTAAATGCAAACTTTAAAGAATGTTACAAAAACAGCTTAAAAATTTAATTTAAAAAATCTAAAAAGAAATTTTCAAAAATCTTTCTTACTGCACCCCTACACTATAAGAAAATCGTTATGCAAAATTTCAACTCTTTAGGTGCAGCGGTTTGGTCTGTGCGTTATCTGTCAGTCAGTCAATCTGTCAGTCAGTTACGGAACTGTTATATATATATACTAGAGGACCCGACAGACGTTGTCCTGTTCAAACGTTGTAATTCTAGCTGAAGTACCCGGCGATGCCCGGAATTTTAAGAATATTTGTTAACGAAAATCAATTTAAAAACTAAACACAGTATAAGTAACATAGAAAAGATTTACCCTTTATCATTGGAGCAAAAAATTCTGAAAAGTAAAACATAAAATATATAAACTTATAATAAACCTATAAAAATCCATTAAAAAACTAAACGCAGTATAAATAACATAGAAAAAAAAGCATACGAAATGTTATACATATTAATAATATGAAAACCCAATTAAAAATGTATAAATGCATAATAAACTCCTCAGATTTCAGGTATATTCGGTATTTCATCATAAAAAAAAGCTGAAAAAAATAAAAATAAATAAAAATAATAATTTTAAAAAATCATAAAATAAAATTAAAATTAAAATTAAAAAATAATAAATTAAAATTAAAAAATAATAAAATAAAATAAAATAATAATTAAAAAATAATAAAATAATAATTAAAAAATAATAAAATAAAAGCTGAAATAAAAAATCCTTAAAAAAAAAAGCTCAAATAACAGGTCTAGCAAAAGGTACACAACTCTGGATTCGAACACGGGTCGAAAGCACGGTACTTTTCTAATGGGCGACCTTCCGAATACGCCACGATTAGACGACGCTCGACTGAGTAAAGTGAAACATATTCGCTATTGGAAAGTTGTTGTGGGCTGGTGATTATAAATGTCAGAGGAGTTTTACTCAGAAATAAGTTAGCAAGATAGAATCTTAGTCTTTAGCTCTTCAATAGGCACAAAGATATAGGCGAGGGGGACTGCAGTAGCGATTAAAAAAGATCTCGTGTGACTTAGCGTGGTTGATTCGAATTTTCCATCGCGTGTCGAGAATATCAATATGCCGTTGGATCTGATCTATTTTAGAGTATAAAATCTGACTTCAAAGATTATTATTTTCATTTATTATTCTGGTTTAATATATCTGACTTGAAACTTTTTGATTTTCTTTATTTTTATCTTTTCGCTCGCTGTTTACTAACTAAACCTAACGTGGACGCCATTATCCAGAGGGGTGATTCCACAAACTGTAACAGTTTCAATTTACCGGACGCACCCCCTTATAAATTGTTGGATTTTTATTAATTAATTAAAAATATAAAAACATTTTCTATCGGATCAAATTGTGAATCTAAACCATTCTCGAATCAACTTAATCGCACACACAAAATTTCAGAAAAATCAGTCCAGTCGTTTAGGAGGAGTTCAGTTACATACACACGGACAGAAGAAATATATATATATAAGATATATATATATATATATATATATATATATATATATATATATAGATTATAGTGGATTATCTTTAAAACCGTGTATACGTGGTATAGAGCTTTAAATATTTGTAAAATACCACGTTAATAACTTACTTGTTTTCCCTTTTCAACTAAACGAAATTATGTTCTGAGAGAATATATAACATTTAAGACAGTACGGAGCTAAATGACTTCAGACTTGACGTAGTGTCATAAAAGAGTTGAGCTGAGACCCTTGTACCACTGACCCTTGTATTCTTTTTTATTCATTTAACCGCGGTAAACTAGCGATTATACTGGATTACAATGCGACAAAAGCAGGAGTTGACGTATTCCATCAAAAGTGCAGCTATTAAACGGTATCCCACATATCACGAAGATGGACAGTCTCATTGTTTTTTAGGTTT
Source organism: Dolomedes plantarius (assembly GCA_907164885.2). NCBI lineage: Eukaryota > Metazoa > Arthropoda > Arachnida > Araneae > Dolomedidae > Dolomedes > Dolomedes plantarius. The sequence continues at coordinate 85,148,622 of OU015500.1, read as the reverse complement.
TTGGACATAATAGGAATCCATTCGCATGTTGTCCTTAGATCCAATAAACCGGACAGTTTTGAAATAAGGCGATTGTATCCGCATTCTTTGGCCTTTTAATTATAAATATTTCTCAATATTATCAACATTTTTTATCTTGTCATAAAACGCAGAATTATTATTTTCAATTTGAAAGTTTATTACAAAAGGAATAATGAAGGTTGAAAGAGACGTTGCACTTTGTGGCACGCGCGCCTGCTGGTGTTCTAAAAATTGGCGCGCCCACTGAAGGATTAATCGAAAGTTTCTTTTCAACATCTTTTAAAAATTTTGTAATATTTCAAGGCAAACAGGAATTTCAAATTGTTATTTCCAATCTCTGTTTTCGTAAGAAAATAGCGCACACGGCTAATTGCGGTATTATATCAAGGTTACATTAAAATTTATGCGAGAACATGTAAAATAATAAGGGTCTATTTTAGTTTTCGATCGGCAGACACAAAGTTGACTTACAACGGCTTTGAGAATAACTCATACCATATTCTCTTTTCTTTTACAGCTCAAGAAATAAAAAAAGTCAGCATTATAAATAAAACATAATTCTTGATTCTGGAAAGTATATCTAAAGTGGTTTTTCGCGCCCGTCTCTCGAAATCTAACGTTTTCAAGGTGGGGTCCTCAGGGGGTTAGAGCATGGAATATGCCTGCATTATTGAACATGCCAACGAGAGTTTTTATCCATTAAGGATGGATGTTTGAAGAGAAATATTTTCCGGTACTTTTTTCCTGAACTGAATCAAGTTCGATCACCGCTTCAAGAAAAATATGGCCCTGCTGAATACATCTTATATTTGATATTTGGAACGAAATTGCTTGATTTACTTTCGTAAGAATTTTGCTTTGACAGGATCTAAAAGATGTTAGCTGCCTCAGACTTAATGTCAACTCGTTCTGAGCGAGGTAAAAGGTTGAAAATTTGATTTCTAAGTTTAAGTTCAAACAAGTTTAATGCATGGATATAACACAGTTTATCAACTTTGAATAAATTTATCGGCGAATGAAAAAAAAATGAAAATATACAAAATGACAGTTTCCGTAGTAACTAAACCTGTGAAAATCAGGGATTTATCTTTTCTGTATACCGATATTAAACTGTTATTTATTTTTTCAGTCTTGGAATAATTCCTCAGTTGTATTGAAATAATCTATATATATATATATATATATATATAACAGTTCCGTAACTGACTGACTGACTGACTGATTGACTGACTGACAGATAACGCACAGACCAAACCGCTGGACCTAAAGGGCTGAAATTTTGCATGGCGATTCTTCTTATAGTGTAGGGGTGCACCAAGAAAGATTTTTGAAAAATTCTTCTGAGTTTTTTAAAAATTAAATTTTTAAGCTTTTTTTTGGTAACTTTTTTAAAGTTTTCATTTAAAATAATAATCTGAGGGTTATAAAATTTATGTCACGAGAAAGATCATAAAAGTACCTTTAAAATGAAATCTTTTTTGAATCTTTACCTCAATTTTCTGATTTTTGGTGAATTTTTAGATTCATTTTTAGAATTTAATTTATTAAATACTGATCACGTGATTTCTATTTTTTTTTGATAATTTAAACTAATTTTGCGTCCCGTGCATAACAACGAAATAAATTGACAAAAAAATATTTTTTTTCCTCCTGATGCGGCAGACGATTCGACATTATCCAAAAACATATTTACATACGGTAAAAGAAATGTTCCTTAAACTGTACTATACTAATTGTACTCTATTGTACTCTATTCTATGTTCTATTGGATTTAATTTGAATATACGATCTTTTAGTAAATATATTATTTTTTTGGCATTAATTGCATACATTGACCGTTGTATTTATTAAAAATATTTTTGTTTTGTTTTGGCATTAATTGCATACATTGACCGTTGTATTTAATTTGAATGTACTCCGTAGCGAAGCACGGGTATTCAGCTAGTTTCATATAAGCTTTAACCATTCACCCGTTTGATCTATGCCTGATTTCATTACTGCCAACTCAAAGGTAAAAAATAACAAAAGGCAAAAATTACATGTTAATGTGTAGCGTACACAAATAGCTAAATCTTCCAAGATTCTGATTTAAAAGTAAAAGAGTAAAAATGGGTAACACTCTATAAATTATGATATACAACTGGGAACAATTTCGCAATTATAAATGTATGCAAATTTGGGATTATAGATTTAAAATTAGTTTGCAGTGTTACTTCTCATATCACACAGTAAAAAAATTAATAGTTTGAGTTTTTTTTTGGACAGAACTAGGCACTTAATATCTAAGACTAAACTGATAGAATTAATAGTGGGCTACTTGTTAGAAATTGTCTTAGTAAAAGTTCTAACATTCAGAAAAAGGTGTTTAAATTTTAATGAATACTGTTATTAGTTACTCAAATCACTCTTCAAAAATAAATGTTTTTATGTGCATTAATGTAATGTATTAATGAAATGTTTACTCACAGAAAAATCTGTTACAAATATATACTATTCTACAAACTCAACCAATGTTTCCCATTCAACATCCATATACAAAGATTTTTCTACTCGAGGAATAATAACTAATTTCGCAACGAGAATCAAACTTGAACTACATCATTGCTGTGATATTAAAAGATATTGTCTACCTGTACATGTATCAAAATTGATATTCTTTTGTCCTTCGGCCCTTTTAGTTGAATGACGATCGCCGGCAGGCATTCGCTCTTGCTATTGTCAAAAGGAGATAATTCGGGTCCTCACGATTGAAGATTTCACTGCCTGAATGGGCTGGATTTTCCCAGTATATAATTTTAATGTAAGACCCTTCAACTGACAGTTTCATTCCAGAACTGTTCCCCATTTCTTTTTTCAAATTGTCTTAATTTTTACACCCCATAAAAGCTCTTATTATTTTTTGTCAAATACGTGCACTTGGCTGAGTGCTACTGATCACTAATAGGTTGGAAAAGGTTGATGCCAGATCAACAATAGCTGTTGTTGCGCTTAAGCGTTGATTTCGATTACTGTTAATGGGCGCAGTGGCCCAGTTGGCAAGAACAGCGGGCTAGTGATCTGAAAGTCACTGGTTCGATGCTCGTCGCTGAGAAATCTACTGCCGTATACACTAATGGTGGCTGGTGCACGTAAAATCTGTCCTGGCTGCAAAGTTCTCAAAAGGTCCTCTGGAGATGCGGGGTCAAGTGTTCTGGTCTCGATTCTTGACTCGGTTCAAAATTACGGGACTTGTTCTTTGGCCAAGTCGGATTCTGACCCTTGTGGTGGAGTCCAGTGAAAACAGAAGCCGCACCTTCATCGCCCATGACCTTCAGGACTCGATCTGATGTTGCTGTCGGTCAAGTGGTATAAGAACAACAACAACAAAACTATTAGAGAAGTGTAGGGCTGAACCAAGAGTTGTGCCAAATGTGCAATGGCCTGGTCCAATCAGTAGATACCTGGTTTGAGTACTGAGTCTAGTAAAGTGAGTAAACTAAGCATAATATTCTTCTATTGTAATGGAAAAAATGTGTACCAATGTTGGGGGATAGTAAAAACGTTACGCTTTCACTCCGAGAATTATCTAACAAATCATTAAACAAATTCTAGGTAATGTAATGTCCATTTAACTAAACAGCAGAGCGTATGGAGCAATGCAAAAGATATTTAAATGGATGCATTGTTCTAGTAAATACCAAAACTTAAAATCACTTATATCGGATGAATGGTTAGTAGAGATTGTTTCAGAAATTCATATAAAATCAGTGTCGGTATGCGTGAGTCTCTGAAACATATTTTTTTTACCCGTAGATCGTAATGAAACTCTGAATAGAGTTTTAATAAAACGCAATCTAACGTTAAGAGCGGTATTTTATGCAGTAGGGTTTATTTACTATATTTGCATGAGCAAAGTCTACTGATATTACTTTACTGTCAAGTTATCATTTAGAGCAAATTGAATAGTATTAAATCTCAGTACCATCGATTAAAAAGGATTTTTCTATACTATAGTTGTCGGAGCAGCAGTAGTAAGTAAAGACATATCTATTCAATTTCCAAAGCACCAGACAGGACACGAAATGGCAACTATGGCCTTTCGGGATTGAATTGCTGCTGGTAAATAGGCTGCCTTCCCAATTTAGACCAAATATGCCAAGGGGCGACATCTGGTGGGATTGTACCTTCTCCCAACATCTCTAAAATCATAGAAGGACTTTACGGTTAATATATTTAACGTACCCATATCCGGCTTAGACACGAATATGTATATTCAGTCAGATACGTTGAAAGGTGCCCGGGAAACACTGAGATGTCTAAATTAAATTGTAGTGATTTTTCCTCGCACCATTTCTGCTTTCTTGAGATATGCTGGGGAATATATTCCTGACCTTAAACTTGTAGAATAAGTAAAACAGGGAACACACATTCTCTTCCACTGAAAGACTCGGGCATCCTAATTGATGAACACTAGCCACTAGCTATGCTTTGTACCAGTGGATGCTGTTTGAAATCTAATAAAAGCTGTCTATGTACATGCTTTCATTAAGATAACGGTGTACTATACACCAGTGATGGTTTTACAATCGCCGGTCAATCTATTCTTTGTGCGCGTGGCAGACACTATTCAAATGCGCGGTAAACTTGTGTCGGGCTATTCCAACAAAAAATTAAAAAATTCTCAAAAACGAAATATAATTCCATAAAGGATTTTGTTACGGTTCTTAATGAACCATTGAATATTAATGCTACAATATAATGGGAAAATATTCTATGTAACGCATTATTACCTAACATATGTATTGTAAAATAAATAGTGCATAAAAACTCTTTAAAAACATAATAATTTTACTTTCTCAAAATGAGTATGATACCCTAAACAATAAACTTAAGTTCCTCGTTAGCACATATACTTGTCAGCTGATAAACAATTAATAATTTTGGAGATGGTTTGCGTGCTTTTGAATATGCATTATAATGTTTAACTATTAGGGCCTGTTCACATAGGAGTCCGTTGCGTTGCGTTGCGTTGCGTTAAGGAAAAGATGACGTTGAGACGAAAATAAATCAATCATATGCCTCCAAACGATTAGCAATGAAATTTTTAACGCCTATGATTGGTTTATTTTCGTCTCAACGTCATCTGTTCCTTAACGCAACGCAACGGACTCCTATGTGAACAGGCCCTTACAATATGTGTTATTACGTTTTAAAATTTAACAGCTATAATGAACATTCTAATGTTTAGCAACTATAATGGTGTGTTACATTTGTAAGGTTTACATAAAGATTCGATTCACAATAATCGAATTTTTATGTGAAAGAATCCGCTTAAGATATGCTAATTGCGGCATATGCGGTTGGTATAAATACAAAGCAGCAAGAATAAAGAAACGAAGTGAAAGAGAAGTGTTGAGGGAGGAGCTAGGTTGATGCTAACCTACGCGAGTACTTGTTAGTCCAAAAGTTTACGTGGCAGCACTGCTGGTTGACTTTTCAAGTATTGTGAGTATTGAAAACTGTGAGTATTGAAACCTTGCATGAATGTTACATATATCTCTTACTAGTAGTACGTATGCTTATTGTGAAAAGCAAAATCTATATGTGCAAATATCTAAATAAACATGTTTATCAATTTAGAACTGTGTTTGAATCTAATTCATTAGAGTGCCACTTCAAATGATATACGTCCAAGGTAGGGTAGAAGTGCTAAATCTCTATACAGTGCTTAATTACTGTAAGTGGTAATTTCTGCACAGGAAATCCCAATCTCTGAGAAAAATTTGTCAAAATTGTATGTTTAACTTCTTTTTCTTTTATTTTATTTTACGTTTTACAGCCACTTTAGGTTTCACAGTGCACACACCTGATGTCAGTGACATTTGTTAACTTGCCACGACCAACTCCTCCAAACGATCGATAAATTAATTTTTTTCTTTTTTGAATTCTGAAAATTAAATGCAATGAGCAAATAGAAAAACAGTAAAAAAAAAGTTCAGAAATATTTGTTTCATTTTTATATGTGGATCAATCACTTAATTATAAAGTGGAAGGTCAAAAAGTTAATCATTTTTTCCTCCCTCTTACAAAAACAAACTTTTCGGATAGAGAAAAAAAAAATGCATCGATTATTTTGTGTAATTAAAAAAATCTGTCAGATTATGCTTCATTGGGGTTTAAAACTAATTCACCAAAAACGGGGAACTGAGAGTAAATTACTGGAAGCGTCTTAAGGGTGGTTAGAATTAATTGATCTTATTATTTATTTTTTCAAAGGAAAAAAAAAATCTAGTGGAGATGTAAAATAATTCCGAATAGCAATGTCTAAAATTAAATTTGAATTAAATGGGATTTTTGAGTTAAAACTTAATTATATTCAAACACATTTCCCCGAATTTTTTTCGAAGGGAATCGTAAAATAGTGTTCACTAATTTAAAGATTATTGCTGATTAATTTATAAATTTTGATGCATGGATGGCACATAGCTCAGTGCATAAATTTAAAAGAAAAATTATAAGAGATTACATTTTCAGATTGTAATAGATAATTACTGCAGAAAAAATAAACTTAAATTATTGGGATAAATCTGATGAATGATCATAACTTTCTGTAATAGTGGTCGATGAAAGAATATGAATTATTATAACGTAATGCGTTCCTAATATATTCTCTATAGGATTAAATTTGAACAGTCTCTGAGTGCATCCAAAAATACGACATAACAAGGATTTTTTAATTATTTATTATTAATGTTTATTATTAATTATTCCATATTTTTTCTTTTTATATTTTTTTAAACTTTTATTTCAAATTACTTACACACACACACACACACACACACACACACATATATATATATATATATATATATCGCTTAATTACCTTATATGAAAGTTTAACTATCTTATTTTAACTATTTAAAATCTCAGTAATGATCTTTTCTTAAATTTTATTTTATCAATGTTTACTTGTCTTAAAGTAAATTATCTTTCATAACCTTATTTACTCTTTTTGACGTGTTTATTACTTTTTGTTCGTCTCAAATTTACACATTATTTATTTCATGTTTCTTTTCTTTGTATCAGTGCAAAATAATCTCATTTTAATCATCAGTAATCTCATTTTAAAATCTAACAATTGTTTCTTTCATTTTCTTTATGAATCATTCATTATCTTCTGACTGCATTTCCCCCCTAACTTATCGCCTATGAGTACTTGTTCAAAGGTTTTTTCTTTCACATATTTACTCTTCTTTTTATTGACTTTGGCTTTGCATTTTATTTAAGGCATGTTTAGTTATTACAGCAATGTTTAATTAATATTTTTAAGCTTTAATGCTCTCGTTTTAATACTTAATGACTTTTATATTTTTATTAATTACTTATGTTTTACATTGTTTAATTTACTTACATAAAAGTGCAGTTTTGTTTGATTATCTTCGACGGATTTGTTCAAATTATTACGTTTATTTTTTGTCATTTTGCGTGTTTGAGAGTCCATGTTTTTTAAAATCTTTCAAAGCGTATTTGCGTGACTTAATACTCTCTCTCGCATTTCAACATTCTTCTCAGTTTTTCTGTTTTGCTAAGTGGCAATATTTCTTCTTTATATTTCATAATGATATATTTTGCTGTTATATCAAGCCTTTTTTAACCCTTTAGCGGGCGCGCCCGTGTACAAAGTGCAACATTTTCGTAATTTTGAATGGATTTTTTTTACATGTAAGGTTTGAATGTTCGAAATAGTTTCGATTTATATCTACACTCTTTCTAATGTAGATATGATTTTCTGAACCTTGTATTCCTTTTCATTCACTGTTAGCGCTGATTTAACCGAGGTAAACCATCGATTATACTGGATTACAATACGACAAAAGCAGGAGTTGGTGTCGTCGATCCAATGTGCAGCTATTATACGGCATCCCATATATCACGAAGATGGAATTTCTCATTGTTTTTTGGGTTTTTGGACATAATAGGAATCAATTCGCAAGTTGTCCTTAGATCCAATAAACCGGACAGTTTTGAAATAAGGCGATTGTATCTGCATTCTTTGGCCTTTAATTATAAATCTCTCTCAGTATTATCAACATTTTATATCTTTTCATAAATCGCAGAATTATTATCTTCAACCCGAAAAAATAAGTTTATTACAAAAGGAATAATTAAAAGGAAAGACACCCTGTGCTTTGTGCCACGTTCGCCAGCTGGTGTTCCAAAAATTGGAGCGCGCGCTAAAGGGTTAAAGGGTTTCTAAATGAAGTGTCTGTAAAAGCGGAATGGTATAATTCTCCGCGGTGTGTGGCCACGAGCAAATCTATTGTAAAGGCTCCAGAGACAGGGGTAAATAGGGGCTTGTACACCAGGAGGAAATAGAAGAATAGCTGTCGGTATGGCCATGGATAGCGATCACAAGTCTATAAATATTGATATATAGACTTAGTACAGGGGATAGTATAAGATAGATCGTCGTTATTTTATGGACCACAGTAAAACCTTCAGATGATAAAGGTCAAAGTGGTATTGCAAATGAAAATTATGGTGGGGAGGTACTTCGTAGACTATGGACATGGGCAGTATAATAAGGAACTAATTGGGGCAGGAACTACTGAGAGAAATACAGCCCACTGCCGAATGAAAAAAAAGGGGCGGGCCAGAATGCCCCCCCCCGTAAACGGACAACAGCCCCTCCAAGTAAGAAAGATAAAGGAGAGAAGGTCCAGATTTTTGCTCCACCTGTTTTCCTAGCTCTCAGACCACACAGAGTCTCGACTGCCTCGGAGTCTAACAGTAATGCCGGTAACCCGCCATGATGATCCAATATATGACGTGGTTTGGGTCCCTGTCGTCGATGCCATCTTTCATCGCTGCATGATTAAGCAGTAGTAAGTGCCTCCCCATAGACTCTAAAAATTATGGCTTTAACCATTTAGTTTGCCTCTGCTTCTGATTTCTCGTATGTAAAATGTTAATATGAAAGGGAATATTGTTCTACTAGCAATTACACTTTAAATGAATTTTGTGATTTATTAAATAAATGTACGATAAAGGTCAATTCTCTGTCTTCCTTGCTTACCCCAACACACGCATGAATCCATTGTTTTAAGGTTATTTAATAACCAATAGTGTCATTTTCGTAATTTGATCTATATCTATCCTCTTTAGCTTCAGAGAAAATAATTTTATTTATTTTTCTTATAAAAATAGAGTAATATAAATAAATGAAATTATAAAAGTAAATATAATCATACATGTATGTGCAAAGGCTATATTTCCTCGTATTTAGCGGAGAACAAGAAATGTGGTGATGGTAGACATTTAAAGGTTCTCTCTGAAATACTCAATTAGGAGGAGATACCAAACTTAGAAACAAAAAAAAGAGAGAAAAACATGACGTGTGTGTATCTCTCTATTCTAAAAAAAAAGTAACTGGCGCTGCAGCCGCCGACGCTGTCAAAAGCTTGTCACGCTATCTCCTCCGAAACCGCTGGGGGTATGGGGTCGAGACCGATACCAATCGATGCAGAACAAAGTAAGACATGTCTCATATTCGTCTGACTTTAAGTTTTTTTTTTTTAATTTTATGTTTTGTGGGAAAATATTGACATTTCCATGTTCAGATTACGATAACTCGCCAAAAAAGGATCGTAGAATTTTTTTTTTGCAATCTATGACTACAGACATTTCTCCTTCAAACAAGACCTCATTTGTTTAAAAATAATTTAAAACAGACTGATAGTTTTATTAAAATTGAAAACCCACTTTTTGGAAAAATGTTTGCGTTTCGAAATATATAAATTCGATGCTCTCAGACTTATTATGTTACAAAGAAAATATTTATATCAACTGGAAGATGAAAGCTTTCTCATTCATATAAACTTCATTTCAAGTCTCTATCTTAAAATTTCGATTTTTAATTGAATTTTAAAGAAATACTTCAAAAAAATCTTCTCATTCGCTTCCTGAAAGAAGATCCAATTTTTCACCCATAGGCGGGTTTCATCCATTTCGCCGGGAGGGGGGGGGAAGCTTCAACTGTAAACAAATGAATGACTCAATCGCTGTAAACAACTATTGAGTCATTCATTCACTTGATTCACCAGAGGAGCGAGCGTAGGGGCGAAGCCCCTAGTAAAATTAAAAAAAATCGTATATAAAACCCTTCTAAGTTGATTGACAAAGATGAGGGTGTCAAACTATTCCCATAATCATCCTTTGTATACCAGGGGTCGGCAACCTTTTTTTACTAAGAGGGTATAATTCAGAAATGCTGGAGTTAGGCGGGCACCGCTGGATGAAGAGCAGAATGGTGGGAGGGGGGGGTTGTTTAATATTTAAACATGAAAATATTAATTCGACATGAATTTTTAATACATAAATTCCAATTTTAATTTGAAGAAAACAATCTTTAAATTGATAATTAATGCAATATTTGACAATGCAAATAAATCTGAGGCCAACTCGTTGTAATATGGCACATAAGTTGAAATCCCAGTTCTTTGGCATTGGTCAAAATGAGTGTCAGTGAGGCTTGATCGGTACTTTGATTTTAAGTATTTCATATTGGAAAACGAAGATTCACAAGCATATGTCGACGCGCAAAGAGAGTTCTATTTCAGAGCACATTTTCTCAACAATGGGAAGCTATATCCCTTCACTGAATTCCAGAATTTTTCTTCATTATGATGTTATTTTAACTCAGAGTTATTTCTTATATTTATAATTTTCAATTCTAAGTCTTCCTTATTGGAAATATCAAAATATGTTACGATTTCATGAGTCATATCTTCCCCTGTATGAGAGAAAGGATTAATAAAAAATGCCCAGAATGCCTCAAATTCGTAGAGTTCTTAAAATTTGGTATTAAATTCTTCCAATAAGGAATAAAAAATGTTTGGCAAATTTATAGGTTATAGCATTTCCATCGCAATAATTTTCTATCACCATTTTTAAATTTGGGAAATGTGATAAATTATCTTTCTTCATATGCGATTTCCGGATCGGCAATTTATCTTTTAATGCATTTATCGTACTTATCATAAAAGCAAGGGGAGAGAGACACTGTCGAGAGACAAAGCTGAGTTTTTGATTTTTACATTTTAACGATTTTTAATTTTTTTACTAAAATTATTCATTACAACTACGAGCGTTTGTTTTTCAAATATATAAAATTGTTCGAAATTTGAACGGCGGGCACTTTAAAATTGTTTCACATGCATCGCGTTACCGACCCCTGCTTTATACTATAACTCCGTCTCATTCTCTCTCTATACTCATATCGTAGAAGCTGTCATAGTATGTTTGCATGCATCTCAAGCTGCTGAAACTAACTGCTCATTATGTAACATCAATGGCGGCTCCAAGGGGGGGGGCAGTAGGGGCAATTGCCCCCCCTCAAAAAAAACCGGCGTATTTTTTTTTCATGGCCTAAAATTATATAATCGTAGAACTAATACTAAATAAGTTTAAATTTAAAACGAGACGATGTTTATATATATATATATATATATATATATATATATATATATATATATGTATATGTATATATATATATATATGTATATGTATATGTATATATATATATATGTATATATATATATACATGTATATGTATATGTATATATATATATACATATATATATATATACATATACATATACATGTATATATATATATATATATATATATATGTATATATATATATGTATATATATATATATATATATATATATATATATATATATATATATATATATATATATATATATAACCCTAAGAGCCGACGTTGCCCCCCCCCCCTCCCCAGAAAAACTCTGGACTGGAGTTCCGCTGTGTAACATGGAGTAGTATCGTACTAATTCAAAATAAATTTTGGTATGCAGAGAATAAACTTTCTTGTCTAGTGTGCTCATGATCTCTTAAATTATGCAAAACAGTGGACGGCAGCAGGTAATGGGATATTTATTTTTACGCTGTTTGAAGTAATGACGTTTCTTCAGTTCATAATGGCACCACGCATTGCATCTCCGAAAAGAGACCTGCGGAGTTTATTAATTAATAATCCACACCATGTTTTCGTTTCCATTTCCACGAACACATCCCCTGCATTCTTTTAAAAAATTTAAAATTTTCACCTGTCTCTTTCGCTGCTAATGCCTGAAATTCGCAACAATGGAGAGCGCGTGTTACGGAACGGTGGATTATAACCGCCCTTTTCCCGAAGCAACGGCAAGGCTTTTGGCAGGGGAAAAAATCCCCGGAAAACATGCGTTCCACATTCGAAAATAATCCCTCGAACACTCATTACTTATTTATATGTATGTCCAACATCTCTCTCGCCATTCCATCCCCCGCTTTCACTACCCCGGTTAATTATGCACACATCGGGAGAGCACATAATCCTTCGAACATAATTAAGCGCATCGGACTCGAAATAATGGAATTTTTGAGCAAGGGTGAGACAAATCTCTTCAATTCTTTTGTTGCATTGGGATTTTTTTTCCCCCGTCGTATCGTGCAATGATGCTCGGGGATTAGAGAACGAGAAAAAGAACATTTTTGATTCTCGATTTTAGTTTCTGTTTGGCAGTTATTAATAAAAGCTTATTGCACGCTGGATACTGTGGGGACAGTGATATAACAGGAAATCAGAGTTGAAGTGAAAGGAATTGTGAAATTATCAGTATGGAATGCATGCGTAAAAGACGGTGAGGGATTGAATTACATTTTGAGGGAATTTGTTTACAAGTAATGATATTTTTTGCGTATGGTGCAAAACTTTTTACTGTAAAGAACCGACGATTCGAGGTCTGTAATCGGATGCCAAACCGAGATGGATTAAAAGGAACTGAAATAACTCAGTACGATTCTGTACGTTAAATAATGATCAATGGAATTGAATGATATTTTAAAAATAGCGATATGGCTTGAATCATATTAGTGGCGAAAAAAATCTTCAAATATCATCTACTTTTTTTAAAAACACAGAATCAGTATTTTAATTTTTTATTATTACCATGTTTTTATTAACTTGCTTTCTTGTTTGTGTGTTTGTGTGTGTGCTTGTCAAGTACAAATCTTGCAATCGATTTTTAACTAACTTCCCGACTAGCTAGATATTTGAAACTTTTAGAATAGCTCAGAACACGATGAAAATGCATTATTTTAATACTTTTAGCCATCTTTAAGCAGAATTAAATTCATTTTAATTTATTTTCAGTTAATTTTGTTTTGTAGACTGCTGCAGCCATCTATTAGCCGGGTCGGGAACGAAAAGTTAAACGCAAGTTAACTTCTAAGTAACTTAATTTTCTTTCAAGTTGATGGGATAATTCATCAAAAATATTTTTAAAAAGTATTTATTAATACATAGAATTGTCAAGTTTATATGATTCAACAGAAAATTTAAAAACATGGTTTATAAAAGTTCTTTTTATCTTGTAATTATTACCACGTTTTTATTAACTCGCTTTCTTGTTTGTGTGTTTGTCCCGTACAAATCTTGCAATCGATTTTTAACTTACTTCCCGACTAGCTAGACATTTGAAACTTTTAGAATTTCTGAAAACACGATGACAATGCATTCTTTTAATACTTTTAGCCACCTTTAAGCAGAATTCATTTTCAGTTAATTTTGTTGTTTGAAAATTTCTTATAATTGCTCTCTTTATTACGCATTTGATCATTTTCTTTCAAGTTTATGGGATAATTCCTCAAAAAAAATTATTAAATATTTATTAATGCGCAGAATTGTCAAGTTTATATGATTCAACAGAAAATTTAAAAACGTGGTGTATAAAAAGTTATTTTTATCTTGTAATTATATTTCATTCTTTTATTACAATTAAGATGTTATTTATCACTACCAGATTTGCATACCTACTTTCATCGAGTTTACCAATATTTCCTGTGAGAAAGTAATATAGCTGTGCCTTGGCGGAGTTTATCAGAAAAAAACAATGAATTTGTTCAATACAGTCGAACCCCGTTATAACGAACTTCAAGGGACCATAGGCTTTGTTTGCTTTATCCGGTGGTTCTCTATATTCGTACCATTAAGAAAATGCTATCATTATTCAATACACATTGCAACTAACGAGTTCACAAAATGTATAATTCTTTATTTGCAATGTGTATTAAATAATGATGTATTTAAAAATGATAAAAATCTATTAAAATTGTCATTAATGAATTTAATAGTTTAAAATCGATTAAATTAAAGTGACACACTACTAATTAAATTACGTACAATAGGGAAATAGCGGGACCAAGATTTTCGCTCGTTATATCCGTGAGTTCGTTATATACCGGGTTCGCTATAACGGGGTTCGACTGTATCACTTTAGTGCGTAGTTAATAACTCGGACCAAGTTTTTTATAATTTCTTTTTGCTTTGCTATGATAACACTATCTTTTTATTTCATAAATAAAGAATATCAGTTAGCAAGATTTCAAAGTTGCTGCTTTATGTATCTTTACCCAGTTCACATCTCCATTGCATTATGCGCATGAAATTTTCTCTTATTCAGTCATCACATCATTCAATTTTGAAGCCTTGTAATTTATAACATTTCCGATAATATCATACTCACCGATGGAGATGTAAAAGATGAAAAGGTTTCGTATGCTGAGAAAGTCATTTTCATGTCAAACAATACACCAAGTGTCACTTATTTCACTTCCGCAGAGCCAACAGAAGAAGACGTGAGAAAATTTTGTGACGGACTTCGGATATGCTGCTTGGGGCTCCATGTATCGAAAACCAATTTCTAGCGCCGCTGTACCTTATCGATGAAATTTTTTCTTGAGCCCAATCACATCGCTTTTTATACAATTTTGAAGTCTTCTTATTAACAACTGTATTGATAACAACCCGCTATAAAGGTAAATATGTAAAATAAAAATAAGGTTGTTAACTGAGAGGGTCATTTCAATGTTTCAAATCGTCCTTTAGATTCAACCCACGTTACCTCCGCAAAGCCGATAAAAAAACTTGAGAAACAAAATGGCAGTGCAGGAAAATGCTGTGCTTGACCTGGAATTTATTTTTTAAAGTTTTACGATGATTGTTGGCTTAGAATAAAAGTTTTTTTAATCGTTCTCTATAAGACGGAAATAAATTTTTTACTCTGTAATCTTATTCATTTTTGAAACATCATCCAACAAAGGAAATTCCTTGCGTTTAAAACCCAGTATACCATAGTTCCACTTGAATAATTGAAATTTAAAAATATATCTCTCGTGTATTTTTTAAATAATGAAAAGGACAAAAATGTATTTAAGATGTTGTGACCAAAATTGAAAGCATCCCTTGGAAGGCCACCGCAATGTAATGACGTCGTTTACTTCTAAAGAATTTATCATTGATGCTTCTCATAAAATATTGTACCACTGTGCAGATGTTGTGATGTTTCAACGTCATAGAAAGAGGCTATATATGGAATTTCCTACTTTTCTGGCTCACAGAAGCAATGTTATACAATGTCAATGCTAAGTCAAGTTGCGACTGGACGTTTTGTTTAAAAAAGATGTCGAAATAATGTACAGGCAGGAAATAGGTCAATTTTCAAAGAAAATATTCTGCTTCGAATTTGATCTGGAGACTTTTGGCGTTAATCTATTTGCATCATTGATGTTATTTTCAAACTTCATGTAATAAAGAGAAATAACGATAGATTGTTATTGTTTTTTCTTCAGCCCTAGGACTTCAAAGGGAGTGAATTCAACTGAATTTTGCTAGAACACAAGAGTTCTCATATTATGTAGGGAACTCTCTCTCTTTCTAATAATCTAAAATTCGATAGTAACACCAGGGAACAAATATTAAAATAAACGCTCTGAAAAGAAATCACGTGCCCAAGCATAAATATCAGATCAAAAAGATAATCACTTCTCTTTCAAAAAGAAATGATTGCGATATAAATCTTATTTTCCACCATTCCTTGCACGAGGAAAATAAATGGAAGTAAAAAGAAATATTTATGGTTAATTTAAATCCCATACGAGGAGAAAAGGTATGTTAGAAAAATTCTTTCCGTAAAAAAACTAACTTCGTTTTTTTTTTACTCCAAATTAAATTGCCTTAATAAAAATAGAAATATGAAAGGTTATTTATTCGCATGCCTAGATATCCGACTAGAATTAAAATAGAGACATTAATTATCAGAAATAAAGTGAAGTGAAGTAAGCAATCAGAGGTAAATATAAAACTTTTGTTTGATATATAGATTGTTCTTATTTGTTTCCTACGTTTTGAATGTTTATAAGTCTTATACAGTCAATAAATCTTCTTGAAAAATTAGTCTCTTGAAAAATTCGTTATGTTACAAGCAAACTAGAAATATCTTGATATGTTCGGTTTTTTATGGGTATTCATGTTATTTAACTAGGCAACCATTTAGAAATAATATGTAAACTGAAATAGTGAAATAAAAAGGGAAAATTTGACATATATTTTAATTGTTGTACCTTGATTTTGTTTTAAGATAGTAGTGTACATAAGGAGATTTTTTTTACCAGTATGTTAACGAATGAAAGGTTAAAGCCTTAAACCAGGGGGGATCAACTGTTTCGGCTCGGGGGCCGTTTTGTGGAAGCGGAGGTTAGCGGAGGGCCGCACCTTTTAAAATTATTACATTAATTAGTTAACTTTGCATTTCAGAAAAGGTATAAGTCGAAATAACTCCTCGTCCCCCCTCCTCTTTCGAGTATCGGCCCTTGAAAACCTGAAGACCAGTCGCTCCGACCGCAATCCCACCGGCCTAACAGGACCCGCAGGGCGGACTCAAGTGAAGCTAAACCAATCGAGTCCAGTTCAGCTCATAACACCATTCGCTCTCGGCCTCCACGAGCCAGAGCATCAATAGAGCCAATCCCCATTAAATCGTCCGTGTCGTATTACAAAATTTACTTATTAATTCATTATTTCCCATTTATAGTTCGCAGCCACCATGCTGCCATGTACATCTTTTATCCAACTTTATTGGTAGTGCTTTCTACATTACATCTGCAAAACTCGTGCAGGCAAGAAACCATAACAAAATATTTCACAAATAATAATATCAAAAACACTCATTCAATAAAATAATTCACCAATTAAGTTTCTAATAAGAACAGAACAACTATAATTACAATCACAAAATAACTTGCTCAATAATAAACTTCGCAAGTCCAACCATGTCGAAACAATGAGCTCCCTTGAGGAGTTTGTGATCTTCACAAAAGTTCCCATTGTCAGTTCTGCTGACGAGTTTCCTTGTCCCTTGGGCGTACCTCGGACACCTCGTGTCCGTAGGTAAGTGTCTCGTTAATTCACGTAGTCTTTCTTTACCCATGGATTCATCTTTTTCGTAGTGATGACAGCAATTACCACAAAGTGGTTCTGCTTTACATTCCTTCATATTATCATGTATTGTCCCGCACCTTCTGTAAGACTTCTTACATTGGCATACTTCAGCCACGTGGCCGTAGCTCCAGCAGTTGTTGTAAATAACTGGTCTTAAGTATTCTTTAAAGTTGAATCTCTCCCAACCAATCTTGACTGTTCTCAATCTTTCAATTCTTCTGAAAGCATCTCCACTAATGTTGAGAATCCAGTTGTCACCAGTTTTAGCTTCATATCTCGTAGTCACATTAACATCGTTATCTCTAAACTCTTCATTTTGAGCTAACAATATTGATATAAATTCGTCTTTCTTATATTCATCTTTTACCCCAAATATGATAAAGTGAGGTCGTCTCTTTTTCGGTTTTTCTATGTTGTACTTCTTTTTCAATTCATCAATTGCCTTAAACTCTTTAATTAATTTCTCTAGATCTTCCTCTTTATCAGTTCGTATGATGACACCTCCTTTATCAACCCTTCTACAGGCTTTAATGCCTATATTTAACTTATCGGGCTTAATTAGTTCCTGTTGTTGGTCTTTCGTTTTATTCGAGGTTTGGTCCTCCTTTGGCACTATTCTAACTACGTGTTCTCTTTTTTCTTTTATCTTAATTTTAGGCGTTTTGTCAACTGTTTTTTTTTTTTTGACAATCTCAGCTTAGCTGACCGGCTTGGCTTCTTGAAGCGCTTTATTCTGTCCGATAACAAACATGATCAGCTTTTGCTGATCATTGACAACATCTAAGATGGCAAGTATGTTATCACTTAACTCGCTCTTTATTTTGGGTAGCCATCTGGAATCACTTATAATGGCATTCAGTTTTTTATAATTTTCTTTAACAATTTCGCTATATTCATCGCAAGCTGCTTGCGGACTCAACTGTTTTTTCTCCATCACTATATCTTTCTTGAAACATTCTTCTCCCCTGCCTCCGGCGTTAGCAGGTGGTCGACTGAACACCCCCCAGGGCCCACCACTTGGAGGTGCTGGTAAGAAAAGCTATCCCAAAAAATTCCTTCAATTAAATAACGAATCTAAAAATCTAAATAATCGCTGTCGCCATAATAATGCAATTCCATAACCAAAAACTCTTTATTGATAGCATGGGGATTAGAAAAGGCATAAATTGTATCTTAAACATCAATAATATAAATTAAATAAAATAGTGGCAGTTTGCCTGGCTGTCTTGGAGGTTTTGGCTGTCTTTGGCAATTTTTCTGGCTGTCCAGACTTTCCTGATTTTCTTGGTGGGCCTCAAAAAATCTGTAGCGGGCCGCAATTCGCCCACCCCTGTTTAAGCCTTAAACATTCAGTGTCAGATTTTGAAAAATGTTTCCTTAAATGTAAATGAAAAAAAATAAATTTTTGAATTTTATAAGTGGTGGCAACGGACTTGTCATACACGGAATAGGTGTTATATATAGGAGTGAATTTAGAGATTTTGAATGCTGGTTAGAAATAGCATGAAGTGACATCATTAATGGTTCATAACATTCCAATTAAACTATTACATTTACTGAAATCGGCGATTTGTTCTTTAAAGGGGAGGGGTTTCTTGCCCTCCCCGTAAAAAAAGAACAAATGTAAGGGCAATAAAATAATATAGGTATCAACAGCTTTCCAAAATTTCTTTTATCGGCATACCCAATTTACGAAAATCCTACATTAGCTAGCCTCATTGAAATTAATGAAAGAAATCTGGAGGTTTTCGCTTTTACGAAAAAGGTTAAAATATAAAATATGTTATTCAGTGTCCATGTTATACGTATAAAAGTGTAAACACACACATTGACTTGCCTTAAGTATGCATTCTGGTGAAAATAAATTATTACTAGATGGTCCATAACTTCTCTCATCTACCCCTGTGTCTCTTTTGCCCTCTACAATCCCAATCTCTGACAACTCAGCATGAAAATACAATCTTTACCATTATTTACACTTCCATTTTGCTCACTGTCTTCCATATTTGAGGCGGTGAAAGGCAAAGTGGTGTAAGTCACATTTTCAACTTTTTTTAATTTGAGGGTAAAAATGCAATAATCTCCATGTTCAATTTATAGTGGAATTTCAAATAATTATTATTTGCAATATTATAATAGTTATTTGAATTATAATTTGTTCAATTTATAATGGAATTTTTTGTAGTTTTTGCAGTAAAACGCTTTGTACTTACTGACCATTTGACTTACTGACTTACACGGTAAGTCACTTTGCCACCACTTTGCCTTTCACCGCCTCATTTTGGCAAATGAAACTTAGTAGGCTATTTATTATTTCTTCTTTACATAAGCTGTACATATACCTTACTAACAAAGATAGCAACTCATTTTAAAAGTAATTAAAAGTTTAAAAAGAAAAAATCAGCTATTTAAGATTTTGCTTTGGCAAATGTATTAAATATACTTTTTAAAGATAGCTTAATCGGTATAAATATGTATTTTCAAACGATTTTAAATGGTGAGATAATTAATATAATATGGCTTTCGAAATAAATATGTATGAAAATCAAGTAAACAAAAAAAGGAATGTGTTTCATCAGTGGTTAGTTAACTATTGGTTCAAGTGCTTAGTCATGCTGTTTCGTAATCCTTTTTAACGTTTTCTTTAAACATATATATAAAATATAAACTGATTGGGTTTCTACTGTCGCATTCATCTGACTTTTAATCAAGCAGGAATGAAACTTAAGTATAAAGTTATTACTTTGCCAGCTTTTAATGTATTTTTTTTACAGATTATTTATGTTTGATATTTTGTAAGATTTAATGTGTAAATTTGGGGGCCTGGAAAAGTGTCAAAATTGTGCCTGATATAAATTAATGAAGATTGCTGGTTCTTATTACGACATTTCGGCTTGCAAAAGATTTAATAGGAACGACGTTTTTCCTGGAAGGCAGTAACTTCTGCGTCTCAAGGGAGAAATATTTCTAAATCCTTGAAATTCTTCATAAAAAAATCTCACTGCTTGGATAGAAAATTCTTCCAGAGCTATCTGCAAAGAAATGTACAGTACGGGTCATATTTCAGTGGGAATTCCCACATAGGAAAAGCCAAACAAGTTGTCTGTGAATTGTGATTCTGTAAATGGTCAGTTATTTACAGTTATGCATTTATTTTCACTGAAGTCGACTACAGAGAATATATGATTGTCCCCAATATGAATCTAATATAAATTGTACGCCTATTTATTTGAGTCTTTGGCTGTCTAGTAGTGACTTTAAACTGAAGTTGGAATTTATTTCTTTAATTTTAAATGCCTTTTCCAAAGGAAATAACAGACACGCATATGAAACTTATAAAAATAACATTGTTATTTTTTTTAAAAGGTAATAAATTAAAATGCACGAAAAAATTCCAGCTGATTAAAATGAAAAAATATCGGCAGAGATATATTTTGAATTGGAAAAAAAGTAGTTTTTTTTCTTAACAAAGTTAAATTGTTTTTGCAAAATAATAGTAAAAAAAAAAAAAAAAAACTCGTGGGTTTTGCAATTAATCAACCGTATTTGTTCGGTGTCGTTAATTCTTGCAAAATTAATTATCAGATTCAAAGAAAGAAAAATTAATCATTCGCGAGTAAATAAAATTTTAGTCAGATTTATTAGTTTGACTCAAGAGTTTTTATATTTTAGTAATTTCCGGTGGCATCGATTGCGAGGCCAGTATTTATTGTCCCTCGAAATCAATAATTGCTTTATCTCATTGTTTCCTTCCTTTTTGGAGAGAATTAATTTAAATATGGAATGCATTTAGTGCGACAAAGAAATTTATTTAATTTATCCTGAGTAAAAGTGATTAAAAGTGTGTATAAATGTATTTGTGTATTCGTGAAAAATTGATGAAATCTACTTAAAATTGATTATTAGTCGGCTGAAGGGTTAGGAGCGCTACGGTTATCTTTTGCTACAAGAGAGTCTACAGCTTAAAACTAGATTCCAGATGGCTGCAAACATCCATGCCTAATGCGATATTGCAGGAAATTGAAATGAAATTCAGACATCTATAGAGATATCTGACTTCTACCCTTTCTAGGATATATGCATATCGAAGTCCCCCTCTAATAAAGTAGAAATGACACTTTTTGCACTAGATAAAAAACGGAGTTTATTATTCCCTTGACACATATAACGTGCAATGTAAAAACAATACTGAGAAAAGACTGGTACAAAATGTTATAAACACTATACAAGGAAATGAAGTTCAAGTACTCACAATATACAGGGTGTCTACAAATTAGTTGGGCAAAAAGAACGATTTATTCAATATGATTTACAGGAAAAATATTAAAGTACATATTGTTGTAAGATACAGAAATAGTCCAAGTTTACCATTCTCCCAAATGTTCGAAGTGACTTCCTTTTGTTACTCTGCAAATGTCCCATCGGTAAATCAGTTCTTGCCACAGATTTGTCAGCATGTTTCCGTCGATCAAATTAATTGCAGTGCAGATTCTTGATTTTAGTTCAGGAGTGGATGCAGGAAGTGGTGGATTGTACATTTGAATCAAAATTTCGTCGTACTTGCACAGTAGAATGACTTTCATGAAACCAAGGACAGCATTTCGCTTTTTCAACACCGTAGTACTTCTCCATTATCGTAATGGTGAACAAGAATAATTACCTCTTGCTAAAAGATAGAATCCGTTAGGACACCTAAAGCCATCTATGAATAAACTTAGGAAATATTACTACTAGTCTGACTTTAAACGAGTTAATTTCCTTTAATATTTCGGAAGTTCTTAACTTACGAAATTGCCCAACTAATTTGTAGACACCCTGTATATAAAGTCAGACCAGTGATGCTGCACGATAATCCACTATTACTAGCACAACAACCTCTTTATACCAGAGTGGCAAAAATTTTCTTAGGCTTAGAAGCGATCTAGCTATGAGACACTGAAGGCAACTCGCATAAGCAGCTCCAAACAAACCAGTCTGTTCCGCAATCTGGCTACGCGGTATTTATAGTAATGGTTTATGCTGAATTTAGCATTTTTTGTAGCTTCTTTGGATTTATGCAAATACAATGATTGATTATTGTTAATCGATCATTAGGTGTACCTTACATCGGCCTCCCTCGAAATTCACAAAAAAAAAAAAAAATGCTTCCCGGTCGTGAGACCGTAAGCACGTGAAACTGAAGACCAGCCGCTACGTAGCAAAACCTGTATACGCAGCCGAGGGTTGATTTCCCATGTACGGTGAACAGTGTCATTATTGTTGGGTCCACGAGTGCAGGATGGACAGTACAAACCAGCCATCCAAATAGGCGACTCGGGACCCTCGGCCTCCCTCGAAAAAAATTAGGTAACTTAAGCCTGAATGGCTTCAGTTAGCTAATTGAAAACGAGTACTAGTCTGACATTTTACAGGAATGGCCGGCAAAGCCAAGAAAAACCTCCCCACATCTTTAAGTTTAAGTTTGCTTTTGATTTGTGGTTAGATGACCAGTCACCCGTAGAGTCTAAAACCCTTAATTTATGAAGAATTCAAAATTCATTGCATTGAAAGTTAATTTCAGTATTAAACATGAAAGTAAATTTCTGGTAATTAAATTTGATATTTCAGTACTTTCATGTTATTGATAATTCAATTGAATTAACTATTTATTACTCCTTATTTTGAGTTGTAACTTCTGAGTGACTTGCAATTATCACTTTGGATGACAATAAATTTGGTTTATTTGCCTCTTAAGGTGACAATGAACCTTCAGATTGACAAAAATATGTCCCCAAAATAATTTTTTTTTCTTTCAGAAAATTATTTTGTCACTCATCAGCTTTAAATTAAAAAATACGTATGTTGATCCGATCATTATTAACCGAGTTATAATTATTGTTTTCAAATGTAAACAATTGAAATGTTAGTCAAATTAAAACTTTAAATGCCATTTTCTCAAAACAAGCTTTCATGTCGTTTCGGTAAGTTCAAAATGTTCCATGCGTCATAATGTTTCTTGAATTTTCATAAAAGTTCATAAAATGATTATTTATATATGTTAGAATAAAACTTAGTAATCAATTCATTATACTATTTTAAAACAATTTAAAATTTTTACAATAAAATATTTTTTTAGATAAAATTTTGCATCAAATCACCTATTTTTATCGATTTCTTTTCTAGTTTTTATAAATATGACTAAAAATCAAATATTGCTACTAACTTTTATTATAATTATATAAAGCTAGCTTAAGAGAGAAAATTAGATATCTGAGACAAAAATTAATGCGCATGGAGCATTTTTAAATAGAGTAATTAACAAACAGATTTTAATTTATGTCTTAATTAATTACAATCTGATTTTTCTATTTATTTAGAATTTGCATCTCTAAACAACACTGTGTAAGTATAGAAAATTTCATAGCAATTGGTTAATAAATAAATAAAAAGTTTTTCATGGTGCATTGTCACCTTAAAATAGTTATAGAATTTTTCTTTAATTCGAGAAAATCACGACCAAACAAATATTGATTTTTTTCAATTTTGTTTTGAGTATTAATGTGCGCAAGGCGTCTTTTCTTACTAAATCGGGGATGCTGAAGAACTTTAGAATTTACTTTTTTCCCGTATCTCGTACTGTTTTTGAGATAAAAACACTAATTCCAAAATTTGCCGATAGATGACGTTGTAAGTTGTCTCATCGAGTAGCGCATAGCCTTTTTACTATACCTAGACACCAACTTTATGGTCTGTCACCGTTTAGAAGTTAAGGGGGGTGTAACGGATATAGGTGTGAACCCTGCATATGCTGTATATATTTAACAGAAAATGACTACGTGCACAGTCCTTTGAAGAAAGAAAATTAAACACTAAATGGAAAGAAAAAGAAATTTCAATATTCACCAATTAAATAAAACATTTCTACAGAATTTTAGTTCTACTCAGTAAAATAGTTCTCCGAAATCCATGCCGAAAAACTGAATGAACCGGATTGCCGACGGCCGAATTTTTGAATGTCAACTTGTAATGTGTATATGTAGGCATTTCGTATGTGCATCACCCTTACAATGCCTAATTTCATTTTGGGCCGATACACTATGTTTGAAAAAATCAGAGTAAGTTTTGTACAGGTGCTACAAGATGGAGTAAATTTTATTGAGTACGAAATGGAGGGGTTGTAAACCTTCACCTTTAGTGATGAAATAGGAGATGTTGTTAAGTATTCCACTATGGAAAGGCAAGATTAAAGACAATTTAATAGGAAGGTTTGAAATCAGGCGTTTAAAAGATAGAATGGAACTTTAATAGTGGCAACTAGGTATGTGCAAAGTATACAGAAGATATACAGGTGTGAAACTTTTATAGCCCTTCAAAGTAGTAGCCAGCATTGTTTAGCATCGGTCGTTAATGTTCTGGAAGCTGCAGGATAGCACCTGATCGGATAGCTGTTCTGGAAGCCGTTGGCAGCACCTGATCTGTTGATCCTTCGAATGAAGCGGTCTAAAGTATGTAGAATCTCTGAAATTCACGGAGAGGATCCTTCATCTTGGGGATGAGATCAAAGTCACAGGGACTTAAGGCTGCGATGTACTAACCCCATTGGATTCGCTCACCTCAATGTTAACCCATGGAGAAATTTTGTCCACGGATTGCGGACTTGGATTCAAAGATTTTTTAAAAAAATGTACTCCGTCATAGAGAAAGAAATTTTACATTTGTGTACATTTTTCGCTTTTTTAAAAAAAATGCAATTAATATTTTAAAATTTAAATTATTCGGGGGGAAATATCTGGTATAGTGTGTTTTAAACGCTCATAAATTCCTTCGGTGGACGAAATTTATAAAATGAATCCTGTAGCGCTTTGCAGAAAAGTTCAGGCTATCTAACAATACCAATTTTATTTGATTATCAGCATTTATGTACCTGTAAATAGTTGACAAAAATATATTTTAAATAAAAAATTTGGGGGCAGCGCTTAACCCCCCTATATTGAGAGAGCCATTACAATCCCTCAAAATGTCAATCCTAAGGGGGGTGGAATTCTCGAACTGTCAACTGGACTCCTCCCGCCACAAGAGTCTGCAAGAAGAGGAAAAGGGAAATACGATTTCTTTTTCTTTGTACATAGCAGCTTTAAGTCAGGAGAATATGGGGTATGGTAGAGTACTTCCCAGCCCCAGCGAGCAAACTAGTCAGCCACAATGTGCGCACAAGCATTTGTCTTTCGTCAGTACGACGCAACAAATCATTTCGTACGATAGACTAGTAACTAAAACATGGGTGTGTTCATCCTGTCACTGTGCAGGCGTGTGATGTTTGTGGGGAGAGCGCATTCGCTCTGAGGTATTGCAGTTATGTGAAATACGTGTGGTGTAAGCTGTTTTCCTGGGTTCTGCTGCGTGGGGGCTCTATAACAGTGTTGCTACTATTAAAGTTCCATCCCAAGTATATATTTAATGACCACAAAATATTAGTCAGCTTTTTATATTAGCTTTATTTTGACAGATGAGGAATGTAACCTTTTACAGAATGGCGTATTCATTAAGAGCTTGTCATATATCAATGATTTTTAAAGAGTTCACTGGGTTTTAGCAGAGGACAGGGTATTGCTTCTTCATCAGCGCTTTTAACCTAATATAAGCGTGATATACGAAATTTATGCACCTGAAAAGTTTCAAATTATTCACGATGTAAACTAATAAAAATTACCTTTGGGAAACAAAGGTGTAATTTCATAAAAAATATGCGTCTAGAAATTTCTAACATACCAGATTCCTCGGCATATTTCGCGAATTATCTTAAGAATGCATGCAATTTTTTGAGATTCTGCATGTTTCACGTGCTAAATTTTATTTATTTCTCATATCCTCCATAATTATCCCCTGGTTCCTCTCCAAGATCGTGAAAAAGGAAAAACTGTAAACAATTTTGTGGATACTGTGTATTTTGACGATAAACGAACCGATTTAATTAGATTAAAAATATAAACTCGGCCGCTTCGATGATAAAAGATACAAGTCTTTTAATTTGGTTATTTTAAATGCAATTTTTTTTCTGTAATAATATTTAGAAAATGCATCGGAAACAGGAATACAGTCTTTGCATTCTTCCCCGTGTCATTTTCACGTTTAAGATTTTAATGATCGGAAATTTCATAACAGGACTTGCTTGTGTTGTAGTTCAACCACTGTAGTATACCAACTGTCTGGAAAGCAGTAGGCATAGAGTTGGATACCCGAGATGAACGAGTTGTTATTCGTATGTTTCTAATGGATTTTGAAGAAATACGGTAGAGAGTATGTACATGTTGTAACACTTTTTATTAAATATTTCACAAGACAAATAGTAGACGCTTGATCCATTTATAGGTATATAAATTCACTCGTTGATTATCTTATAGCAAAATTTCGAAGAAAACCTTTCTAACAAGGAAACTCAAGTACTTAATGCAACATTGATTTTGCTTTCTGTATTTTTCGTAATTCTATTTATTCATATTTTCAATATTTATTCAAGCAAATTTCAAATACAATTAATTCTTCATTAAGCTATTTCGCAAATTTAAATGAACAGAAATTAACGCTCGAAATCTATTTCCTTTTTAAAATTTATTTTGTTTGGTTGGGAGTTAAGCCACGGTTAATAGCTATAATGTAAATCCCTTAATTATGTGTGAAACAAAAATCAAGGAAGATAAATATAAACCATCGCGTAAAAGTTGTGTAGTGCGTTTTGGAGTAGCACTATCAAACTTAACACTGTACTTAAAACAAGGAATGTATTTATTTAAAAATGGTTTCACAGAATTTGTAATTGGATACTTTATCAATATCCAACAACAATTTCAAACAATTTGATATTAGGTAATTACTAAACGTTCATCAAATCAAATGCATAAAATTTGAAATCCGGATTTTTAACAGAATGAATGAGATATGTAGGTACTAAAATTTTTACAAAGACTGGTATCTAGCTAAGCCTTTCTTCTATCGTCTAAGAAGGTCACTAACTTGGACCTCGAGTTGGAGATATATGCACGAAACTTGAAACTTTCTGTGAATATCTTTTTTCAACGGGGGCATAAAGTACTTCGGTTAAATAAAAACTTATTAGATTATGAATAGCCTATGTACATAAAAGAAGTTTACTTTAACGTTTCTGCTAAATCTTCTGTGCTGAATGATACGAATTTATGTTATTGGTTAAATAACACAAAAAACATTTCCAGGATAATAAATAAAATATAGGACTTTACTAATATCTATAAACGCTAGAACCATACTGTTGTTTGATTTGGTCTTTTGGTCATCTCTTTGCTGTCAGCTTTTCTTTAATGCCGTTTAGCTTTTTTACTGACTCATATTTCCTTTTACCCTGTTTATGTTCTTCCAGTTTTCTTCCCTTTGGTCGTTTTTCAGATTTTTTTTGTTTTGTTTTGGGGACTTTCTTATTTTGTTGTTTTTTTCGTAAATTCTATGTATATTTCTATTAACATCATGCTCTGTGTTTTATTGTCTAGTTAAGAAATGATTTACTTTAAATTACTTTGCCAGGTGTTACACTAAAGACTATCTAAGTGAGCATATTAAAATATATTAAATAAGTGTATTATGTTTGCTTATATATTTTAACTTAAATGATACATAGTGTGTCTAGTGATATACACACTAAATATATGGATTTATATAGTTCTGTATAACTTTTCAACGTATTTAACATCTCTATATTATGTACGCATATTTGAAAAAAAATTCACATTTGAACTCAGTTTTTAAGCATTTCAGTAAACGCCTCCAAATTTTGAGAGAGATATTTTTTTTATAACCAAATGAATATATGAAGTGAAGTTGTACTTCATCATGATTGTGGCAATGAATGAATATGTAGGCCTCATAAACTCAACATTTCAATCACGAAAGGTTTTGAAGTTATGGAAAATTGAAAATTTCTTTACAGAACAAAATATTTCATTTTATTTATATATTGAAATTTTGCCCACTGTATAGGTCTAAACATATTCTTAAACAAATACTTCTAAATTTCTGAAAGTAGTCAACTGGTACTGAAAACAAACTTTAAGACTCAGTTAAAACTGTTAAAAAAAGGGAACTCTTAATGTAATATGTAGCATTTTGATGACTGTTTTCATTGGAAGTGAAATTTGTAGTGTAAAGGGTTTAGGATGAAAGAGTTTATTTTTATTTCTCGTTTGTAGCAGAGAGAGTCCACCACATGTTTTAACTTTGCGTACTTCAAAAGAGACTGATTGTTATCAATCTATGCTTTCATTTGTGATAATCTCTAGTTTTCTTTTAAAGTGTTTCTGTTTATTTTATTTTTTAAACACTTAAGGAAGCTCCGGTCGAGCCGAATTTAACCTTATTAAATACTAGCTGAATACCCGTGCTTCGCTACGGAGTACATTCAAATTAAATACAACGGTCAATGTATGCAATTAATGCCAAAAAAAACAAAATAATATAATAAAATAATAAAATTATAAAAAATCATAACGGGTATTTTTATAGACAAATTAATGTAGAAGAAAATATTCAAATTAAATACAACGGTCAATGCATGCAATAAATTTGTATGTTTAATAGCCATAAAACATGCTAATTTGAATTAAATTCTTAAAAATCTTCCATATCAATTAATCTAGTGGTTAAATTTTATCTTTTACCGTATTTTAATATTTTTTTTGTCATTTTATTTCGTTGTTATGCACGTTACGCAAAATTAATTTAAAGTATCACAAAAAGAATAGAAACCACGTGATCAGCAATTAATAAATTAAATTCTAAAAATTAATCTTTAAAAATTCACCAAAAATCAGAAAATGGTGATAAAGATTCAAAAAAAACGATTTCATTTTAAAGGAATTTTTAGGATCTTTCTAGTGATAGAAATTTTATAACTCTCAGATTATTATTTTAAATGCAAACATAAAAAGCTACAAAAAAAGCTTAAAAATTTAATTTAAAAAAATCTAAGAAGGATTTTTCAAAAATATTTCTTAGTGCACCCCTACACAATAAGAAGAATCGCCATGCAAAATTTCAGCCCTTTAGGTCCAGCAGTTTGGTCTGTAAGTTATCTGTCAGTCAGTCACTCAGTCACAGAACTGTTTTATATAGAGAGATCCTTTTGATTTGAACAAGTATATTTAATTAATATTGGATATTTAAGTGGCAGTCTATAGCATTTGTGGGTGGAAAGAAGAATCCCAAAATGTTTTCTCCTTTCAAACATAAATAAAACAATGTAGAAATCTGAATTCCATACTGTAATATAAACATTAATTACGGTATATGCATAGCTATCATTTAGATATTAAGTGTAGTGCTACACACGATGAATTTGAGTCTAGATTTAATAAGCCATGTAAAACAGGTGATATACCGGGTGTCCCAAAAATGAATGACGATTTGAAAAATCAATTAAAGAAAAACGGAAGGTGATAAAAATGTACAGTTTGCTGCATTCTGCTTAGGCAACCAGGGAATTTATTCTCACCAATTTTCAAAATTAGTTACAAAGTTCGTCAACAGATGGCGCTGCCGACTGGGAAAAACTATAAAACAATGGTTTCATACGCAAAGTGGCATGGATTGGCCTCCCTATTCGCCAGATTTGACACCATGCGATTTTTTTCTTTGGGGGTACTTGAAAGACCAGATGTATCGTCACAATCCACAAACTGTAGATCAACTGGAACAATACATCTCTGCTGCTTGTCAGAACATTCAAATTGAAATGTCGAATTTTGTCCTCAGACTGCGCCACGTTGTTGCTGCAAACGGTGGTTATTATGAAAACATTGTTTTATAATTTTTCCCAGTGAGCAGCGCCATCTATTGACGAACTTTGTAACTAATTTTGAAAATTGGTGAGAATAAATTCCCTGGTTACGTAAGCAGAATGCAGCAAACCGTACATTTCTATCACCTTCCGTTTTCCTTTAATTGATTTTTCAAATTGTCGGTTACTTTTGGGACACCCAGTAATTATACACTGCGAAAAATAGGAAAACAAAATTTGGTAATGAATTTTTAAACGATTTTTATAGTTAGAATTTTCTCTAATACTCAACGGAATATAAATGTACACAAATACAAAGGACGCTTCCAGAAGTGCAGGTACGTAGCCAGACAGTGCAAGGAGGTCAACAATATCTGACGAAAACATAAGAATGATCAGTTTTTGCATGCTTTGTAATGATGTATGAAGGATCTAAATTTTTAGTTAGATGTTAAGTCCTTTCGTCCTTTCCTGTATCTGATTGCCATTTCATGCGTACACAAGAGTAAGGATTTGTATATTTAGAAAATTCTTGATATATAATTATTTTTGGCAAACGCCAGTATCATAAAATGATTGTAATTTAAAATTTTAAAGATTTTAATTAAAAAATCTTTTAGCATAAAATATTTTTTACTCCTTAAAGTTGTAGATATCCCTATTAGAAACAGACAAGATTGGGAAGTGATTTGTTTTTGTGAGTTCCTCAGTAATGCACTTAAATTTTTTATTTAGATTAGTAATCTAAGTTTAGATTAAAGATTGAACCTTCCTATAGAGATATCGTGAGACACTAGACAGAGTTATCGTTGTTTTCTAATGTGTCAAGTTATTGAATCCGTACATATCTGAAAGTCAAGCTAATTTCGATTTTTCTATTTAAACTTCGAAAGCTCCGTATATTATACGAAGGAGTATCTTTCAAGCGGAAAGTAACAAAAGTCAATACAAATTCAAAACATCTGTTGTAATTGTAAATACTCGTGTTTTAATGTAATAAAATTATTGGATTAGTTTTAATTTATAACAGTTTTTATGCGAAACAATCCTCGTTTTACTCAGTAAACGTAAAATGGTTTTATCACCTGGCTTGAGATAGTTTATCATTTATCAGTGAAATTACTGGAATATTGATGTACGTTTCTCTTATAACAATTATGTTATTTCAATTTTTATTTAATTTAAAACTTTAAAAGTACTTAACAATAGAAAACTAAACTGGTTTGCTCAGTTCGAGCACCGAGTATGAACCGCTTAGCGTGACTCATCTAGAATTCAATCCTTTCCTCATTTATATATTCTAGAAATTTACGTATAATTTTAATAATATTATTTGTATTTACAAACTTAGTACTGTTTTCTCTCGAAAGATGGCGTTTAAGCAATTGAGTGGCCAGAACTTCAAACCGAAGTGCTCAAATTGCCTCCCGTTTCTATGGCAACTGCGGCAACTGGACACAGTCCATTAGACAGGGACTTCAATCAGCATCTTCCCCCCACGATTTCCCTTTCTCACTCTCCCTCTCTTTCTATCTCTCTATATATGTATTTAAGTGTCTCATCGTTATATAAATATATCTCATCTCTTCCATTAGCGGTTAGGGGGGGAATCCGTTTTGAAATGACACTCGTTTGTGGAGAAGGGGAAAACCAAGTGGTTTGGTGGTCTGTAGAAATCGAGGCAAATCCTGAAAAAAATATGTTGTATTTATTTAGCAGAGGCCGTCGATTATAACAGATAAATTTGAACTCGCCGTCCAATATTCTGAGCAAACTGGGGAGTTAAACAAATATTAAATATTTTCGAGGGGTTTGAATAATACACATTAAAGGGTCATTTTCTTTTTTAACCAATAATCACGTGTATCCAGTTTTATGTTTGAGTTTTGTAAGGATCTTTAGTTTTAACATTTGTTTAAGGAAAATCATATGGTGGGGGGATTAAACCGCATAATTTGCCCCATACCTAATTTTCTGAAATAAAAAACCTTTCACAAGAAAGTAGACTTGATGAGGCTAACTAAAATGCCTTTATTTTTCTTATTTTACATAAAAACATAGTAAAAAGGGGATCGATTTGATCCAATAGCTTGGAAGAAAAATATTTACAAAAACTTAACCATTAAACAAAAATAGAATACAGATAAGCGTGTCATGAACGGGCGAAAATTAACCTACTTTAATTTTGAAAACACCTACTTAAAATGAATGGTAAAGCTTGGGATAGGTATAGGAAGAAAGAAGGGATACAAGTTTAATGGCTCGACAATTCGTCGCAAACACATCTAAATATCAACCTTGCTGCGAAAACAGCTACTAACACTATGGCTGGAAGCCCCAACTCACTCGCAGAATAGTTACTGCTTAAAACCCCACACGCTGAAAAAATACGTACATCTTAAATACTTGCTGTATTTATTTGTACAAACCCCATTGGCTGTGACGCTAGAGCTTCGTAATTCCAGTCCTGCCTTCAAAGTTGAAAAATCTGCATATTATTTTATTTTTATTTTAAACCATCCGTTCATGACACGTTTTTAAATGTCGCGTTTTTCGATGAAGGGACAACAGAAACTACATCATAGTTGAGAATTTTTTTAATGTATAATGAAAATGACATGTGTTATTTTACTAAATTATGAGGAGGATATTTTTAACATTTTTAATCCTAGGCAACTCCCCAAGAGCGTGTATCTAACCTCCCCCCCCCCTGCAGGGCTTTCGGTATTATGCCTTACAGATGAAATAGGCTTGTGCAACTAGTTGGAATAGGATTTAAACTATAGGTGTCAGTCTATCAAGTCCTCATATATTATAGAAAAGGCTATAGAGCTAAAATATCAAACAAACATTCATTCTTTTGTCATAATTCAGAGTGAACAGTGTGGTTATATGGAGATAATGGTTTAAAAGAAAAAGTTAGTAGATATTTGAAGTTTGTTGTTAAAATATTGGTATGGTTTTATAGTACAATGATCATCTGACTAGTTTGGAGTGTTAAGTTTTACATTTCTGTGTTAGTGCTTAAAAGAATTTGGTATACGTTAGTATTCTTTAATTTTAAACTACCTATAGATTCCAATTAGCCCTCGAGATCCATAAAATAACGTTTTACAGTTAAATCCGATGCAATGCTCTTAGACAATTTCTGTATTTATTCTGAAATTTTCCTTCATACACCTGGGCGATCTCGCTACAGAAAGATCTGAAATGTCGATCACAAAGTAATACAGTCTTACCTCAGATACTTTGTTATATATGTTTTGAGGACAAAATACAGTTTAACACTATTTTTTAAAAAATGTCTCTACAGTCTACAAAAATTCTCATTCTCTGAAATTCTCTGCGAAGAATTCTAAAATTCAGAACAGTTGTATCATATTTGTAATATGAATACCCACGATATGAATAGAAACAAAATTTAACAATTTCCCATGAAATCGAGTCAAGCGTTAACGAGATATTCTGTTTTCTGCTATATTTCCAGGTGACTTTATCTTAAAGTTCAGATGAAAGGTGACGAATTTATACTAAATATCATTTCCGTTTTCAGTCAGCTGCAAAAAAGAATTCTCTGTTTGCAACAAATGAAAAATTTGTATCATTTTTCTGAAAAATTATTTTATGGAAATAATTTCATTTTTTGGTGTTACCTCGGTGACATGCATCTACTTGAATATAACTTTAAGAGAAGGAATAGGGAGGAAGAATCCTCAAAATGAACATATCAACCAACATTTTATCATGATAGTTATTCTTTGATGAACAGGCAGAGGTAACTTCTTAAAATATAAAGGAAAAAATAATTTTGATTCTTGAATAGTGATTAACGGAAATCGAATCAAGTATTTACTTAAATTGTCTAAATATAAATATATATATACATTTCGGTGCAATAAGGAAATCGACTAGAATTCTTCATCTATATATATAAAACAGTTCCGTGACAGATAACGCACAGACCAAACAGCAGGACCTAAAGGGCTGAAATTTTACATGGTGATTCATCTTATAGTGTAGGGGTGCACTAAGAAAGAGTTTTGAAAAATTCTTCTTAGATTTTTTAAAATTAAATTTTTAAGCTGTTTTTGTAACTCTTTTTAAGTTTGCATTTAAAATAATAATTTGAGGGTTATAAAATTTATATCACGAGAAAGATCATGAAAATTCCTTTAAAACGAAATCTTTTACGAACTTTACCTCCATTTTCTGAATTTTGGTGAATTATAATAGATTAATTTTTAGAATTTAGTTTATTAAATGTTGATCACGTCGTTTTTTCTTTTTGTGATACTTTAAATTAATTTTGCGCCCCGTTCATAACAATGAAATAAATTGACAAAAAAATATTAAAATACGCTAAAAGATAAAATTCACCCACTAGACTAATTGAGATGGAAGTTTTTAAAGAATTTAATTCAAATTAGTTTGTTTTATGGGTATTAAACATACAAATTAATGTGTTAAATATTCATAATTTAAAACATTAATTAAATACAACGGTCAATGTATCAAATATTCAAATGAAATATTTTGACCGTTGTATTTAATTTGAATATTTTCTTCTACATTAATTTGTCCATAAAAATATCCGTTACGATTTTTTTGATAAATATATTTTTTATCTTTTCTTTTTTGGCATTGATTGCATACATTGACCGTTGTATTTTTACCGTATAATTTTAATATACTCCGTAACGAAGCATGGGTATTTAGCTAATAATTTATAAAAAAGTGAGTGATCCAGCGGGGATAGTATAATTACTTTCATGGGAACATTAATTTTATAGGAAGTGATCTATGGAAGAAATATTCAATTGAATTGTTGTGGATCGTAATTTTATTTTACAACTTCAGAAGTATATCATAACGTTAAAAGTTAAAACTTTATCCGTTTCGTATAAAAAATATGTTCATCTTTGTTACATGTTTCTTACTCGAGTTCTGCTTTGGTAAACTTAACTGGAAATATTATATCTTTCCTTTATCAGTTATGGTTGTTAAAAGCTTTTTCAATGATTAACTGTGTTTCACTTAGAAGTTCAAAGTAATTACATTTTTAATGGATTTGTACGTAAAAGGCATACATCTTTTGAACTATATAATTTATTTTTCTTTTACTATTAAAGTTATATAAATTAACCCGATATAAAAAATATGCAGATATATATTTTTATGAAATACATTATACTTAGACAAACATGTTTTTGCTACAACGAAAAATTAATACTTTATCAATGCATTATACTTTGACAAATATGGTTTTACAACAACGAAAAATTAATGCTTTATCTGCGCATTATGCTTTTACAAACATGTTTTTACTACAACGAAAAATTAATGCTTTATCTATGCATTATACTTCTACAAACATGTTTTTACTACAACGAAAAATTAGTGCTTTATCTATGCATTATACTTTTACAAACATGTTTTTACTACAACGTAAAATTAATACTTTATCTATGCATTATACTTTTACAAACAGGTTTTTATAACAACGAAAAATTAATGCTTTATCTATGCATTATACTTTGACAGACGATGTTTTTAATACAACGAAAAATTAATACTTATTCATACGTGATTGATTTTGTTTATCAAAATAATACTGCATGCACAAACGTTGTCATTGTTTATATGATAAAAATGTTTACGAAATAATCATTTCAAATTTCCAGAAAAAGTCACAGCCTTTCCAAATTCAAATATTCTCGTGTGGCGTTGAGTATCGAGATAATGAATCCATGTACAATTTTCTACATTGAATTCCCTCGCACAATTTTGATGTTGGAATGAAGGAATTCTATTACATAACCAATTTTCTCGAAGAATTCTTCGAAGATTTCGAGGATCAGGTGGTGAGTTGCTACAATTTGTAAGTGATATTTGATTTGGCGAAGAAAAGAAAATACACTTTTCGCTGTAGGAAAATATAACGATAATCTTCCTTCATAGTTTGTTTGGTGTTTCTTAGGTATAAAATTTGAAAATCAATATTATTTTTTGCTCGTCTTATCACTAATACTGTCATTCTGACAGCATTACATTTTAAATTTCAAAGTAACATCAAGTGAGTTTTTTCCTAATATGTTGTTTCAACAAGGTGAGAGCGATAAACGTAAATTTGTATAATTTACAATATTACAAAGTATTACAGTGACAAAAGAATAGAACATATCTATAATACTTTTTTTTTCAACAAAACATTTTATCGAATTTAACTTTTTTTTATAATAAAACTTTTCAATAGTGATCAATGTCAGCAAGTATGCTGCCAAAGCCCACAATTATAACAATCGAATGATACAATCTTTTTGTACTAACTTATTTCATCTACTTATGAATTGACTGGTATTGAGCTTGACAATAAATGAGTTTCTCTGCAATTCCAAAAATGCCATGTTTTCCTTGGCATAGTTATAGAGGATCTTAAACACGTCCAGCTCTAGTTCGTCGTGTAAATCATCAATTCCTATGTCATTATAAAGGAAATTATTTCAAATTCTAATACTTCTAATGCGTATTCTTC
This sequence comes from Dolomedes plantarius, assembly GCA_907164885.2. NCBI lineage: Eukaryota > Metazoa > Arthropoda > Arachnida > Araneae > Dolomedidae > Dolomedes > Dolomedes plantarius. Next base: position 85,111,965 of record OU015500.1, on the reverse strand, counting down.
ATCAGAGTCTCAAAACGTAAGATATTTTTGTTCGTGTTACTTCTCTGGATCATTTTGAGAGGAATAGTCAAATGAATAGATCACTGTGATTTTGAACTCTGGATATTATACATATCTGAATTCAGAATTTTAAATTCAGAGTGTTATGTGCTTTTTATTTTAGAAATATTGACTTTTCAGTTCTTCATCATAAAACCAGCCAGTTAAGAAAACATTTTTTCTTGCTTTAAAAGTTAATTTAATTTTTTGTTTGAAAATTGACTTTTCTTTCATAATACTCACTACGTTTTCACACACATTACTTTATATTAAATAAAAGCAGGAATAAAAGTTATGCATTCGTTAATCTATAGTTTTGCAATAAGCCCTAAAAAGAAATTTCTCTGACTTCCTAAAGAATTTTAGAATTTGCTAGATCATCAGACTTATGGAGAAACATATACAGGTGATTATCAAAATAATGGAAACAGCTATCCATATTAGTGTTGTTTATGAATGTGATTCGTATTCCTTAAAAAACACGTCTGGCCATAGGTATTTTTTTATAGAATATAGTGTATATATTATTCTACTGTCAGGTAGCACTAATGAAGATAAGGACATCATTCTTTTTGGGGGATGCTTGGAGCATCTGTTACTGCAACCCCAGGGTAATGGGGCCTTTTCGATCTAAGGTATCGAAAGTCATGACAGCATACAGAGTGCATTGATAAACCTCCTCTGCGAAACAGAATACTGGACGAAAGAGGCGGACGAAGTTGAAGCAGATTGTGACATGAAAAAAGAAAACAACTGCAACTAAATTGACCGTAGAACTCAATCTGCATCTACATGCTCCAGAATCAACCATTACAGGTATGAGGGAACTTCCCAAACAAATTATTTACGGAAGAGTAGCAATTCCCAAACCATTTGCAACAGATGTCAATGAAAAACTACGCCCACAATGATGCTACGAGCGCAAATCCTGGTCGAGTAATATGTCGAAAAGTGATTATTGTTCCCATTGTTCCTCGCAACAGGATAAAGCATTTTAGAATTTGCTAGATCATCAGACTTATGGAGAAACATATACATGTGATTATCAAAATAATGGAAACACCTATCAATATTAGTGGTGTTTATGAATGTGCTTCGTATTCCTTAAAAACAAGTCTGGCCACCGGTATTTTTTTATATAATATAGTGTATTTATTATTCTGCCGTCAGTAGCAGTAATGAAGCTAAGGACATAGTGCTTTTTTTTGGGGGGGGGCAGCATAAAATGTCAAACCTTGCAAACCTTGTGAAAAGGACAAATTGTTGGAGTGCGTTTAAATTGGATATCTGTTACTGCAACCCCCAGGCTAATTGGTGTTTTTTGAGCTATGGTATCGGAAGTCATGATAGCATACAGAGTGCACGGAAAAACATCCTTTGCGAAACAGAATAGGGGACGAAAGGGAGAGCTGAAGTGAAAGAGACGGACGAGGTATTGAAGCGGATTGTGACACGAAGAAAGAAATCAATTGCAACTAAATTGACCGATGAGCTCAATCGGCATCTTCTTGTTCTAGTGTCAACCATTAAAAGTAGAAGGGAACTTCACAAACAAAACATTTACGAAAGAGTAGTTATTCCCAAGCCACTTGTAATAGATGCCAATACAAAATATCGTCCGCAATGGTGCGACGTGCGCAAATCCTGGTCGAGAAATGTGTCGAAAAACTGCATTAGGTCCGTGGAATCATTATTCACATTGTTCGTCGCAACAGGATGTGCGTATGTCAAAAGAACACTTACACAAGTGTAAGATTCTGTCTTATGTCAACTGTCAATCGAGGAGAAATATCTATCATGTTTCGGAATGGCATCTTATGGTTTTCTTCAGGCCCTATTGTAACCCTAAAAGGGAGATTGACTGAGAAGGTCTTTGACGAAATTTTAGCTCACCAGGTCCATCCTATGATGCAAACATTTTCTCCTGCAGGATGATAATGCCCCTATACTAAATATCTCGAAAGCTCAAAATAACGTAATGGGAAGAAAGTCTAATTGTTAATATGCACGAGAGAAAATGTTGGGTCTTCGAAACCCCAAAATATTCTTCCGAATCGTGGTAATTAGCCCATAAAACCTAAAATAGCGCTGATACTTGGTACAGGAATGCACGATTTGGTAAATTCAAACCATATATAAAGTATTAGAAATTATATATATACAGAGAAGTTTCATTTATGCAGAATCAGTTTCATTGATTAAGACGTCTAGCACAGGGAATGTTACCCTTACTTTTTTTCACACTTCGTGCATGTATAATCAGTTTGGTTAAATTATTAAATAGAAATAAATATAGTAAATAATTTTAATTTATTGCTCAAAATCAGCATTTTACTAAACAAGAATTTCCCGGAACTGAACACAAAATAATAGCCTACATATTTGCGCGTGGATAAGCACTTCAATTTCGTTTCATTCAGTCAAAAACAAAATCACAAAAAAAAGAAACACCAACCCACAAGAATTTACCACCTGATCTTTGAAATCTGCCGAGATTTGTTCTGCAAGAGTGTGAAATAAAATAATCGAATTTTTGTACAGCATCAGGAAACTCCAAGAGAAGGTGAGAAATCCAATAAAGCAAAACTTGGCCTAATCCATAACTCGATAGCCCAATTTCAAAAGTAACGCAGCATATAATTGAATTGAAGAGTTATGAATATATTTTCACGAAAAATCTTCTGGGATCTTCGTTCTGCTAGAAAACTTCCCTACACAGAATAATTTTTAAATACAGAAATGCCGAAATTTGATAAAGTGGAGAGTAAAGAGAAACTTTAATTCGATACAAACAGTAAGTACTTTTGAAGAATTAAGTTCGTGCCTTAAATACTTTAATTTTCATTGGGGAATAATCTTTTCATGATAGCACTTGTAAAACACTTGCGAGATTTCGGAGAGCATTTAATTATTTATTAAATGGCGAAACACTTTAAAAGCGCCAAAGAGCGGTATTCGAACCCCAGATTTTTGGTCTTCGAAACCAAATTCGCACTACTGGACCATCCGTGTTATGTCAGGAATTTCATACTGCGATTTCCATTGGTCACGATATTGTTTTATCAACAACCGAAGGTGGATGATGCAATAATCTGTTAATCAGAAGAAATGTATGATTTGTGACCCGCTCTAGAAGTCAGTCTTCGGAAGCTGCTGACCTGTTTTATTCCGTAATCAAGTCTTCAAATTTGGATAAAAAATAAGACACTCCTTTTTATTTAAATATACCATGGATGTTAATGGACGATTAGAAGTAACAATTCTTCTCTACTTTAAACGTTATTTCAATATCACTGTTTGCCTGACTGTGTGAAGCATGTATGCATATTGACTGAAATGTTTGTGTGTCAGTCATACATCATTCAATGTCACCATCTTTCTTGCGTACCTTGTCATATGATAACATATCGCTCGTGCAGAGAGGAAAGCTTTTGTTGCTTATTATTGATAATAATAGATCTGTGACCAGAAGGTGCTGAAATCCGATTCCTTAGGTCATTTCGTGATGACCTCACAATATGATGCAACTGTAAAATCACGGCTGCGATAAAAGTGGATGAACAGGGTTTCGCATTACGTTTGCAGTTAAAAGCAAGTATTAGTTAACAGTTAGTATTAGTTAACAGAGTAACTTAATAGTGAAGTACACGTTTCTGATTCCCACGTGAAAAGTGACAATAGCAAAATCGCAAGTAATTGATGAGTTGTATATGTATAAATTGGTCATCATTGTTACTTGAGATTAGTTGCATCCTATGTAAAGTTGCTGCGAGTTTACGCAACTATTCGTTTTATTAGTGAAGGCTCGAAAAAGACACACACACACACAAAAGTACAGAATTAATGTAACAATTGGAATTTTTTTCTAAACTTTCACCAACTGCGCTCTTGTGAAGCCTGCCCTGAGCAGCATGGAACTTGTTACGACTGCTGGGTGAATTTCCTAGATTCTTTAAAACAACGTTGATTTAATTAGAACAAATGCTCCTTTTTGAGTATGCAAGGACATTGTGTTTTACGGAGAAACCGTCAACATTAATTACTTTTATTTCTCATTTAGACGTGTCATATAGATCTCATATATTATGAGTAAGTGCAAACGATACACCATATTCTAACAATTTGTGTCTGTAAATAGCACATTTTAAACATTTTAAGACGGAAACCATTAAGGTTTCATTGGAAAATGAATAAGTAATATCACTTTATACACTTGACAGGCTTTAAAAGTACTTTGTATTATTGAAACATAGAACAAAAGAGCTTCACTTGGTAAAGTTAATTAATTTAAGAATACGTATCCGATATAGTATTTCCATCGTGTGCAACATAATGAAGATGGGCGAAATGAATGATATTTTCTTTCCCACGGGGATAAGAAGCAGTTAAAGGTGCTCCTATTTGTATCCGAAATAGCAATTGTTTATTGTTTTAAAATTATTAAACGATAAATTATAGATTAACTTTCTCATGAATATCTTTTAAATATGGTGCAGATAAAAGACGGATCCCAAAAGTAAATATAAGTATAAACGAGAGAAACATTATTTTATATCTGTTATTTAAAAAGGCAACAAATACGATGTTTTAAGCTATTAGTTAAGTACCTGTCTACTTCTCCCAAATTTCTTAAATTTTAAATTTCGGTGATAATTTTATTTTTCTAATATTTATTTTTCTAATATTACACAACCGGATTTTGTTCGGCCTGCAACATTATATTCACCCACACTTTACATTTAAAAAGCTTGTAGCTGCTTTTTATACAGGCTTTCCATGTAGATTTAGTACAGCAAAAGCATATTGTATCGCTCTTAATACTATCTAACCAAATCTTTCACCAATTGATTTGATTTGATTTGGTTGAGAGCGCTACGGTCATATTTTCTATACACTAGGGTTAATTTGACCGGGACCTACAGTTTATAGCCGATTCCAAATGGCTACAAACATTCATACCAATCGTGGGACTCGAACTCATAGACTCTGGTTCCGAAATACCAGCGCCCCAGTCAGAGCTTTTTCGTCAAATTCAAATCCTTTTATTTTTTCAACTGCAAAGCCTCTTCTAATATTACGAAGACTAATTCCACTAAGATACTTAAAAATACAAGTAAGAATTACTTCTTTGGCTGACAGCTATGTGGATTATTTCACTCTATGTGTATGATTCCTTTTGAAAATCGAGAAATAACGCAGAAAAACTGATGATAAATGCAAAATTCACCGCCGTCCACACCCGAAGGTTATACGGTCCTTCAATACTGAAATCCAATCATCGCGACGGCAATCCAGCCCAGCCGGGTCTCGCAGGCTCCGGGGCGAGGGCTTTACGCCCCCACCTCCAAGCCGGAAAACAACCATTTCACCTCAAATCAATACGATTTTTCCAATATCTCCAGCAACACCGGAAGAAATGGTTTTTACAAAATACAACTTACGCTAAAATATAACATATACTATTTTTACATACATAACTTATACGATACCATACTCAAAACAACTATATACTACCTACAGCAGCACACACAATATGCAATAAACATTATATACAATATGTAAAATCTGTATATATAAAACCGTTCCGTGACTGACTGACTGACAGATAACGCACAGACCAAACCGCTGGACCTAAAAGGGCTGAAATTTTCATGGCGATTTTTCTTATAGTGTAGGGGTGCACTAAAAAATTTTTTTGAAAAATTCTTAGATTTTTTAAATTAAATTTTTAAGCTGTTTTTGTAATATTCTTTAAAGTTTGCATTAAAAATAATAAACTGAGGGTTGTAACATTTATGTCACGAGGAACATCATATTTCATTTAAAATGAAATCTTTTTCGAATCTTTACCTCCATTTTCTGATTTTTGGTAAATTTTTAAAGATTAATTTTTAGAATTTATTAAATGCTAATTACGAGATTTCTTTTCTTTTTGTGAAAACTTTAAATTAATTTTGCGTCACGTGCATAACAACGAAATAAATTCACAAAAAAATATTAAAATACTGTAAAAGATAAAATTTAACCTCTAGACTCATTGAGATGGAAGTTTTTTAAGAATTGACCGTTATATTTAATTTGAATGTATAGAAACACGGGTATTCAGTTAGTAACTTTATATACAGCTTTTGACTCTATGTCTTTATACCTACAACAGATTCGTTTCGTAAAACTGATGATAATTTTGATGACGGCACAACTAATAGTAATACTGTTAGAGCTAAGACTTAATACTCCCGATTCCCCGTGGAAGGGTAATTTGTTTTACCAATAATCCGTGAATGACAAATTGAACACTTTGGATTAAAATATTAACTACTAGAATGTCAATCTAGACCGTAAACAAAGGAATATATAACCGACTATTTCAAAAATGGAAACTGAAAATATTAAGTTTCGAATGGGTTGTTTTAAATCAAAGCACTTTTAACTCACTATATGCATACTTTGAATAGCTTATTTTTTATGGTACACTGGGATAATTTTGGATTTGTGTGGTTTTCGGGTTTCCATACGCACCAGTGCATTAATTGACTTTTATAATTCAGAGTTCAGTATGTTATGATAGTAAACAAAAAACACAAGGACTAACATCAGGGAATGGGTGGAATCCCCAAGGAAAACTGTGAGAGACCTTTAGTTCGTAAGTTTTGTGCAAATACGCGACATAAAAACACACAAGCGAGTACACGTTTCCCTTTAGAAGGGAAAAATTGCTTTACGCGGGATTTATTTCGTAGAACGCTCCAGTTGGAGCTCCCCGGAAGATCCAGTAAATCGTGAAATTGATATGCAAATGGGGAAAAAAAATCCAGTATTGAGGATAAGAAAAAACAGCCTTTCAGATTCTCCGATATTAAACTTCCAAGAGTTTTCTCTGCATCCTCAGAGAAGAATTGTGGGGGATGGGGAGATGGAGAGTTGCTTCCGCATTATTCAATGTAAAGAAAGAACAAAAGAAAATGCGAAAAGAGAAATCTGACCTCAAAGTAGGGAGATACCTTTTCGGGGTAGGGAAAAAAATGATGGTTTTAATTCTTCGAGTGTGAGAATGATTATATAGCCGAATCTTTTTTTTAATGCTTAGATTCGGTTAAGAGAGATTTGTACAAGAAGCACATTACACGCATTGCTGACAGGCACTGAATAAACTCGTTTATATATATATATAAAAACTCGTTTATATATACATATATATATATATATGTATATGTATATATATGTATATGTATATATATATATACACAGGCTGTTCGCACGTTTTTTAGACGATTTTGGTAAGCGGTAATAAAAAATCATTTGCTGCAAAAGAAATAATTGCAATTGTACTATGTTTTTAAAAGTCAAAATTATCGTCTGCGGCTTGAAAGTTTTATTTTTATTCAAAATGGCGTTTTTTCCAAAGCAGTGGTAAGAAGGCTACATTTATGCTCTTTCCGAAGAGAAATATGCATACTCCGTTATCCAAAAACGATGTGAGAGTGGTGGTTTTGTGATATCTAAAGCATCGATAGGTAATATCGTCAACAAGAAAGGAAAAAAACGTCAAATTGGAGCCTCAAGTGGGACAAAAATTCCAAACAAGTATCCAAGGAAAAAACGGACATCTTCGACTATTGCAAAGGTACTTTGTTTAATGTTAAAAGAAAATCCCCCTAGTCAAAGGACAGTTGCAAAATCATTAAAATGCTCGGTGTCCACTGTAAACAAAATGATAAACGTTGATTTAAATCTTAAGAAAGCGAAAAACGCAATGTGCATCGTCTTCTTCCAAATCATACCGCTGAACACAGGAAACGCTGCAGAATTCTATATGAGAAACACTTATCCAAAGAAAAATGGAAAACAATTGTCACAATAGATTAGTCATGGGTGTATTTAAATGATTGCAACAAAAAAAGAGCCATTTATTATCATAAAAGGGGAGAAAAAAATTTAAGTACATGGTTCAAAGAATCGAAAGAAAGTTTTTCTAAGGGATTCCTGATTGTTGCTGGTTTTTCTTATAATGGCAAGTTAAAAATAAAGAGAGTGGAAAAAAATGTCAAGATTAACTCGAAATACTATCAAGAACATATTTTATCGCCAATTTTTCTGAATGAAATACCATCGCTCTACCCACAGTACCATCAATCTGTGAGACTCCATCAGGACAAAGCTAGCAGTCTCACATCAAAATCCACTGTAAATTTCCTAAAAGAAATGGAACAAAAAACTGGTATCAGGGCCATACCCTTCACTGATATCCCTATTAAATCTCCCGATGTATCACAATTGTCACAATAGATTAGTCATGGGTGTATTTAAATGATTGCAACAAAAAAAGAGCCATTTATTATCATAAAAGGGGAGAAAAAAATTTAAGTACATGGTTCAAAGAATCGAGAGAAAGTTTTTCTAAGGGATTCCTGATTGTTGCTGGTTTTTCTTATAATGGCAAGTTAAAAATAAAGAGAGTGGAAAAAAATGTCAAGATTAACTCGAAATACTATCAGGAACATATTTTATCGCCAATTGTTCTGAATGAAATACCATCGCTCTACCCACAGTACCATCAATCTGTGAGACTCCATCAGGACAAAGCTAGCAGTCTCACATCAAAATCCACTGTAAATTTCCTAAAAGAAATGGAACAAAAACTGGTATCAGGGCCATACCCTTCACTGATATCCCTATTAAATCTCCCGATGTATCACCTATGGATTTTTGTGCTTTCGGACTTTTAAAATCTGCATTATCCAAACGTCGTCCCAAAACCCTTACAGGACAGTAAGCTGTTCAGGAGGAATGGGATAGAATACCTCTTCTGACACTTCAAAAGGCATTATTATCCTGGAAATTTGCTGTGTCGAAAGATAGTTCAGAATAAGAGATGTCAAATAGAACATTTAAAACACAAGAATTTTATGTAATTTAGTTTTGTGAATACAATATACATAGTCTAAAAAATGTGTGAACAACCTCTGTATATATGTATATGTATATATATGTATATGTATATATATATGTATATGTATATATATGCATATATATATGTATATGTATATATATGTATATATATGTATATATATGTATATATATGTATATTTATATATATGTATATGTATTTATATGTATATATATGTATATGTATGTATATGTATATATATGTATATGTATATATATGTATATATATGTACATGTATATATATGTATATGTATGTACATGTATATATATGTATATGTATATACATGTATATATATGTATATGTATATACATGTATATATATGTATATGTATATATAGGTATATATGGGCTTGTGGCGGCCCTGTGGTACAGCGCGCTGGTTTATGTTGTACCGTAACTTGGCCAATAAATCACACTTTCACTTAAGGAAAGACATAAGGTAGCGTTTTCTTAACTTTATTTACGGCACAGAACACACACACACTATATACAACAGAATTATATACAAAAAGTAAAACACATCACCACACTCGAACTTCTCTCTCAAGCGTCTCCCCTCTCACACGAGGGTAATGACCTTCTCCCCACCAATTCTTTTCTTCTTGGCGCATGCGCTTAGAAACAGCTCGGGGGACTTAACACGCAGACTTTTTGGGGGTGAGATATAGTACGGTACAACTCCTCTCCTCCCCGAGGACTTTTCGAGCAGGTTGTTCTGCGAGAAAAGGTAGGGAAAAACAAAACACAGCGAAAGAAAACAGTGCAGTGCCAAGGCTGAAAGTTACAGTGGCAATACATAAACTTAATATACCTTAAATGCTATAAGTAATAGAAATCATACATAACACAAAATTCAACATATACTAATAACAGGAAGAAATTATTATGGAATTAGTACAATAGTTTAATATTGTTTACAACAGAAACCTTCCTTTTCTACTATTTCTTTTCTTAGGCAAACAAAAACAAGCAAAACGAACAGTCTTTACAAAAATAAACTTCATAAAATAAACAAAATTAAACAGTGAGAACGGAATTTTTTTTTTTCGTTTAATCTGGCCATGGAACACGGCTAAGGCTATCAGCATTTTTGTGTAAAGTTCCTCGACGATGCACTACTTCATAATTGTATGGTTGAAGTCCTAATGCCCAACGCATTAATCTGGGGTTTGAGCTGGCATTGGTACAGAGCCACACTAATGGATTGTGGTCGGTTTGTATTTTGAATTTTTGTCCATCAAGATAACAATGCAGTTTCTTTACAGCCCAAACGATAGCGGCACATTCCTTCTCAGTGGTAGAATAACGTCTTTCCGTTTCAGAGAATTTCTTACTGAGAAACAGCACTGGATGTTCTTCTCCTTGGTCGTCCACCTTAGAAAGAACGATTCCCATTCCTAAATCGGAAGCATCGGTTTGAAGTAAAAATTCTCGACTAAAATCAGGTGCATATAAGACCGGTTGACAACTAAGAATCCTTTTTAATTCGTGAAAAGCAGACTCACACTCTGGCGACCAATTTATACACCCTCTTTTATTTTTTCCTTTCAAAGCTTCAGTTAAAGGTGCAGCAATTACCGAAAACATGGGAATATATCGGCGATAATAGCCGGCTAACCCAAGGAAAGCTCGTATTTCAGTTTTAGTAGATGAAGCTGGGAACTGTTTGATAGCCTGGACTTTTAACTCGGCAGGTCTTCTTTGGTTCTGTCCAATATAGTGTCCCAAATATTTGACATATTCTTGTGCAAACATACACTTTGAAGGTTTAATTGTTAGGTTTGATTTTGAAATTCTGTTTAGGACTTTATCTAAATGTTTAACGTGATCTTCCCAATCACTAGAAAAAATTGCTACATCATCTAAATATGGCACGGCGAATTCTTCACACCCTTGCAATAATTCAGCCATCATTTTGCTAAAAAAGTACGGGGCATTCTTTAGCCCGAATGGCATTCGTAAAGGACGATAACTTCCAAAACTGGTAACAAATGCCGCCAATTTTTGCGATCTTTGACAGAGAGGTATCTGCCAGTACCCCTTGGCAAGGTCTAGGACAGTAATGAATTTCGCCGAAGAAACAAGTTCTACTCTTTCTTCGATGTTTGGGAGAGGAAAATATTCAGTCTTTGTGACTTCATTTAGCCTGCGATAGTCAATGCATGGTCTTGGATCTCTGCCTGGAACCTCTACAAGGATCATGGGAGATGTGTAATCAGATACTCCAACCTCAATGACTTTATATTGCAACATCTTTTCAATTTCGCATCTCAAAATTTCAGTCTGTATGGGAGACATTCGATATGGTTTTGCTCTTACCGATTTATCATCTATTAATTCTATGTCATGTTCAACCAGATGTGTCATACCAGGTTTATTAGAAAAGGCTTTAGAATATTTTAATAAAAGATCCTGCAACTGCTGAATTTGACAGGATTCCAATCTTTTCTCCAACTGACTCTCTTGGACAATTTCAGCAAAATTAAAAATATTGGGATTTGACTCCATGCTTGGGAAATCAATGTAAAGCTCTGGTTGTTCAACAGCTTCGCTACAATCTAGATAAATAATCAATTCTGGTCTCGAATGGTAGGGTTTCAAAAGGTTTACATGATAAATTTGGGACGTTTCTTTCTTATTCGGCGTGCTGACGATGTAGTTAGTATCCGAAATCTTACTCAAAATTGTTCCTGGTCCGGTCCACTGGACTGCCAGCTTATTTGTTTTATTTATAGCCAAAATGAGAACTAAATCTCCTTCTTTAAACTCTCTTTTCACAGCGTTCTTATCATACCACGTCTTCCGTTTACTTTGAACCTCTTCCATTTTTTCAACCGCAAGCTCTTGACATCTCTTAAGTCTATTTAGCAATTCAAAAACGTATTCGACAACTGTATTCTCAACTTCAGGCGGATGCAACCAACTCTCATACAATAATGTCAGGGGAGTTCTCAAATTCTTGCCATGCACTAACTCCGCTGGTGTAAACCCTGTGCTTTCATGAGTTACAGTTCGTAATGCAAAGAGAGCTGAGTGAATATGTTGTTCCCAATCTGGTGCGGCTTCTAAGCAAAGAACTCGTAAAATACGCTTTATCGTACGATGGAAACGTTCTATGGGATTACTCTGAGGATGACAAACAGAGCTATGAGCAATCTTGATTCCAAATCGTGTCAAAAATTCCGTTGTAAGAGCACTCATGAAGGATGTTCCTTGGTCACATTGAATTTCCTTTGGAAACCCCATTCGGCTAAAAATTTGCAGTAAAGCATCTACAACAGATACTGAACTAATATCTGTGACAGCGACCGCATCCGGATATTTCGATGATAAACACATTGCAGTGATTATATATTTCTTCCCAGTAGGTGTAACAGGTAATGGTCCACACGCATCTACATTTATTTTAGAAAAAACTTCTTGAATAACAGGAACAATTTTCATTGGAGCTTTCTTTTTGTCATTTGGTTTTCCTGCTCTCTGACAAGCATCACAACTGCGTACATAATTTTCCACCTCTTGGAAACACTTTGGCCAGAAAAAATGTCTTGCCAAAATATCCTTGGTCTTTGTCACGCCGAGATGTGCTGAAGTACCTTCGTGGCATAGAGCTTTTAAACGCTCTCGATATTCTACAGGAATAATTAGTAATAGCCTTTGTTTTCCTGTTTTATCAAATTTTCTTTTCAACAGCAAGTTACCTTTCACGATATAAATTTCTTTGGACGTATCTGCAGATGAGGTTTCACCTGCCTTTTCAAACAATGGCTGCAAATCCTTGCATTGCTTCTGTGCAATAGCAAAAGTCTCCTTATCTACTTTCAAAAGTGAGAGGGAGGGGTCATCCTCTTTTATACACGGAAGAAATGATTGATTCTTGTCCAACTCACTATCTTCCTGATGGACTGTTGCACTTTCTAATTCAGTTGTCGCTTCTTCTTTTTCTTCAAGCTCTCTTTGAAGCTGTTTTTTGCCTTCTTGTCTGCATTGCATTCAACTGGCATGGGAGAACATTTTGTTCCTTCATGTCATTTAGCAAAGAAGCAGTTCTGTTTCCTAACAAATATCTGCCTTGATCTAATTCATCCCTAATTACTGCTGCCTTCGTGATAACAATTCCAAAGTCACCAACCAGTTTCACTTCAGCTAAGGGTAAACAGGTGGGAGCAAGATCTAAAGGTTGTTGTACCCATACATGTTCTCCAGTAAACATATTTGGAGTGATGTATTTTTGGCATACAATGTCTATACTTGCTCCAGAATCCCGTAAAATAGGCATGTCAAATCCATTTACTTGCCCCATCGTGGTATAGGGTAGCAAAAACTCGTCTTCGCCTCCTCCGATTCGATTTACGCTTGCAGCTGATTCCGGGATTTTCTTCAGTTTAGGGCACTGAGGTCTGATGTGCTGATAAGAGCCACATTCATAACATTGTGGTCGTCTTCTTTTTTCAAAAATTTCATCTCTTTTTGGCCATCTGGGTTGCTCTATCCTCTGTTGGCCTTCAGCTCTAGCCTGAGTGTTATTCTCTAACTTGTCTCTAGAGTCAGAAGCAAATTTCTGTTTGGACTTCGGAGCAAATCTTTCTTCAGTTTTGTTAAGATTATTTTTCTTTCTAACATTCCCTCTGACATTTTCATAAGCATCAAGTTTTGATGCCAAATCACTCGGAGAAATCATTTCCATCCATTCGTCAATAAAGTGATCACGAATTTCGACGGGAACACGGCGTTTTAATTGATCAGTTACCATTAATTTAAGTAACTGTTCAAAAGTTGAGATTCCTAAACCCTTCACCCACTCTCTCCAAAAATTTTCCAGTTCATACACATAGTCTCCCCATGTTGACTCGGCACCTCTCTGATGCTTAACAAATTTCTGGCGAAATTTTTCAGGACTAAGTTTGAACCTCTTCAGGAGCAAATTCTTGACATGCTCGTACTTTTTAGCGTCTTCTGCAGGTTCACGAGCTATCAACTCTGTTACATCATAGGGAAGCAATCCTAGAAGATGGGACACCCAATCTACAGACTCAATCTGTGCCCATTCAGCTTGTCTCTCAAAAAGTTGGAGGTACAAGCTAATATCGCTATCTTTTTCATCAAACCTTTGAATCAATTGCCGGAGGTCAACTTTCGAACGGGAGGATTCACTACTAACTGGTCTTGCAACAGTTCCAAGTCTTAATTTTTCCAATTCAAATTCATGTTCTTTTCTCCTTTTCTGCTCCTCAAATTCTCGTTCTTCTCTCTTTTTCTTCTCCTCAAATTCTCGTTCTTCTCTCTTTTTCTTCTCCTCAAATTCTCGCTCTTCTCTCCTTTTCTTCTCTTCTTCTCGTTCTTTCCTGCTGTCTATGATTACAGTAAGTTGTTCCATGACAAAATCTTCTTCATAATTTTTGCTCTCTATAATCAGGTTCTTGATGTCGGCTATTTCAAATTCAGCCCTTACTTCTAAACCTAATTCTTCAGCTAAAAGTTTTAGATCTTCTTTCTTTCCTCGACCAAGAAAAGCCATATTTGTAGGTAAATAGCTTCGTAGACTCAAAAAATTTAGGACTATTCAAACAGAAATCGAAATTACTGGCTCAAATAAAAAATGGCTAACTATAACTTTTGTCACTATCCCAAGTAGAACAACAGTAAATAGATTTACTTAAACTTAAAATAATTAAGTAAAGCTTTTTTTTTTTTTTTTTTTAAAAAACGATATAAAATCTCAATTTAAGTAACTGACTTTACTTCTGTTTCAGAAACGTAACTAAAATGATTACTTTGGATTTCCTTGAAATCAATTATTCATACGTAACATAATATATTTTACACATGCAACACTCAATGCCAATTTCAAAATAATTAACACAATTAAATACACTTATTTAAAATATCTAAAATATTTCTATCTGAGCAATGATGCTCCACCTGTTAGCATGATATACATACAATTACGACAATTCTTAGATTTTAAAAACTGTGCACTTCAGAACGTAAATATATATATATATACACAAGAAATAATAATAGTTGGCATTGATGCCCCACGACACTTTAAAAAAAATCATACAAAATGAGCTTTGTGATGACTAACTTAGTTTCTTAATTTTTGCAATGATGCAATAACTCAATAGCATTGATACCCAATAAAACAAAACAAAAAAAAATATATATATATATTCTTTCAATAGAACAATGATGTTCGCATTAATACACCATGGCAATGATGCCAAGAATATAAACAAAAGTTTCAAATGAGCAATGATGCTTAAACATTTAATTAATTCAATGGCAATGATGCCCAAGGAAAAATACACTTAATCTATATTTCTTTTCAACAATAAAAGCATTTTCACTTTTGCCACTGCAACAAACAGGAAACAAAAAATTGCTTGGCACTCACCGATCTTGCTTCTAAATCCAAACTCGCCATTTCGAACGAAGGCAGGTATTCAGCTCACATCTGCATCGTCGGTGGATTTTGTACCACCGCTATCCACCATTTAAAGCTGTACCGTAACTTGGCCAATAAATCACACTTTCACTTAAGGAAAGACATCAGGTAGCGTTTTCTTAACTTTATTTACGGCACAGAACACACACACACTATATACAACAGAATTATATACAAAAAGTAAAACACATCACCACACTCGAACTTCTCTCTCAAGCGTCTCCCCTCTCACACGAGGGTAATGACCTTCTCCCCACCAATTCTTTTCTTCTTGGCGCATGCGCTTAGAAACAGCTCGGGGGACTTAACACGCAGACTTTTTGGGGGTGAGATATAGTACGGTACAATGTATATATATATATATATATGTATATATATATACACACACACACATACACATACACACACATACATATATATATATATATATATATATATATATATATATATATATATGCATGCGATTTTTTAACAGTGCTAATTTCTATTTCATCTCAGTCTATGTTTAATAATTAACAAGGATTCATATGTAGAAATGTGTATATCAGTACATGTATGTGTATTTACACTAACGGTCACTTACTTATGTCACTTTTTTATGTCCAATAGGTCTAATGTTGAAGGATAAAGGACAATAATATTGGAGAAATTTTGGATCGACTGAACATTGCTTTACTGGAAAACTACCTACCTTTACTTTGACCTGAATGTTTTAGGCAAATCTTCACATTTTATCATTTAAAGTGTAAATCTCAGAACCCACATATAAAGAAAACAGATTTTAGAAAATATAAATGTCCTACTTTATACCAAAATTTCAGTCTTTTCCTGGACGGACTTGCGTATATATTTAACAAAATTTCCGGTAAAAAATGTGTTAATATTTTTTCTCTCCTTGCCTTCTTTGAAACGTTATGCCTATTCGAACAAACACTGTCAATCACTTGATATTGTTTAAGATACTCATTATGGAAGAAAGTTGTCCAGTGACCCATTTTTTTAAATGGATTTGAAAAAGAAATAATAATACAAAAGAAAATGTTCGCATAATTATTTCTTACAGGAGTACCTGTTAAAAAATAATTTTCTCACCCGGTTCAATCTTGTCCAACATGTGAGCGTAAATAATCACTGTAATAAAACCATACTCGTTTTTTTTATTGGTTTTAAATAGTTTCACATGAAAAGTGCATAATGTGTCAAAATTCAAATACATAAATACATGATGACAAATACACATATTAGAAGTATTAGGCATAAAAATTATATAAATAAGTAAATGACCGTTAGTATAAATACACACACACATGTACGGATATACACGTTCCTACATATAAATCCATGTAAATTATAACACATAGAATGAGATGAAATAAAAATTAGCCCTATTAAAAATCGCATGCGCACACACGCACACACACACACACACACACACACACATATATATATATATATATATATATAAAACACATCCGTGACTGACTTACTGACTGACTGATTGACTAACCGACGGACTGACTGACTGACAGACGACGCACACACCAAACCGCTTGACCTAAAGGGCTGAAATTTTGCATGGCGATTCTTCTTATAGTATAGGCGTGCACTAAGAAAGATTTTTAAAAAATTCTTCTTAGATTTTTTAAAATTAAGTTTTTAAGCTATTTTTGAAACTTTTTTCAAGTATGTATTTAAAATAATAATCGGAGAGTTATAAAATTTATATGACAAGAAAGATCATAAAAATTTCTTTAAAATTTTGTCTTTTCCGAATCTTTACCTCCCTTTCCTGATTTTTGGGGAATTTTTAAAGATTGATTTTTAGAATTTAATTTATTAAATGCTGATTTCGGGATTTCTTTTTCTGGTACTTTAAATACATTTATCATCACATGCATAACAATGAAATGGACAAAAAAATTTTTTTTTTCTTTCTAATGTGGCAGACGATTGGACATTATCCAAAAAAATATTAAAATACGGTAAAAGATATGTTCCTAAAACTGTACTATATTAACTGTACTATATTCTTTCGTATGTTCTGTTAGAATTAATTTGAATATTTTCTTCTACGTTAATTTGTCTGTAAAAATATCCTTTACGACTTTTTTATAAATATTTTTATCTGTTTTTTGACACCAATATATATATATATATATATATATATATATATATATATATATATATATATATATATATATATATATATATATATATATATCACTAGCGCACCCAGGCGGCAGGGCACCCCGCCCTCTCCAAAGAAATAGAAATTACTTTATGAATATTGAATTTGCATTATAAATACTTTTATTCGTTCAACTTGGTACAACCCCCCCCCCTAAGATTAAACCCTGGGTACGCCACTGATATATATATATATATATATATATATATATATATATATATATATATATATATATATATATATATATATATATATTACTTTAGCTTTGCAAATGATAGGTGTGACAAAAGTAACAGAATAGAATCCTGAATACATATATAAAAAGACATGACTTTAGTCTAAACACAACACGCAAATTGCATATTCCATCATTTGAACGTAAAGTGTAATGAATAAATACTAGTATGGTCTGTAGAATGAAATGACTGAGATTGCACCAACACTAATAATATTACTGTTAAATATCAATAAAGAATTCATCTAGAACTCTACCATTCATTCCGATCCTTTCAAAAGCTATTTGAGGGTAATGGGCCAATAATATCAAATTCCTGAATTAAAAGCACATTTCTATTTATTAATAATAACTTTAAACCTATCTTTTTCGAATAAAAATTCTTTTGATCTGTCAATTTTAAAAGAATTATTTACCAGGAATCTCCATGAAAATTTGTGCTGCATTTCATTAAACTGACTTTAATTTAGTGTAAGAATACTGGAAATGTTTTTCCTTACGCATAAATTTATCTGAGAAATAACATTTTTGCATTTAAAATGATTATGCTTTTTATACTTTTTCGGAGGGTTGCGGTAGCCCAGTCGGCATGATCAGCGGGCCAGTTCGATGCTCGTCCCTGGTTCGATGCTCGTCGCTGCAAATCCACCGCCGCGTTCACTAATGGTGGTCGGGGCACGTAAAATAGGGCTTGGCTACAATGTCCTCCAAGTTCTCAAATTTACCTCAGGAGGTGCGGAGCCAAGTGTTCCGGTCTCTTCACTTGACTTGGTTCAAAATTACGGGACCGATGTTCTTCAAGGTCAAGTCAGGCTTCAGCCATTGTGGTACCTTGCCTTAAAGTGAAGCTGCTTACTACCCTTCGTCAAGGACCTAGGATTTGAGGACCTAGATCCTTTGGACTTGGTGTAGGCTTTCCTACACCATGTCCAAAGGGGTGGAAAATCCTATTCCCTTTGGTGTAGGAAAGACTACACCAAGGGGATTGGAAACAACAACAACATACTTTTTTCGTTTTTGTCTTGAAAAAAAAATGCCGTATGATGGACTAATGGCTAGGACGTTGGTATTTGGTACTAGAGTCTGTGGGTTTGAGTCCCACCTTTGGCATGGGCGATTGTAGCCGTTCGGAATCAGATTTAAGCAGTAGGTCCCTGTCTAATTAGCTCTCGTGTAGCAAAAATTGACCGTAGCGCTCGGAATCAAACCAAACTTTGACAACAAATAATTTAAGAATCCACCCTATTCAAAACAGTGAAAAAAACTTGCGGATAGAGTGATTGGTTCAGCAGACATATCAAAAGGCAAATTATGCATCTATTAAAGGCAAATAAATGCATCTATTAAACATATGTTAGATTTCCCTTTATAAAACAAAGTCCTGAATTATTCAAGGATTTTTATATGCATAATGGAATTTCAATTAAAACAGATTGAATTAAAAAAAACATTAAGTGTCAGTAGATAAAAAATAATTACAAGATAAAACGAACTTTTCATATACCACTTTTTTAAATTTTTTGTTGAGTCATATAAACTTGACAATTCTATGTATTAATAGATACTTTTTTAAAATTTTTTAATGAATTATCCCATCAACTTGAAAAAAAGATCAAATGCGTAATAAAGAGGTATCAAATGCGTAATCAATCGTTTAGCTCTGTCATTGGAAGTTAACTTCCGTTTAACTTTTCGTTCCCGTCCCGGTCGATAGATGGCTGCACCATTTATTGCTGCACAAAATGAACTGAAAATGATTTCAATTCTGCTAAAAGATGGCTAAAAGTATTAAGAGAATGTATTGTCATCGTGTTCTTAGCTATTCTAAAAGTTTCAAATGTCTAGCTAGTCGGGAAGTTAGTTAAAAATCGATTGCAAGATTTGTACTGGACAAACACACAAACATACAAACAAACAAGAAAGCGAGTTAATAAAAACATGGTAATAAAATTTACTGTACCGGACACTTAAAAGTACCTTATATTTAAACGGTAGAAACTATTTAATTGTATATTAATCATAAAGTGCAGGTAAAGTATTAGTTTCCCTTGCAGAAAAGAACACATTTTTGAAGACATTGCATTATTTAAAGGAACAGTAATAGAGGAAATTTTCCTGGAAAATTCAGTAAATCGTGAAATTGATATGCAATTGGGGAAAAAACGATCCGGTATTGGAGATAAGAAAAAAAAAACATCCTTTCAGAGTCTCCGATATTAAACTGGAAAGGTTTTCTCGGGAACCACAATGGAAAGAAGAGGTGTCACTTTCGCCTTTTTTTTATTTAGTAAAGAAGACAAAAAGCATTGCCAGAAAAAAAATTACCTAAAGGTGGGTAGATAGCTACCGTTTAAAAGAAGTTGGAGGAAAAGAAGTTTGATTCTCCGATTGCGGGAATGATAAAGATTTGTGGTCTTATATTAAAAAAATACTTTCGATTTTGGTTGAGTAAATTAAAAATAAAAATAAAACGAAGAATAGGTTTTAATTTCTAAACATCTTCATTGAATATGCATTACTTAGAAATTTATATCACCCGCTTATGGAAAGTATTTTGAAACCATTGAAGGAAAAAATTGTGTAAGTTTCAATTTGAAGATACAAGTATGTAAGATTTTCCATCAGAGGAAGTCGATTTCATCTTATGCATTTTCCCAACATTTCTTCTATGTACATAAAAAGTTCCGTGACTGACTGACTGACAGATAACAACAAACCACTGGACCTAAAGAGTTGAAATTTTGCATGGCGCTTATTCTTATAGTGTTGGCGTGCGCTAAGAAAGATTTTTTAAAAATTCTTCTTAGATTTTTAAAATTAAATTTTTAAACTGTTTTTGAAACTTTTTTCAAGTTTGTATTTAAAATAATAATCTGAGAGTTATAAAATTTATATGACAAGAAATATCATAAAAATTTCTTTAAAATGAAAGGTTTTTCGAATCTTTACCTCGATTTTCCGATTTTTAGTGAATTTTTAAAGATTCATTTTTAGAATTTAATTTATTAAATGCTGATCACGTGGGTTCTTCTCTTTTTATGATACTTTAAACTAATTTTGTGTCACGTGCATAACAACGGAATAAATTGACGGAAAAATATATTTTTCCTTCTAACTCGGCAGACGATTGGACATAATCCAAAAAAATATTAAAATACAATAAAAGAAATATTCCTTTAACTGCACTATTATAACTGTACTATATTCTTTAGTATGTTCTATTAGATTTAACTTGAATATTTTCTTCTACATTATTTTGTCTATAAAAATTTCCGTTACGATTTTTTTATAAATATATATATTTTTTGGCATTAATTGCCTACATTGACCATTGTATTTAATTTTAATGTACTCCGTAGCGAAGCACGGGTATTCAGCTAGTTAAATATACATTTCTTACTGAAGACCACTTTCATCTGGAACGCTTTTCGAAATAATAGAAATATTTGTGATCATAAATACTAGAGCTAGTTTTATGCTTTTGATATGATTAACATTAAGAAGCAAAATATCTTCACTCACTTGACCTCGTCACGGTATGAATCAGAATTGGAATTTTAAGGGGACCTTGGACCTCTATTTAAGCAAATTTTTTTATTGTATTATTGATTGTGCTATTCTAAAAAATTTATAGACATGGTGCGCCCATAAAGTAACCGGACAATTTTTTATAAAAAAGAAAAATATTACTCACCTTCAAATAAATTTATCCCCTTCAAAATAATCGCCAAAGGAGTCTATATAATTTTTACAACGTTTCTTCAAGTCATCGAAACACTGTGTATAGACATTGGCACTAACCGTTCGCAAAATACGCGTAACGTTTGATTTGATTTCCGAGACGTTTTCAAATCTCTGTCCTTTCTTGGCCATCTTAAGCTTCGGAAAAAGGAAACAATCAGCTGGCGATAAGTTAGGGGAATATGGGGGGGGTGATTTATTACTGTAATTGAATGCCTAGTAAGATATTGTTGTACAAAAGTTGCTGTATGCGGCCTAGCATTATCGAGTCAAATAAACCATTGCCCAGAATAAAACAGTTCCTCCCAGAATAAAACTCGTATTATCATGTTTCTTAATCAAAAAAGCGCCTCCTTGCAAAAATACTGATTAATTGTTTGATTTTCAGGAACAAATTCGTGGTGAATAAGTCCTTTGTAATAAAAAAATGCAAAATCTATGAAAGGACAGAGATTTGAAATCGTCTCGGATATTAAAGCAAATGTTACGCGTATTTTGCGAACGGTTAGTTCCAACGCCTATAAACAGTGTTTCGCTGACTTGAAGAAACGTTGAAAAAATTGTATAGACTCCTTTGTCGATTATTTTGAAGGAGATAAATTTATTTGAAGGCGAGTAACATTTTTCTTATTTAAAAAAAATTGTACGGTTACTTTATGGGAGCACCTTATTTCTGTAGGATAATAGTACCAAATATAAATGATAGTTTTATATAAATGATAGTTTTTTTTCAAGTAAAAATATCATTTATGAAGCTTCTACGAAGTAATAAAAGTAAGTGCAGTAAAAAACTTTTTAAATATGTTTTTCTCAAAACAGATTTTTCAAGGTTTTTAGCTATTTTAAATGCTCCATGCGACTTAATTTTTGTTCAAAATTCATAAAATTGATAGGAAAGCATCCTGATACTATTTACAAAGAAACTGGGTATGCATTTTACAATTCGACTTCATTAAGTTAATTAAATTTGATTATTACCTTATTAACAGGAAATTTTTTTAACGAAAATCGGTATCGAATTCAGAAAAAAGTCTCTCAAATTTTAACTATTCAAGAGATTAAGTAATCGATACCCAAATTTGTTTGTTATACATTTTATGTTATTGAAATGTAAAATCGAGGAAATATCTCAAAAATTAAGTCGGCAGGAGCATTTTAAATTTTTGTGTATAAATTTTAGATTTCAAAAAAAAAATCTTAAAATAATGAGATTGGAAATTTCTTTCAAGGTATTATATATACTTATGGGGAAATGTATATATATACAAAATTTCCTATCTCTATGATAAAAAATTTTAAAAAAAATTTTAACGTCTACAGTTCCCTTAAAAAGAAATATATTTTTTATTTAATTCAACATCATTAACGGGCATTTAGAGGCTTTTTATGTGAAATTGGTAATGAACATCAATGATTTGCAGCAACAGGTTGAGAAAAATAAATTGTTACACTGAGTGTTTTCATTATTGGTTTAACAACGGAAAAAATTCAATCCTTTTGAAGATAAGAGGAAAATTCACCTTTGAAACTGCCCTATAATTTTCTCCATAATGTTACTGACAATTGAGGTGTTGAGGCGTTTATTAAAAAAGGGAAATTTGAGTTCATCAGGGCTGTTAATTGCAATAACGATGTGTTTTAATTTTATCTTTGTTGGTAATATTGTTTTCTTTACTTATAATGAATTTATTTCACATACTTTAAAAAAGAATCAAAGTATTACACTCGAAAACAATTAAGGTGACTGCCTACGTTCGGAGCCAATTTTTTTAAAAAATTGTTTTTTTAAGGATTTTTTGGTCTCATATGGTAAAACAGCATTTAAAAATAAAAAATTAAAAAAAAACTTTCCTGTAAACACTATACTTTTTTATAAATTGGTCAATTTGAAGTAATTTTTAATGAAATTTAGCTAAAACGCTTATCACTCTGAACAAAATTCTAATGCTACTATTTTAATTTCCTTCTCACAAATGATACATATAACAGTTATCTTCAAAATGACCTACAATCTAAGAGAAATTTTGAAATGCAAAAATAATACAGACAATTTTATGTTCCAATATGAAAATTTTCCCAAATTCGTCATTCCTTTCCTTATAAAAACAGCCCCAAACAAAAAACTATTTATTATACATCAATTATTGTAGGTCATTTCATTAACAATAGCATCTAAAACATTTCCTGAAAATTTTATCAAATTATATACATTATTATCTGAAATATCATGATAACGGTAGAGATTTTTGCTAAAAAACATAATTCTGAGAAAAACGCCTTTAAAGTTGTTTGTCACTTCAATTTTGTATTAGACGATGTTTTTTAAAATAGCTATAACTCTGCTTCTAATTGATGTAGAATGAAAATCTAAGTGGTTTTGAAAAGAGAAAAGATTGAATTACAAGATTCTTGAAAAAAATAAAATTGACCAAAATGGTCAAAAAATGGTCGCATTTAAAGTTGTTTGTCACTTAAATTTTGTATTAGACGATGTTTTTTAAAATAGCTATAACTCTGCTTCTAATTGACGTAGAATTAAAATCAAAACTGTTTTGAAAAGAGAAAAGATGGAATTACAAGATTCTTGCAAAAAATTAAATTGATCAAAATAGTCAAAAATGGCATTTTCAACGTAGGCAGTCACCTTAAGAAGACATTTGAAATGTGTTTCTTTTTTGATCATCTATTTTTTGACTTCTGAAAGTGAATGAACAGCGAGAAAAAAATGTTTATTTAATAGGTTAAAGGTTTTTCTTTCCTGAGAAATTAACTAATGTTTCCCTTTAGAAACATGAAAAAGCTTGAGATTTATAAGCAAATTAGTTTGCTTTCCCTGCTTTATCTCATCATCCTGTTGACTTCTTTAGATTTATCAGCTATTTTTTAGCATCTTTTTGGCTCCATTTTGCATTCATGCTTCTGTTTTTCCTCCTGTTGGCATATTTTGATTTTGCAGCTTCTTTTTACCATCTTATTGACTACATTTGGTTTTTTGAAACTTCTGGTAAAAAAAAGCTTTATTTTATGAGGTGTGATCATTAAATTTCAAGAATGGTCGAAACGATTATAACGCTAAGTATTTGAAAAGAAATATATATTCTTTAAAAATGAGAGCTTTTAAGTTTGCCTAAAGTCTATCGTCTTAAGATTATTTAGCTTTAAAATAATTTTTGTTAGGATTTAAAATTTGCACCATTCCTTTTACATAGTGTTTTCTCCGTATCGAATTTCCTTTCTTTGAAGAATGTTTTCAACTTTGAAGACAGGGAAAAGTCATTATGTTGCAAATAAGGAAATACTTAGTTGCATCACTACAGAATATTTTGTCAGAAATCAGTCTCCTGAGGCAAGCATAATCGACTAAAATGATCCTATTTCTGTCCTTCTATTTAAGAAGCATTTTTATCTTAATCACTTGAAACACCTAATTGAATATCTTTAGTGACTAATTAGCCATTAGTTGTTGATTCATACAAGGTAATGCCTTTGATAGCCAAAAGAAACGCATTAGTAAAGTCTAAATTTTTAATTCTGACATTCTACTATTTTGGGTTTCGGTTCATTTTTCTCTACCTAGTTTTTTGATTGGCGCTTGCTTTCTGGATCATGTGAGGAAACCGGAGTTTCATCTTTTGGAAAGTTTTTTACAAGCACCGAGGGTTATTTTAAGTAGATGCAACCAAATTTTGAATAATTTGGAATAAAATATTTATCTGTTTTACTGGAAAGATTTTTAAGATAAATTTTTCTCACGTTTTAATCTATTGAAATTATTACGGATAGTGTAATTAGCTTAAAAGTTATTTAGTTTGTAAAACATTCCTCTTGAATATATTTAACTGTTTTCTTGAATAAAATTGCAGACATTCAGTATGTCTATCTTCATTTACTGTTAAACAACTATTTTCAGGTCATGAAACCCATTTAAAGGCAATAAATAAATATTTTAAAAGCGTATTCTTTGGTACATCTTGTGTTACTGGTGATATATTTTCTATATCAAAACAGAGTTTGATTCATATATGGTGTTACTTCAAAATGTTCATTTTAATTTTTATATAATTAATCGGAATTAGTTTGTAAACGTTACGTTGTTTAGTTTCTGCAATAGTAAACATATAAAAATCATTGTATTGAAGGGTGACAAAATAGTTAAAAATTGTTTAAATAGAATTGTTTTCGGTTTTCATTAATTTAAGAGCTGGAAAAGCACAAGGAACGTATTTGAGATTATGAACATTTATTCCACACTGGTTTCGTTGAACATTGTTCTGGCAGATCAATGTATTCATTCTCTTCAATTTTCCAAAAGTAATTAGTAAGCCAGAAGAAATATCTTTCATTTTATGAATAAGTAGTTGAAGTCTCCCCTTATGAATGTTAAATCATTATTTTATCTCTAATCAGTACAAAACATAAAATCTACGCTTAGAACATATCGTCTGTTATTTGAACATTATATGATCATGTTTTTCTGGATTGGCTTCATGAACGTTCTATTTATTTAAATGCAATATAGATTCATATATGGACTAGAAAATTATGATAACTGTAAAAATTGTTTCTTCAGAATGGAGTAAATTTAGTGATACTGTTGTGTAATTTTATACACACACTCAGATGATAAGCTCCCCCACCCCTCCGAAATATTCGGGTCTTTCATATATTGTCAGAATTTTTTAACCAATTTTTTTTCTAGCTGCATCACTGAAACAGACTTAAATAAGTTACATCATATAAACTTCTTTTACGTGAGGATAAATCCTTTAAATTGTTTCTATCTTCATTGTAGAATCATATATTGATTAGAAAAAGATTATAGCAATATGGTGTCATTGCTTAAAGTTTGTAGCACTTTGAGACCATTTCAGTTTTGCTGCCTTTGTAATGTTAACTTCGATACTGCCTATTGGATAGAACTATTCCAAGGTTTAAATGACAGCAATTTATCTTAGGAAATTTACAATTGCTGTCAGTATGTAAAGTTAATTAAGATCAAAGTTCAGTGATAATGGCGAAACAAAGCCCTTAACTAATCCAACAACCTGTTTAAAGCACGTTTATAAATAATTTGATCACAGTTGAAGTCCTTTACAAGAATTTCATTCGCACTTTCTCATAATTAGGTTGAAATACGTCGTTTGTTCAGCAATTCTATCAGGAAAACTTTTTCGTTTGCAGGTCTTCGCTTTCTTGTCGTAACAAATGTAGTTGTTCTTTAACTGCTCCTTCATCAAGGATCTCTTAACTTGAATCTTGCACCCTCCACACTGGCAGACGTTTGCATTCTCACTCAGCTTCCCATATTTAGGAAATTTGCACGTATGTAACTGCTAAATCCTCAAAAACATATTTCTCGTGATCAAGTGGAAATAATACGAGATTCATATG
Organism: Dolomedes plantarius; assembly: GCA_907164885.2. NCBI lineage: Eukaryota > Metazoa > Arthropoda > Arachnida > Araneae > Dolomedidae > Dolomedes > Dolomedes plantarius. The sequence continues at coordinate 85,084,976 of OU015500.1, read as the reverse complement.
AAATGTTTTGAAAACATGCAACAGGACAAAGAGGTTTAAGGACATCGGGAACACATCTTCATTTTTAGTTTAATCCCGTTTTTAATTTTTATTTTTTACTTCATATGTGGCTTTATATAACAGTCGCATGTTTTATCACGTCTTGCGTTAAAAAATAGATTCCGACTTGTTACAAATACCCCTACAAAGTACGAGATACGAGCACGTAGTTTCTGGTACCTAAATGTAATGTTATAGAACGTTTAAATTTCGTCACGCAAAAATTTGGGTGGTAACGAAAGGATAAAGCAAAATCTTAATTGAAGTCATTTATTCTGTAACGTTGTGCTTTGGTATAAATTTCTTATCCAGTAAATAGTTGCCTTTTAATGCTATCGATATTTATATTAGGTCTAGTGCATTATAAGTATTTCTCTTGCATTTCCTCTTTGCAATTTTTTTCCTCAATATTCTGTGTTTTATAAAATCCATTATAATGTCATGTTTTCGTATAAGTGTCTCAAACAGGGTAGAATTAATCTTTGTGCTGACGCATGGTATCGATTACATTCTTTTTCTCATCTTTTTTTTCACCCTGTTTTCATCAAACCCAAAGCGTTCGTAATTATTTTACTATCAATATCGAAAAGTCCGGAACTTCCCGAACTTTGTACATCAATATCTGACAAAACCGTTAAAACTTAAACTGAAAATATACCGTATTTGGAAGAACGACTTGTTCATCTCTAATCCGGTAACCTACCGAAGCTTTGAGGAGCCAATTAACTGGGAAAGAAATCTAATTTCGCTTTTAATGAACTGTAAAACACAGACATAATGGCTTCAGCGGATTTTGCGGTATTGGGCTTCCACTGGAACAAGTCCAAAGTGGAACTTGGGTCGAGAGAAACTGTAAACTTCCTCTTTATTGAAAAAGATACTTTTCGGGTATTTTTTTTCCTTTTTTATAAAATGGATATAAAATTTTGGATATAAAATATTTTGGATATAAAATATTCATATGGGAAAATATCAAAATTATTAAAAAATGTATAGAAAATTTTCACACAGGTAACACGCTGAGTTGGCCTCTATAAGAAATGGGAGATTATGTGTTGAATGGATATCTTAAAATTACAGTTTCTCATATCGGCTGGATAGTACAGTTGCTAGGATATTGGTTTCGAGGCCAGGAAACCAGAGTTCGAATTCCGGTGCTAGCAGAAGGTCGTTATATCGCTTCATGAATGTTTTTCTTTAAGTAGACGATGACCGTCTGATATGATAAGTGTTACAGAGCGAGTGCAGTAGATCTTCTGATGCTGTAAAGTCTACTTCGGTTGTGGAGTTGCCATCCAAACAATATTGTTTGCAAACATATCCATGGTCTGTATATGTACGCCAAAATATATCACTCATTATTGTTCATATTTTAGGTTTAGAAAAATGATAGTTAATGAGAGTCTATTAAACTGTTCATGATAAAAATTTTGCTGAAATCCGTGAGATAATTTTGAATACTGAATTTGTAAATTTCGTCATACATATGTTTAACAATACAAACACCTGTTAGCAAATATTAAGCAGTTTATTCTTTCTTCAAAAGTAGGCCTGAACAAGTTTAAGTTCGTTCCTGGCAATGAGAATTCACACAGATGGTGGTCCTCCGAGAACTTAAATATCTCCTGCAAGTACTCTTAGTAGAACTCTATCTCGGGAAAATACAAAATGGCATCCAACACTGCACGGAAACTACGATGATTGGGTACCTTTCATACACTTCAGAGCGCTATCTCTTGAGCGTTCGGATTTAACGCAAAACTAAGAAAATCTATCGATTACGATGAAGATTAAAATTCAATTTTCGTTTTTCGAATCAGAAAATGAGATCGAGAGAATATAGAAAATGAATAAAAAAAAGAAAGAAAACACCAGCTTTTATTTCATCCTGTTAGTCTTATCTACAACTGTAACACAGTGCATAGAAAATTGTATCTGTGTTCCTCTTTATTCATTCGACAAGTTTGAAATTCATCTTTAAGTTATTTGTTCAGATCAATCAATTTAACTCTTCCACAGTATTTAAGGTTCTTGATATCGCTAGAAGTTTAAAACCTGAACTGCGAAAATTTGATCAGAGGTCACAACACAATGCTCGTGTTTGTACATAATACGAATATGGTAAATGGTTGAGTTAATTTATTAGTAAACGAAGCGACGGTCATCTTTTATTACATAAGGGAGACTTGGGCTCACTTTTTTACGTTGTAATTATATGACAAAATATGATCTTTGTTTTGAGAAATTATGAAATTCAAGAAAAACGAATCAAGGCTTTGACATAGTGCCACCTCTAAGAGTGGTCATAACTAAGAGTGGTAAGTTGGAATAAACACCATTTGCTGCGCTGTCAGAGCTAAATAAACCAAAAACAACACAACCAAATAACTTAAACTTAATTTGAGAGCTATCAGTTTCCTTAACGCAACTGCAGGAAGGTTTCCAGTGTTTAGAATAAAGTATTAAATTCAATTTTATTACTTTAGTCCAGGATACAACCAAAAATCAAAAGTAGCCACTTTCTAAAATAACTCTTATTTCGAGCTCCCACCACTGAAAATTTAGCGTTAAGTTCAAAATTATCTTCACATGCTGAGACTTGACGCAATATTAAATCATACACTACAAGAAACAAGCCATCCAATTCAGTTGTTATAATTCATTAATCTCTTGATTGCTGTACAGACATTTGCAGTGAGCTTGAACGTCTTCTATCAATGTTTTAGCATCCCCCGAGCTATACGCTGGGAGGCACTACTTACCTTTCTGATGCCGTTCACATGGTGTAGTGGTTAGTGACGTGAACCTCTAAGCAGTGGGCTTGGGTTCAAATCCCGAATAAGGCTTTGTCGTTAAGGTGTTGTCGCCTTACAGGGAGCAATGATGCCTCACCTAAATGGTGCTCCCACAATACAGTGGCCAGCAGACTTTAAGTCGGTGAATAACAAAAGGCAAATGTCTCACGGCAAGTGTCTCCGCATTAGGTAAAAAGAACAACTCTCTGATTAAGTAGCTTGCATTCTGCGATCGTCATTCTCTCTACATAGGAGTTAGTATGTATCAATTTCAACTCGTTGAAATGTTTAATTAAAATACAGAAATAAAAAAGAGAATGCATAAAATGGCGACACACGTCAGCTTCAGGAGCTTCAGGAAGAGTAGTGGTAACTACAGTACATGGGCCGGGCCCTCCACTGTAGGATGATATAGCAATGCATAAAACTTCAGTGATCAGTAAAAAACGAAAGTAGGAAGGAAAATAGAAAGTGGGGAAAACAAAAAGCTTCAATAGTACAAGTAAAGGTAAAACATGGGGGGGGAAAGAGACTGAGCGAACAAAGAACAGGCCAAACAATTAAATGTTATGAGCAAGAATGGGACATGGCCGTTTCTTGTTAGCTGGGTCAACAGGGTCGTAATCGGCAAGATTTTTAATAAGAGTCACACGTCAGGAAAACATAAAGAACATGAAGTAAGCAACTAAAGCGTTGCCAAAACATATTACGTAAAAAGTGTGCTGACAAAAGGCAACTCAGAAATAGTGACAACAGAATTGGAAATTCAATAGTATGCAATTCCATCGATTGGGTCCCAAAAGTATAGGACAAGGGTTTTAAGTAATAAGTAGCTATAGATGTCAGAAGATAGGATAGGGAATCATAAAAGTGGTAAGCAAACAGAAAATGATAATGCAGTGAATTTCTTTACACCTTCACGCGTCGTGCCGCTAAATAGTAATATCTCTAAAATGTGAAAACAGGTAGAAAATAAATTTGCGACTCGTTTGAGCGGAAAAAATTGAAGTAAAGAGGAATAAATATGTATAAAGGAGTAATAAATATGAATAAAGGAATGGGAAGAATTTTTAATTTTCTGATCCTGTGCTTTTTATTTAGCTGCGAAGTAAAGCAAAATGAACGCTGAATAAGCTTAACAATAGGGAAAGAAGAATCGTGAAAATTTTTACGTGGCTGGAAATTGAATAGCAAAGCTTTCTTTCATTTCAACCAAATAAAGATTGCGTGAATGGAGGAGGGGAATGGGTTGAAAAGGAGAAGTCATTCTCCAGAGATGAGGGAGTATTAGCTATTACAGGGATAAAATGGTTTCTCAGTTGTATGCCATAGATTGTAGCACCCTTGAAATGTATGTGTCTGAAAGTGCTTATTTTTGTAAATAATGAACCGCGAAAAAAAATAAAAATTCTAGGAAAGGAAAAATTTAATTTCATGCCTATATTCATTTTGCATAATTATTTCATACTTTTATTAAATGTCTGAAATATACCCTTAATACATACTTAATATATACTCAAGCTATATTCGTAATTTTCGATGCAAAACCGCTTAATAGCAGATGAAACAAAGTTTTGTTACTAATGAAAAAATTATACTTTTCGGTAGAAAAGTATTATTGTTATTTAATACTTAATTGTATTCATAACTTTATTATAACATTTATTTGCACTTGAATATTCAGTTACTCTTTTATGAGGCCGGAAAATTTCTGCTTACTAGTATATTGTGCATGCTAGTACATATATTTTCTGTGAGGTTTCAAAGAGCGTAGACATTCTGTAGTCAAGAAGGCTAACTGCATATACTGCTACTAGCCTAGGAAAAGAGGAAGTGGTTAGAATTATTTTGGGTGCAAATGGAATTTTTAGTTGAAAAACTGATAATGGGAGAAAGACGAGACCTTTATATTTGAAAGGATGAATAACAATGGAAAATTTTTCAGAAAAGGGAATTGATAACAATGCGTTATCTATAGAATATGGAGGAGATTTCAAAAAGAGTGGGAACCTTAAACTACATACAATCAATACAAGGTCATCCAAACTAGAGTAAGAACTCCCCAGCAGGACCGGAATCTGGTACTGATCGCACAGAGATATGTACTCTTGGGAGCTCAGAGTCACCACAGGAGCTAAGGTGCCGTACAATATGTTAACAGGAGACTCAGGGAAACTTGTGCGTATAATAAATGTGCATCAGTTTGTGTAAACGTGCGAGAACGTTTACAGTGGAGTCTAAATAATCAAAACTAGATTCTGAATTTGAGTGACAGTGATACTCTCTGCCACTCAAATTTAGAGTAGCAGACATGTTGAGAACAGATCATGTTGAGAACCGATTCAATTTGACGACTAATTCTAATTCCCCCAGGATATGGAGAAAGCCGGAAAACTCATTACCATACACTTATCATTTGGGAAAGGCAACCACGTTAATTGTTCACATTGGCTAGCCTCAGTTTGACCGGGCGCACAGACCTCACAGGAGTAATATTACTATTGATAAAGCCTAGTGACGAAGCATTCTGAAATCGGATGTTCGTCTCTTTTGCGGTACCGTGAGTGCTCATTTAATATTTGTGGATGATAAACGAGCGCCTTCATAGATGTCAGTTGGTCGATTTTTCCTCAAAATGAAGAAAAACTCAAAACTTAACGACAAAACTTATCAACTTACTTTCTTCAAAATGGGAAAATGTCTATAACTTTCTTCATATGAAGTGATACTTCATACACAGCTATTGGTTGCCATGGCCATTTAGCCTCTTCAAGTCAAAGGATAATTAGAATGTATCTCTTATTATGTAATCTATTTGTTATCAAGTCTCTAAGTGTAGCTAGTAGCAGAGGTATGATACTGAATGTTGATTTTCAATTTCACGGTTGCACTAAAGTTGGACAGTTCTTCCAATAAAATTGTTTTAAGGCAAATTGCCAAACAAAAGAAGAACTTTTAAACTTGGACTCGAGAGCAAATGTGTTCATCATAGCACAGAACCCTTTTCCATAATTTCGAAAAAAAAAACCAACAACTCTAACGTGATCCTCCAAATAAATGAAGAAATTTTTAGGCAAACAAATGAAACAATTAAAAAAGTAGGTAAGTTTTAATACTGGTAAAATTATTGGAAATGTCATCTTACATGTTACTGATGCAGATTTGTAATATCTATTATTCGGATTATATGATACTTCACTCTTTAAGTTAGAAGTTGATTTTCAAACATTGAAAACTCATCAATTTAATCTTGGCATTACTTCAAATTTCAGTTCTCACTTTTCCAATAAATGCTCATACCTTTCTATTAATAGTAATAGTAGTATAATGCTAAGAGTCATGGATTCTGATCTAATAATTATAATTGTACAAGAATTTCCTGTTGTAGATATGTTTAGAATCAGTAGGAAATGCGCATATAATAAGTGACAGAAAAATAGAAATAATATATATATATATATATATATATATATATATATATATATATATATATATATATATATATATATATATATATATATACACACTGAAGAGCCAAAACATTATGACAACCCCTACATTTTGCAATGAATTCGCCTGGATGACGTGGAAGGCACGTGATCAGGTGGAAGTGGTATTTAACTGCTGCTGGAGAGTCTGAAGAATCATTCTTTCACTTACTTCTGTGTGTGATGGGAAAGGCTGCGGATCTAAGCGACTTTGATAGAGGGCAGATTGTAATGGCTCGAAGGCTCGGATCAAGTATTTCCGAAACTGCACGACTCGTGGGTTGTTCGCGACCTACAGTTGTTAGTACTTATGCAAAGTGGATGAATGACGGTGAAACCAGCAGTAGACGACATGGTGTTGGACGTCTACACGCTATCAAAGAAAAAGATCGTCGGAGACTGTCTCGCATGGTGAAGCAAAACCGGAGCCAGACAGTGGCTCAGCTGACAAGCCCAATACAATGCAGGGCCAAGTAGAATAGTATCGCAGCACACTGTTCAGCGGACACTGTTGGATATGGGGCTACGCAGCAAACGTCCCACTCGTGTGCCTTTGCTGACCAAGCGTCATCGCCAACTGCGCCTGTGCTGGGCCCGGGAACATCGCGACTGATCCATGGATCAGTGGGAGAGAGTTGCCTGGTCAGATGAATCACGGTTTGTCATTCATCACGCCGATGGCCGTGTCAGGATACGCCGTCTTCCAGGCGAACTGTTGCTCCCTCAATGTACAGTAGGTCATACACAGGCCGGTGGTGGCTGTATTATGGTTTGGGGGACGTTCTCTTGGGCGTCTCTGGGACCCGTGGTTGTGGTAGAGCAGACCATGAATGCTACAGGGTATCTGAACATCATTGCGGACCAGTTGCACCCTTACATGGCCTCTGTTTTTCCAGCTAGAAATGGAATGTTCCAACAGGACAACGCCACGTGTCACAAGGCTAAAATTGTGTTGGAGTGGTTCCAGGAACATGATGCTGAATTCCAGTTAATGTCCTGGCAGCCTAACTCACCGGATCTCAATCCGATAGAACACATTTGGGATGTCATGGGACGACAGCTCAGAGTTCAAAAACCACCAATTCGCAATATCTCGGATTTGCGTGACCGTTGCTTAAACATCTGGTACAATCTGTCTCCGGCCATCTACGGACTTGTGGCATCCATGCCAAGGCGGGTTGAAGCTGTGTTGCACGCCAAAGGTGGGCCAACTCGTTATTAACAGGTGGTCATAATGTTTTGGCTCTTGAGTGTATATATATATATATATATATATATATATATATATATATATATATATATATATATATATATATATATATATATTGTAAGGATTCTGCCTAAAATGAGACTGGCAGCCTTTTAAAATTAACCAACACATTTATTAGTCTTCTTAGCTAAATAAGGCAACTTAACACTGTACAAAATAATATTAAATTTACAAAAACGTTAGGGTTTCGCGATGTCATGATGAGTTGGCTGGATTCTCTGTTCTGGCGAGGCACGCGTCCGTTCCAGGGATCTCCTATTCGGCTCACCTATTCTTTCGGAAAATAACGGACAACTGAAAACTACCGCTCGGGTGTAGAGTATATCTTCTATTTTTCCTTCTGGGGTCTCGAGTGTCGAATACGCCTCTCCTTTGGGGTTCGCCGTCCAAGTCATCCCGTGTCTGCGGCCAGTTTGCACTAGGTTTTGTTATCGGGACTCAATTTTCAACGAGGGGGGGGGGGGGGGGCTTTTCAAAAGGATATTCCTTCCCAGAAGTGACCAGAAGAGTCTCTGCCAGAATAGTCTATTGTGGCACAAAACGCTAAGGTCACTTTTCGGCACTGATGAAACAGTTTATTTTAAAAATGGGTGTCCGCTCCCTTGGAATTCCACGTGAGGAATGTCGAAGTCATTACAATATATATATATATATATATATATATATATATATATATATATATATATATATATATATACATATATATATATATATATATATGTTACAGGAAACATTATTTCATGTTAGTATTACTACCATTTGAATAAATTATATATGATTTCATACAGGGTCTTTCCATTCACCGTGATGTTCTGCTACTAGAGCAAGTGAAACTGCATTCTTGGAAAGAAAGGCCGATACGCAAATGCGTTTGGCAAAAGATCTCTTTAAGGGAGGTCTTATTGGTAATCCCTATAAAATTAGGAAGTGCAGATCGCTTCTTCTATATTGAACCAACCGTATAATGATCAAGGGTTTGCTTCTTAGCATAATTTAATAGTAGAAAATAAAAGTACATTTGTTTGTTTTGTATTTAACACTCTTTTCTTTCTTCAAGTTCATTGTGGAGTCTTCAGATTACTGCAAGACATATACTTCCATATTGAATGGAAGAACGTTGACATCGCTGGCTCTTACTGTATATCCTCGAGAAATTAGGTTCCACGAGTTAATTAACTAATGAGCAAGTAAATGATTGGAATATTTAAAATTTGTGATATAACTACAACAAATCATAAAATTTGAATACAAACATTGAAATACAAATTTAGGATTTTTTTTTTTGTTTGTGAAATGACATTTTTGATACTTAATGAAATGAAATGAAAGAATCTAACATACACACACACACACACACACACACACACACACACGCACATATATATATGTGTGTGTGGCGTGTGTGAAAGTAAGTATGTATGTATGTATGCATGTGTATGTAGGTATGTGTGTGCCTGTGTGTGTTTGTATAAAACATCTTAATCCCGCAGAAAAATTTATGAAATTATGCGGAGAGTGTGCTATTTATGTTGCATTATTAATTCTATTTCGCAAGGAAGTATGAAATTTTTATTAGTTTATTTTTCGCTTCCCTAGATGTTGGAGGATAAAAAGTTCGATACGCAGTTCCCGGTACTGGAATAAATCTTATCAGATTCCTAGGATCAGGTGGTGAAATTTATCTGTTGATGTTTTAGATGATGTGTTAGGTAACGTGCAAATAAGAGATTCAATCGAAATAAGGAAGGCACATGCATATTTCTTGTTCAAAGTTTCGCAGAATTGTTTATTTAAATCAAAGTAACACAAATATATTTTCCCGAGAATTCCTCAATTCCGAGGGATCGTTTTCCCTAAGAAAAACAACTCCATTAAATGTTCTCGACGTGCAGGATATTTCTGTAGGTATTTCCTTCTTTCATCGATTTCCTTTGACAAGAGTGAATTTTTATTTTTATTTTTTTAATAAAGAAAATACACACACACACACACATATATATATATATATATACATACATACATACATACATATATATATATATATATATATATATATATATATATATATATATATATATATACATGCATATGTATATATATACATACATATATATATATATATATATGCATGTATGTATGTCTATATTTATTTATAAATCTATATATATATATATATATATATATATATATATATATATATATATATAAAGTTACTTCATCGTGAAGAGTTGGATAAATATATTTTATGAGACTTTGAAATAGAAGAAACCTGAATTTACGCTATTGTGGTGTAGGCCAGAGAAGAAGCAAGATAGTATATATTAAGAGAAATATTTTATAAAAATATATTCATGAAATATCTTTTTATATTCCTTCTTAAATATCTTTCATTATATGAGGCTGTGGTAGGCAAAGTAGTGTAAGTCAGTAGATCAAGTGGTGTAAGTCAAAAGCGTTTTACTACAAAAACTACAAAAAATTGTACTATAAATTGAAGAAATTAAAATTCAAAATAATTATTATAATATTGCAAATAATAACTATGTGCAATTCCACTATAAATTGAACATGGAAATTACATTTTTGCCCTAAAATAAAAAAAAAAATTTCAAAATGTGACCTACACCACTTTGCCTTTAACCGCCTCATATACAAAACATCCATTAACATCATATAATAACGGTTCTTTCTTTTGTTTCCTAAAAGACCATTTTAAGAATTCTCTCTGAATATCCTGGTCTAAAACAGTAGAATAAAAATGGCCCCTGTAATCTAATATTCCGAGGAATTTCCCCTATTGCGAACTTTAATTAACAATCAACTAATCGCTAATAGAATGCCGTGTAGACTCAAGCGTTCTCACTCTACACACACACACACACACACACATACGAGTATATTCGTATATAGTATGCATACATGCTCGTGTGTGTTGCAAGGAATGAATGTTAACAATTTTAAATTTTTGTTTACAAGATATGGCTTTGTACGGAGGGGAGGGGGGGGGGGCGTTAAAAACTTCGGGAAGCGGCTGCTTGCGGAATCAAGCGATTTATGATATGGGCAACGTTGAGGGTGATATGGGGCAGATTTAAGGGGGTTTCTTTTTACAGGAGCACATTTGACTCGGGGTAAATAAAAATATGCATGAAGAGGCGTATCCTCCCCTGAGTCAAGAAAGTTTAGCTATCTACACTTACGTTTACCGAACCCTTCGTTTATGTTCATGCCTCAGTTTTATACCGAAATAAACTTACTGAAATATATGGCAATCAGCAGACGCCACATCTCTTCGGTAACTGACAAAGCAGTCAGAAAATTGTGTTTTTCTCCGGCGAAATCTATTCTGTCATCCTTAAACAGTCTGAGAGATATGATAGGTTTGTGGTCCTCCCATTTTCCCTCTTGTGTGTTTTGAATTCTGAGAGTCATTTCTCACTTCAAGCTCAAAGATATATAAAAACCCATCGATAAACTTCGTTTTCCCGCTTCAAAACCGTAATAGCTGGATTTTGTAAGTCGGTGTTTATAGTATATACTTGCGGCAATTATAATTTGTCCTGTATTGGTTAAACCAAAAGTACCCTTAACATTCCATTAAAAACCATTGTAAGTATATTAATAATCAAGAATTATTTATATCAATGATAGCCAAACAGTCTTGGAAATACGGACATAAGTTCAAATTTTATCTCTCGAAATATATATGTGATACATATACATACGAAAATAATTCATCATACCCCACATTCGAATTAGATTAGCTAGAGAAATTTGCTATTTATAATAATTCTCCTGTTTTAAGGTTTGAGAAATTAATGCTATCTTTAACTACTGCGTGAAAATATATTTGCACGTAAGTGGATTTATTTGTTTTTCAGTCTGTCATCTGTTTTCTTATCATTAAATATTACTTTTTATTTAATAATTCCCTTTTTTTGCTACGTCTTTTCTTTTTTATTCTCCCGCTGTCTCCTAAGTGTTCCTGTTTTGCTTTTCCCTACAGTTATATTATCGTTAAGTTATATTATCGTTAAGTTATATATCCTGTAAGTTATATTATCGTTAAGCGATACATCAAGGATAAATCGTAATGCAGGTGTTCGGAGAAGACCTAGGAACCCGGTAAGAATATTTAATTCCACGAGGAATGAACTCTTGACGCCCCTGAACTTTGCTCATGCGTTTGAAACAGTGCCAAAAAATTTATTATGCTTGTTTTATTCAGAATGTCACTAAACAAACTTAACCGTCTAACGGTACAGGGGTTTGAGACGAAACAGAAGGGTCGGGTCGGGTCGGATCCGACCCGATACCTTTTTTGATGAGGTTTTTGGTAGAAATAAGTACACAATAACCATTTTTGTTGAGTAATAACATTTATTGATAATATTTTACATGAAATAAAAACCTTTTAGTAGAAAAAAAAAGACTACAGAATAGTAATTTTTCTAAACAAAGAAAATCGCTCTGGAATTTACATAGAATGTTGTATATATTAGATCTAATATGTAATTTAGTCTTGTATCTAGTTTTAGAAGTTACTGAAACAAATTTCTGAGCACAATAATGTAAAAAATAATTTATGCTGATATTTTTGGCCTTCAAAATTGATATAAAAAATTAAAAATCTTAAAACAATGATCAGTGATCATGAATAACGTTTTTCAACAAAGACACTCATATTTACTGCAACCTTATAACTGGAAGCACTCCAACACCTGTTGCAAAACTGCCTGGTAGGGTTCCTTGTGAAATCGATCTCTTGCAATGAGAGGGCAGAGTACGGAAGGGTAAAACACACTCCTAGTTCGGATCCGACCCTCAGCGTACCTTTAGAGGGTTAAAAATAGGTAGTTTTTTCCTGATTATTTTTCTGAATGTAATAATCTCTTTGATTTTACCACATCGAAATTATCTGAAGCTTCAATAAAAGAAATTCACTTCCCGATAGATCAAATCTACAGAGATTTGTTCTAAAAGTCTGAAAGAATAAATCAAATTTTTTTCCCGAAATAGAAACACAAATAGAGGGTGAGAAATCCAATAAAACAAAAAGGCTGCAACATCTATAACTCAATAGGACGATTTCTAAAATAGCATCGCACGTAATTCAGTAAAAAGTTAAGCTTTTATATAAGCTTTTATATATATATATATATATAATATATATATATATATATATATAAATATATATATATATATATATATATATATATATATATATATATATATATATATATATATATATATATATATATATATAGATAGATAGATAGATAGATAGATAGATAGATAGATAGATAGATATAAAATATATATCCAGGTAAATCTTTCGGGATTTCTACCCACTGCAGGAACACACACGCACACTTACGAAAGCGAAATTTAATTACGGGGTTAAAAAAAAAGAAAGGCTTTAGTACGCTGCAATTAAAATAACAAACACTTGAGAAAAAAAGTATACGCTATGTTTCAGATGAAACAATAAATCCTTGTGAGGGAAAATCCTTATGTTCTTTCATAAACTTCTTTCACCTAAAATAAAACTGCTTGGAATTTGTTACTTTAATTTCGCTATTTGGAGTCGGTTAATATTCCGTTCACAAGGCATGAGAGCCCAACACTTTTCCTATCTGTTGAT